>CM071865.1:33394564-33415901 GCA_036759665.1 Gynandropsis gynandra | reverse complement strand
CAATGGACAGATGCAGCAACAGCAACTCGTTCCTCAACCGCGAGAACCATAGGCTCAACCACCTCGTCATCTCAGGGATTACGTTGTGCGAACATGAACAACGTGCAAATATCCATAAGGATGCCAACTGTGGTGAGAGAACAGTTTGAGATTAAGCCAGCGATGATCAACATGCTTTATCAGAAGCAATTCATGGGTGGAAATCATGAGGATCCCCATCAGCACCTCAGAGACTTTCTTGAGCTTTCTGGTACATTCAAGATACACAGAGTCTCAGAGGATGCGATCTTAGTGCGTCTCTTCCCCTTCTCGATCGGGGGACGAGCGAAAACTTGGCTGCAATCGCTCCCCGCTGGTTCGATCACGACTTGGGATCAGCTCTGCACACTGTTCTTATTATGTTTCTTTCCTCTGAGCAAGACAATTGAGATGAGGGGGGAAATCACAACATTTAGATGCAGAGATGGAGAAACTTTGTTTGATGCGTGGGGCGGATTTAAGGATCTTCTACAGCTGTGTCCACACCATGGTCTTGAGCAGTGGTACGTTATCCAAACCTTTTCTAACGGAATTTCAGATGAACATCGAACGACGTTGGATAATGCTGCCAGAGGATAATTTATGGATCTGAGCGTCGAGGAGGCATACGAGCTGATCGGTAACCTCACCATGAACCACACCATGTGGTCAACACCGAGAGGTATGCCAAACAGCACTCGACGCCTATATGAGCCGAATCAGAGTAGAGCAACGGGTAATGCGGCGAACACCATGTACTGCGCGAATTGTGGAGATACAGAACACGTGGCTTATCAATGCACGCTGCAAGAGAAAGTGGAATACATGAATTATGCCCAGCAGCAAAGAAACACGCAATTCGGGAATACCTACAACCTGAATTGGAGGAATCACCTGAACTTGTCATACCGAATGACTCAACAGATGAAGTTTTCGGGATTTCAGCAACCACAACATCCATACCAGCAAAACAATCAGCAATTCCAGCAAGCTCAGCAAGTTCTGCAAGCTCCTCAACCCCCTCAAGCCCCTTCGTCAAACCTTGAGGGAGTGTTGCTCGAATTTATTAAGGAGCAAAGGCAGCAACATTCAACTCAAACCAAATTCAATGCGGATGTGGGGACAGCGATCAACGAACTCAAAACTCAGATGGAATCCTTGAGCAACCATGTGAAGAGTTTAGAGAACTCCGTAGCACAGCAAGCTGCCTCATCCTCTTGGAATCCCGGACAGCTTTCAGGTAAACCCGAATTGAACCCGAGAGAGTACGTGAATGCTATTTCTATGTGCAGCGGTGATGTGGTTGAGAATTCGCCCTCCAAAGAGCAAGGGCAAGCTGCTGGAACGTCCATGAATAGAGGAAAAGGTAAGATTGCGATTATGGAAGGACTTGAACCAGATTTAGACAAACCATACGTTGCTCCACCGACATACAAACCTCATATATCGTTTCCTCAACGGTTGGTGAGTAGTAAGAATGAAGAACGAGTGGGCAGATTCGTAGAGGGTCTCAAGAAGCTTGAGATCAACATCCCATACGTGGAAGCCCTCCAAAAGATGCCTAATCATGCCAAACTCATCAAAGAGGTACTTTCCAAAGAGAAGCATATCGAAGAGAACGAGACGGTAGCACTCACCGAGAAATGCAGCGCTATCCTTCTAAACAAGCTGCCACCAAAGTTGAAGGACCCCGGAAGCTTCTCCATTCAATGCACAATAGGTAATATTGATATTGATAATGCTTTGTGCGATTTAGGGGTAAGCGTGAGCATCATGCCACACTCAGTTTTCAAACGGATGGACTACAAGAATCTCAAACCTACAAAGATGTGTCTACGCCTCGCGGATCATTCGGTAAGATATCCGGTGGGAATCGTTGAAAACGTTCCCACCAAGGTAGGTAATCTCTTTATTCCCACTGATTATGTTGTACTTGAAATAAAGGAAGATGCTAGGACACCTATTATTCTTGGTAGACCGTTCTTAGCTACTATAGGTGCCTTGATAGACGTACAACAAGGAAAGCTGTCTTTACGTGTCGGAGATGAGACGATCAAATTCAACCTTTCCAGCCCCATGAACGATCCCTTATCCAAGGAGTCTTGCCGTAGAGTTGATTCGATGGACGAGTTATCAAAAGACACGCTTGATCAAGTGAGTATGCCCGATTCTCTTTTATGGTATTTGACACGAGTTTACGATAATGCAGGATTTGCGGACGAAGGAGCTGAGATGTACACGAAATTCATGAGTGCTATTGCAGCACTAGGAGACGCCTCATGTGAGGAGATACCACATGGTATGCATGCTATTTTCGCAGTGGAGAAGACGTCCAAACTTGAGCCCGAGCCACCTCCGTCTTCTTTTCGGTATGAGTACGTTCAATGCAACAAAATATATCCTGCTGTTATGAATGCTAACTTGAGTGCAGATGAGATGAGAAAACAACCCACACGCGTCAAGAAGCGTAGAAGAGTCAGCTCTTCAACTTCAACGCACGGAACTTATACGAAAACAGCCACGAACCTTCCATCGAAACTCAAAAGAGGCTGCACCCGCACTTGCACGAGGTAATGGAAAAAGACGTTATAAAACTTTTCGATGCAGATACCATTTATCCAACCTCAGGCAGCGGACGAGTGAATCCCATGCATGACGTGCCAAAGAAAGAAGCAATGACTAAGCGATGGCACGACGAAAAGACCCTACCTCATGACTTCCAATCAGGTGATTTAGTTCTACTTTTCAATTCTCGTCCTATGCTTTTCTCAGGCGCACTACCATCCCGTTGGTCTGGTCCTTTTCAGGTACGAGAAGTCTTCACACATGGAGAAGTGGAACTATGGAGCGATTCGAGCAGAACGTTCAAAGCTAATGGACAACGGCTAAAGCTCTACCAAGCCGCTCAACTGATCGAAAGTGGAAACTCCATTCCCCTTTCTGATCCACCCGTCGCGCAAGCATGAGGAATGGAGATGTCAAAGCTTAAAGACGTTAAATAAGCGCTTTCTGGGAGGCAACCCAGCTGTTTGCTTTTATTTTTTCTTAGTTTTTAGTTTGAGACTCGGTTAAACAGAAAAACACAAAAAAAACAAAAAATATCACCGCAAATGTGCTTCACTTCCCTTACCCTCCATCGGAGCTTCACGTCGAGAATGCCGTTCAATTCAAGTCTGGGGGAGTAGATCACGTTTGTCAGGTGATTTCGTTTCATTTTATTTCATTTTTCTCTTTGATTTTGTAGTTTTTAGTTTGTTTTTGCTTTCGTGAGTCAGAGTCGTCCCATGCACTTGTCCGGTGCCACATTTTAAGATGAACCCTAGACCTAGGATGCTTAAGAAGTTGGCCTTTTCCGTGAGATTTTTCATGTTTTTGATTTAGGTTTTCCCTAAGCGTTAGAGCTTATTAGTCAGCTGAAAAACAATAGGCCGTAGTTCTTTGGGAATCCTAGTGTTGCTAGTGGGGGATTTAGACGAGGTTGCTAGGCTAATTTATCATTTATTCTCTCTATTCAGATGGCCATACTTCGTGTAGACGATGCTTTACTTCACTTTTCTATGAGGATTACTATATCTTATGAGATCGAGATTATTTACAGATTAAGAGCGCACACTAACACTCCGATATCGATAGAAATAATACCTAAAACGCATGATCTAAACTCGTTATGAGTGCATCGACCTTGATACTCTTTCGATGGCTCGGGTCTATATAGTGGGTTGGCGATCATCTTTCTACGTCCTAAGGGCATGGCACAAATAAAACTCCGCCTACTCCGTTGCACTCTTGAACAAGATGCATGAGTATACCGTCATCGGTAGTTTGGGTCTAAGTAGAGGCTGGATCCCTTCAAATCCGACGTCCTAGAAGCCTAGTGTGTATGCAAAGAAAAAGAATAAAAAGGAAAAGAAAAACAAGTCAAAAAAAGAAAATAAAAATTAAAAAAAAGAAAGAAAAAAAGGGAATAAAGAAAGAAAAAGCTCGGAAAAGGAACAAGTATCCGCGGTTTTTCTAGGTTTAGCATTGTCTAAAGTCTTGTTTGGTAGAGAGAGTTACGGTGGCTTGTCTAGTTTTCTTTTGATTTACTTTCTCATGGGTAGCCTTGGTGAACCTAGGATGAAGACTAAAAACTTAATTAGGCTGAATTTGCTCTCGACGTGCTAGTTGATCGTTTAGGTTCGCTTTAGCGGTACTTCTAGGAGAAGGGGGAATTCTCGGATTCTGTACACCCCACATGTTCCACGTTTACGTTTGCTTAGGGACAAGCAAACATTCAAGTCTGGGGGATTATGATCATCTCGTTTTCATATGTATTTCTTACACGATTTTAGAGATGTTTATGATATATATGCGATGCTTTACGTATGATTCCGTATCTGTTTTACTTGTTTTTGTGTTCTCATGTTCTTACAGGTTTTTATGCGTATTCGGTTCATTTCGGAGCTAAAGGACGTGCACGAGACAAAGTACCAGCATCGAGGATCATCACGGGACAAACGGGATGAGAATCGGCAAAGAATAGCGTCTACCCGCGCGGGTAACTCCCTAGCCCGAGCGGGCATTTGTTACGGCGATTTTGTCCAGCGAATTGAGCACGAGTCGGGCAAGAAATACCACGCCCGGAGCATCAGCCCGAGCGGGCAGAACTTGAGCCCGAGCGGGCAGCCTCTTTTCCATCGCGTTCTTGCGCGATCTTCCGCGCTATACCCGAGCGGGCCACTTACCCTGCCCGCGCGAGTCGCGTCCGTCACCTGCAACTCCAAATAAGTTAATTTGACTTAAAACAAATGGGCCTTTGTTGGGAACTTATACAATAAGGAAAACGTCTTTGGAGAAGAGGAATAAGTGATATTTCGCCGGAGGAACTAATGGAAACGTCACCCAACTTATTCAAGAATGGAAACTCATGAAAAGACAACAATCGGTGGCTGCTGCAACATAAGGAATAACTGAACGTCCAGAAGGAAAGAGAGGGAGAAAAAGAAAGAAGAGGAGAGGAGTGAGAGGTCGAGCTTATTCACTCATTTTCCAGTTCTTGATCGAGGGGAGAGAGTGGAGGGAAGAAAGAAGGTTCTTACGAAGGAGACTTACAACGAGCATTGGAGATCAACCCCACACCTCGGTTTCGTTTGGTTTTCATGTTCCTTAGACCTTCTATATCGTTTATGTTTGTTTACGGACGCATGAGCGAGTAGTTTGTTTGTTCTAGGAGAAGGGATTAGCTCATGGCTATCCCGGAACCACTTTTGATTTATCTTTGAATGCATCTTCCCGTTTTCGTTTATCTATTCTTTATCTGAGTGCTTAAAGGACTTGTGTTTACGAAGGCAAAGTAAATGCATGTGTTAGGAGTTAGGAGAAGGACAGAAAGGAGAATTCGAGTCCTAGAAGATCAGGTTTAGAACAACCGAGATTAGGCCACGAAAGTAGGGTAGCAGCGATTGAGGGTAAAACGGATGAATCACAGATCTTATGGGTTTAGTTCTAGGTGTCAGCCACGAAAGTAGGGGATAAATTGACTAGATCACGTGTCTATGCCTCGAGAGAGGGTAGATATCATATTAGGATCGTCTGCCTTAGATAACTTGACTGGGATTGCATGATAGATAGGTTGATTGTTGGTTTCGGTAGTCTTGTGGTGAAACCGGTTTCCTGGAACGTTTGTCTCATTCTTAAGAACTAGTTTGTTTATTTGTTTTTAGTATTTCATTCATAAAACCATATTTCATTCGTTAGCAAGTTTGATTTGTAGTTTTAATTTAGGTTTTGTTGCGTAGTCCCTATGGGATCGACACCTGAAGTACTACACACGTGTCGTGCACTTGCAGGTAGTTAAGGTTATTTGTTTAACTTTGATAATGCATCAGTTCGCAATGGTCGCTTGAGCGATGTAGGGGGTTTAAGGGTCGTTTGAATCGGTTTTCTCAGTGAGTCGGTTGTCTCATTGAGTCGGTTTGGGCCGCAATGGTCGCTTGAGCGTCGTAGGGGGCTAAGGGTCGTTTGAGTCGGTTGTCTCAATGAGTCGGTTTGGGTCGCAATGGTCGCTTCACCGTCGCAGGGGGTCTAAGGTCGTTTGAGTCGATTGTCTCAGTGAGTCGGTTTGGGTCGAAGTGGTCTCTTGAGCGTCGTAGGGGGTCGCAAGTTTCGTTTGAGTCGCATGGGTCGCTTGATATTATGCCCCATGGGTCGCTTGAGTCGCATGGGTCGCTTGAGTCTCAGAGAGTCGGTTGAGTGTCACAGAGGGTCCGAGGATTATTTGAGTCACATGGGCCGGTTGAGTCGCATGGGTCGCTTGAGTCGGTAAAAGTATAATGTATTCTTAATTAATTGGTCATTTTGCAGGTGGCGCCAAAGCCGAAGTTTGTGTATGAATTCAAGCACATGGACAGAATGCCAAAGATCACCACCAAGTGTTATCCTCACGAGACAATAACGAAGCTGAGAGGAATCTTAGATGAATACGAGTTGCACTACTTCGAGAAGGAGTTACAATTTAGGCATTTATTTATTTCCAATGTGACTCCACATTGACTAAGGTTCAAATGTCTATCCTCCTAAATCACTCTGTGATTGTATGGGACAAGAAGGAGTTGTGGTTCATCTTAAATGGTGTTCCCATCCGGTACTCTATAATAGAGCACGCACTAATTTCTGAATTGAAATGCGGACCATATCCCAAAGGATGGGAGACCAAAAGGGGTGATACATTCAGGCGGAAGAATTTCGGCCGTGGAAAGGTGACCCCCGCACAAATCATTGGAAAGCTTGTGAAGGCGAAAAATGTCGACGACCGGACGAGGTTGGCAACTTTGATGTTGTTGGCGTAAGTTATGGCTCACAAGCCTTCATGAGACAACTCTATTAGCCATCATCTCATTGACACGGTTGATGACTTGGAATTTTGTGAAGGCGATCTTATGTGATCGGTGTTGACCACATAGTGTGATTCATGGCGAGGTTATCGATCAGCTCGTATGCCTCCTCGACGCTCAGATCCATAAATGATCCTCTAGCAGCGTTATCCAACGTTGTTCGGTGTTAATCTGAAATTCCGTTGTAAAAGGTTTGGATAATGTACCACTGTTCGAGACCATGGTGTGGATACATCTGTAGAAGATCCTTAAATCTCCCCACATTTTAAACAACGTTTCTCTATATCTGCATCTAAACGTTGTGATTTCCCTCTCATCTGAATCGTCTTGCTCGGAGGAAAGAAGCGTGATAAGAACAATGTGCAGAGCTGGTCCCAAGTCGTGATTGAACCAGCGGGAAGCGATTGCAGCCAAGTTTTCGCTCGTCCCTCAATTGAGAAGGGGAAGAGACGCAGCAAGTTCTAGGAAGTCTTTGAGATGCTGATGGGGATCCTCGTGATTTCCACCCATGAATTGCTTCTGATAAAGCATGTTGATCATCATCGGCTTAATTTCAAACTGTTCCCTAGAAACAGCAGGCATCCGTATGGCTGTTTGCACGTTGTTCATATTTGGAACCACGTAATCTCTGAGGCGACGTGGTGGAGGAGTCTGTAGTTCTCGCGGTGCGAGTTGCTGTTGCTGCATATGTCCATGGCCGTTCTGATTATCCATCTTCTCATTGATCTGACGGCTCTGCGAAGAACAAATAAAAACAATTTAGGTAGAAAGAACGAAAGAAAGAAAACAAAATAAAAACAAAACAAGAATGACTCTATGCTCGAATCTAAGATGTGTTGCCAATAGTCCCCGGCAACGGCGCCAACAACTTGATGCATATCAAAGTTAAACAAATATTAACCTAAACTACCGCAAGTGCACGGCACGTGTGTAGTACTTTAGGTGTCGATCCCACAGGGACTATGCAACGCAACCTAAACTCAAACTACGAATCAAACTTGCAAACAAACGAATATTGAGTTTTAAGATGGAAATACTACAAATAAACAAACGAGTTCTTAACAGTGAGACAAACTTTTTAGGAATCTGGTTTCACCACAAGACTATCGAAACCAACAATCAACCTATCTAATCATGCAATTCCGATCAAGTTATCTAAGGCAGACGATCCTAATATGATATCTACCATATCTCAAGGCATAGACACGTGATCTAGTCAAGTTATCCCCTACTTTCGCGGCTCACACCTTGAACTAAACCCATAAGTTCTGTGATTCATCCGTTTTACCCTCAATCGCTGGTACCCTACTTTCGTGGCCTAACCTCGGTTGTTTTAAACCTGATCTTCTAGGACTAGAATTCTCCTTTCGGTCCTTCTCTTAATCCCTAACACATGCATCTACTTGGCCTTCGTAAATACAAGTCATTTAGCTCTCAGACAAAGAATAGATAAACGAAAACATGAAATTGCATTCAAAGATAAAATCAAGGTGGTTCCGGGATAGCCATGGGCTAATCCCTTCTCCTAGAACAAAACAACTACTCGTTCATGCGTCCGTAAACAAACATAATCGAAATAGATAGTCTAAGGAACATGAAAACCAAATGAAACTGAAGTCTTGAATTGATCTCCAATGCTCTCTGAATGTCTCCTTCGCAAAAATCTCCTTCTTCGATTCTCGCTCTACTCTCTCTCCTCGATGAATTTTCCAAACTGACTCCCCAACTCTGTCTCCGACCCCTAGCTCCTCTTCTTCCTTTTCCTTCTTCTTTTCTTTCCCTTTCTCCTGATTTTTCCTTTTGGTCGTTCATTTCTTTTCCTTTTGTCGCAGCAGCCACCGTTTTTGCCTTTTCATGAGTTTTCCATTCTTGATTAAGTTGGGCAACGTTTTCATTCCTTTATCGAGCAAAATATCTCTTATTCTTCTTCTCTAACGTTGTTTTCCTTTTTTTTATAAGTAACCAACGAGTTCCTTTTTGTTTTAAGACAAATTTACTTATCTAGTGTCTACAGGAGACAGACGCGACCCGCGCAGGCTGAGTGTGTGCCCCGCACGAACGCGGCGTGCTGATCACGATGAAAATAACGCCTACCCGTGCGGGCTAGGGAGTGCCCCGCGCGGGCTAATGCTCTAGCCCGTCAATGCTGATGGCTTGCCCGACCCGTGCTCAATCTGCTGGACCAATTGCCGAACCAAAGGCCTCGCGTGGGCTAGGGATGCCCCGCACGGGATGAGCTTGTTCCTCGTCGATACTCGTCCCGTTTGTTCCGTGATGATCCTCGATGTTGGTACTCTGTCTCGTGAACGTCCTTTAGCTCCAAAATGAAGCGAATACGCATTAAAACCTGTAAGAATACAAAAACACGAAAACGAGTAAAACGGATACAAAATCATACATAAACATCGCATCTATATCGTAAACATCTCTAAAATCGTGCAAAAAATACGTATGAAAATGAAATGATCATGAACTACCATTTCCAAGTTGTTCTCACCATCACCATCCTTATGCTCTGTTGGCACATCATAATCAATTTTATTACTGCCACAAACAACTTCATCAACTACCATATTCATGGCACACCCACCATCTTCTCTTAACCCGCTGGTATGTTCACTATGAGAATTATCTGAATCCAAAATATATATTGTTTTCGTCGGATTACTCCCAACTCTACTTTTGTTATTTGGACCTAAAATAACACAGTCATCATAATCTACAACACCTTCATCCTCACCTTCTCTCGCAATGCTTCCAAAAGCAGGAATTAGAGGTTCAACTTCCCTCTCAATTTCGATTTCACACTTCATACTTGTCGATTCTATCTCCACATACAACAGTGGTCTAATTCCTCTTATGTGATCGAACAGATAACAAATAAGATGCTTGTCATCCATTATATATGTCAGCTTCCTATTTTCACAAATATTGGGCAAATAGCTTAACTTCAACTTCGTTGTATTTTTCCCACCATAATCTCTGCGCATAACTCATCAATAAGTTGCTGATATGTCAAACTAACCGAAGGACAATAGAAAAATACTCTCTGGTTTCCCTGAACTCTACCAACCCATTCAGATTCTCCATTTAGGTTTTTTTTCCCATTTACCATCATATAAAAATACATCGGTGTGATTTTCCCGTCCACCGAATCCATTACACATGTAACAAAAACATAAAAGAGGGTAAATTCTATGTGACTGGATGAGACTCTGTGACCCAGTGCAACCGTGCGACTCGATGAGACTCTGTGACCTAGTGCGACCGTGCGACTCGATGAGACTCTATGACCCACTGTGACCGTGTGACTCGATGAGACTCGGTGACCCAGTGTGGTCGTGCGACCCTTTGACCCATCTGCGACCCTTGTACCCCTTCGACCCTTTGACCCTTTGCAACCCTTGTACCCCTGCGATCCTTTGACCCCTTTGCGACTCGTGTATCTCTACGACCCTTGTAACTCTACGACCCTTGTACCCCTTTGCGAACCTCTGTGACCATTGTACCCCTGCGACCCTTGGACCCCTTTGTAACCCTTTTACCTCTACAACCCTTTGACCCCTTTGCGACCCTTGTACCTCTGTGACCTTTGTAACCCTTTGCGACCCTTGCACCTCTGCGACCCTTGTACCCCTACGACCCTTTGACCCCTTAGCGACCCTTATACATCTACGACCCTTGTACCCTTGTGACCCTTGAACCCTGCGACCCTTTGACATTTGATCCCTTTGACCCCTCAATGAGACTTTGTAACCCAGTGCAACCATGCGACTCGAAGAGACTGTCACTCATTGCAATCATTTGACATTTCAATAAATATGACTCGTTTAGACTACATCAATATAAGACTCGTTTAAAAAAAGGGAGAATCGAATCTATACATATTACTCACTACTCACTCGGGTTATCCAGTTCACAAAATAAATACGAAAAACACAAGAGAAAACTCACTACACATACCTTTGTTGACAACAAACGATTTCAACCTATTCGCGGTGAATTCGATGTCGATTTCATTCTACCTGCGACGATTTTGATGTCGATTTCAAGCTATTCGTGCCAAATCTGATGTGGTATGGGAGTACTGAAATTTTCGCACCACAGTAGAGAAAAATTGAGGTGCTTTGAAAGAGAGAAAAATTATCTATTAATTAAAGGTCAAAACTAATATATCAATATTTTAAAGGTAGATTTGAAGTTGAAGTCAAAATAACATGTATATTTTTTAAGTTGACTCACCCAACTAGCTAGTGGATAATCCATTTGGCCGCTCTAAGAGTTGATTTAAATTAATCAGATGGAATTTAGATTAAAATTGAAAGAAAAAACGAATGATCGAAAACATAATAGTTTCATAACATATACAGATTGGAATGTTTTATGTCATGAAATTGGGTTAGGGAAATGGATGATTTGTGAAGTATGACTGTATGAGACTTCTAAAACTGCGAAAATGATTTCCGTATCGTTGGCTCTCAATGGACCACACGTCACACTTGTGGTTGCGATTCCACTTCAATCCATTATTCTTCGTCTCTGTCTTCTTCCTCCTCTAATCCATTTCTCATTTTGGATTTCTCTCCCACTTCTCTTCCATTTCACCCTCAAGGTTACTCCCTCTCTCTCTCTCTCTCTCTCTCTCTTTGAGCATCATTATGTTATCCTTTTGATCTGTAGCTGTTAAAGTCGGAATCTTTCTAGGTGGTCTGTCCTAGATTTTATCAAAGTTGGTGTTGGGATTACGAATTTGAGTTTGGCTCGTTTGAGTTCTTTACAAAGGTAATTTGTCAATTGCGTCAAGGAATTTGCTTGTTGGGTTTAGATTTTAATTTGGGAATAGTGATTGTTGTTGCCTTTCATTAATTGAATTGGTCTTAAGCATGGAGATTACCATATGCCATTCCTTAAGAGATCCTCCATCTTTAAGCATGGCGATTACCATATGCCATTCCTTGGAGATAAAGGGTGCTGCTTTGGATTATGATTGTATCTCTGTTTTTAGCAGAATCAACGGGTTCGTTTGAATTTTCTGTTGAACTTGGTGTGGTGTGGACTGATCCAATCGCATAACCATGGCAATGTTGCTAATAGTTTGCTGTTTAACAGCATTTATATATCTGCAGGATTTCAGATTCTTCAAATGGCTCTCGCTGTGAACAAGGTTCCAAATGGTCCCATTTTGTCAAAGAGTTTAAATGCCTCAAGATCTCATAGAGTTTTATTGCCCTTTTCTCCAAAACCATGTAATGATCATCCTCAAGTTGCTAGAGTGGGATTCAGTGGTGAAGGATTACAGGGTTTTAATGTAAAACCCGTTGCTTTTCTCAATTCTCGAAGATCTTCCACGCTTTGCTTTCTTGGAAAATCACATGACAATGAAGCTAAAGAGTCTACAAAATCTTATGGTGATTGCTTAGATGTACACAAGTAAGTCTTTCGAGATTTACCAATCCATTTCCGATCAGTGGTATCTCTGCTTTATTTCATTTTTATAAGTTTGCTGGTGATGTATCAGCTCTCAAGAAATGAAAAGTGAGAACCAAGTGATGCCAAGGAGAATAGGGAACCCAAGCAAGGCCGTGGTGGAATATGTGTCCAATGATGCTAAGTTTGTGAATGAAAGGGCTCGTAATGATATAGTGTTGCTATCTCGGTATAGTTTCATAACCAATGTCACTTGTCTAGAGTTAGAATTATTCTCCATTGAAGTCAAGAAGACTTTTGTTTTGAACTCTGTGAATGAGAATTGCAATATTTAGGCAGTGCTTCTTATTGCCTTGCCTCCTAACGTGTAATTGATTTGATGCCCTCTACGTAAGAGACGCTGTTAGTTTTATCTAGGCAGGAGAAATGTGAATTTTGGATTCAGTTTGATTAATTTGTGCCCCAAATTTCTTCAGTGGCATTATGAGACTCGATGCTCGTGCACGACAAGATGTTGCCATTCTTGGATCGAAGTTTCTTAAATTGGATGGTAAGCATCTTTTACATATATTATTCGTTCAATTTGAGGGATGCATTCGACGTCTATCTTTTACCCATTCCACTTATCACTTTCTCTTTCACACTAAGATACGATCCAAACCAAGTCGATATCTTTCAATCTTTCTACTTTTCTCCAGTCAGATTTTAACAGTCTTTTGGGTTTTGCATAGCTCGGGCAAGAGAAGACACAGAGAAAATAGACCGTGGTGTCAAAAGGAAGGCTGAGCGTCTTCATCATATTGCTACCGTATGCTTCTTCTCTCTGTCTTTACAAATTATGGAACATTTGATCTGCCTTCTTCTAATTTTTCTGTGGTTTATGTTCACAGATCTTAAAAAAAATAGCCGAGTCCAAATTGAAAAATGCTGCTGATAAGCATTGGAGTGATGGAGCCTTAGAGGTATGCACATCTACCTCGTCATCGGTTTGCCTTTGGAGCATTCGTTGACTCAAAAGCATAACCACAATTTCAGCTATAGTAATAAATATCGACAAAATGGATGTTGAATGTTACAATATTACTAACCATACCCAAAAAATTAAACATTTTGTTATATGATGATAATTGTTGATAGATAGATAGATTAACCATGCCCAAAAATGAAGCATTTCGTTATTTGATGATAATTGTTGAAAGATAAATAGATTAAGTGAAAAAGTTCATAGTTGTAAGAATAGCTAGAAGCGGAGGGTGAGACTAGAATTTTGATCCCTCCCTCCTTTTCCAGGCTGATTTACGGAGAGCAGATTTCCGTGCTAAACAACGGGCAATGGAGGATGCCCTGATGGCTCTAGAGGTAACGAAGTCTAATATATCATACTTTTGACAATTGATTCAATTTCTCTTTTTCTTTTCTTTTTTTTTTTTAAATATTGTGTTTCATGTTACTCCCTATGCCCTTTTGCTTCTTCTACTTTGGCATAATATAGTTCATCAAGAACATCCATGACATGATGGTCCGCAAAATGTACAGCTTGTAAGAACCATACTTCCTGAGCATGTCTCCTTTTTGATGTTTCATTTCATTCATAGCCATATAAACCAAATCCCAAAATTCACTAATATACTTTCTGCTAGAGGGGTTCCTTCGGATAATCGTATGACAGACTGTATCTCCCTTGAGAAGAACGGAAGAGCACTAGAGTTTTTCCCAGGAAAAGTTTCATCTGATCGCATTTCTGCTATCGAGGTTGACCTCGTAGAATCTTATCTGTTCATCTGATTAACATCACTGGTAGAAGATGATCTTCCTTTGATCATTCTTTTGACGTTGGACAGGAAGCTTACCAAAGCATGGCATCAGCCCTCTCTGAAGCTGATGGAATTGACTATACTGATCCCGAAGAGGTCTAAATCCATCATACAGAAATCTTTGGCTTTACTATTCTTTATTCCTGTCAATGCGAAAAATAGATATCGATAATTTCTTTGATGTGACAGCTTGAGTTGCTGATTACAACTCTGATCGACCTCGATGCAATGGACGGTAAAAGCAGCGCTTTGCTTTTGGCTGAATGTTCAAGCTCTCCCGACGTCAATACGAGGTAACTCTAGTATTTTGTTTAAATAACTCACGGTTTTTGCCTGGCAACGACTTGAATTATCAACGCTAATACCATATCCTAATTGCCTGTTCAACGTTATCAGTTCGAAGATCTACATTAATGTCATATCTAGAAAATCTTTATATATAGAGATCTTGTTCTTCTGCTCAATCCCGGTTTTTGCTGGCGTAGACAAGCTTTGGCTAATGCATTAGCGGCTGCACCATCCATGTGGACTCTCGGGAACGCAGGCATGGGAGCATTACAGGTAAAAAAAGCGGCTTTGACGCTACATTCATGAACCTGTAGAACCCTTTTATACATACCAACACCACGAGATTTCGCAAATGGGTTTGACGCAATTGAGGCTTTCCACAGAGGCTGGCTGAAGATAGTAACCCTGCAATTGCAGCAGCGGCTTCAAGAGCGATATATGAGTTGAAGAAACAATGGGAGATCGAAGAAGGGGATTCACTGAGGTTTCTGATGAACTTAGAGGAAGAGGAAGAAATCGACTATGGGGAAGAAATCTGAAACTTGTTCTTATTAAAAGAAGTGAAATTGTAGATATTTCCAGAGAAATAGAATGTTACATAGACAGTTTATAGGATTATCATGTTTGCTCATGTAATTAATGGAGGAAACTAATTCTGTGACAATGCTCATGTAATTGAGACTATGAAGCTTTGAGGTGGTGAGTAAAAGGGAATAAATTTTCAAACATTATAATATTTTTGTAAGTTAATATTTGTTTAAACTATGAAAAATTCAAGTAAATAATCATATCGATTTGGTTAAACGATTTGTTTCTACATTTTAATTTTATAAAGTAATTAACAGGAGCGAGTACTAATGGCGTGCCACTATGGTTGTCGATGTCTATGTTATGGGCTCATGCGAAAAAGACGAAAAGAACCTAGATTGTGCATAAATTTGTTATGAATTTGAAATCTCGAATTCTTTTAGCAATGTAATTTTCAACTTATATTTCTCGATTTTCTTTCATTGTCAACTTCGAAATACATAACATAAATAATTCGATTTGTCTAGAACATTAATTGTGTAAAGCTTTTCACAATATCAAATATTTTATGTATTTATTATAACGTGTTGTCCACATCGATTAGCACAATACATGAATAATTAAATATTATATACGGTGTTAAATAATTCTAAAATAATAAACAACAAATTCATATTTAATATGATATTAAAATTTGGTTTCCCATTTAAATGATCCGACATGATCCCTGATTGTCATGTCAACTGTCCAATCAAATATTTGTGTGAGATTGGGTATTACGTTGTCTTGTTTCATATCGGTGAAAACATTATCGATATATATATATATATGAATATGATAGTCTAATCTTAAACTCTTTTTAAAAACTGATTTTTGGAAATTGAGTTTGGAATTAGTTAAAGTCAACCATATTTGATAATATTATTTATTTCTATAAATGTATTTTGTTATATAAATATCGATATCGTGATCACTTATCCATTATCCTTTGTCTTGTTTAGAAATGCCTAATTAGTATATTGTTTAATTGCTTAGAATTCGATAAACTTATCCTAAATCCATTTGAATCTCATTTATCATTAATTGGTTCACATTTCTTTTGGCTTTTGAGATGGAAAATATCAGCAAGATTATGCCGCAAGGGTTGAAGATGAAGCTAATGTATTGGCGTAGTTCAAGAATATAAAGTATTTGGGTTTTCTCTAGTTTCGTAGAAATTCTGGGGATGCTTTTGATATTTCGTAAACGATCCTTATCTGGAGAACGCCTGGCTGTTGTTTATCGCTTTATTTTCCCTTTTTATTTTCCTTTTTCTCTTGTTACGAAAAGACATAAAAGCCCCTAAAAGACGGTTTTCATTACGAAATCGATTGGTCTGTCACGTTTGACCTCGCATAACAGGCTGTCAGCTTAGCGTCTCCTCTACGCCTAGGGACCTCCTTAAATAGCCCTCTCTTGTCCCTAGGTCGTAAATATCTTTTTCTGCTCTTTTCCCTGGTCGATTCTAAATTGCATCTCTGCGAAGTTCTCAGAAAACCTCCGATCCGCTACTTGTTGAAGCTCCTCAAAACCCTAGAAAATCCATCGGTTTTCTCTCCGATCGGCGTTATTTTTGGCAATTTTCCCCCTTTTGTTCAGGTAGTTTGATGGTATTCCTCTGCTTTTCGATGATCCTTCGTCTTTAGGTTTTTCCTGCTGGATTTGGTTTTATGATTTCTCTCTTATATTTCCTCTTATTATTTCTTGAGATCTTCAGTTTTTGTTTTCGAATCTAAGATTAGGCTTCACTAGATTTTAAATCTGTCAATCTAGGGTTTTGAGCCGTGTTTTTCTATTTTTTGCGATCCATTTTTTCGGATTTGATGTGAGTTTTCTAGAGATTTAGAATTATCGTATTTGTATCTCTGAAGAGGGTTTTAAAGCTGTACCATTGCTTTCTCAGATATTTGATATTTCGTTTCGTTTGTTGAGCTTCCTCTCCTGAAGAGGGGCATGTTATGATCTATCTTCTGGTTAATATGTTTATGCAATGGTATTCCATTGCTTTGAGAACGATTTCTCGCTTTTTGTTTGTTATAAGTTGTGCGATATCCTATCGGAAAGACTTTCGTGATTGCAGTGACAATTTCGGCGGACAATTTGTGGGGCTTCGTAGTGGTTATGATCATGTATCAAGCATCGTATTATTTTGACATTTTTGGTGTAATAGGGAATATTCAGTAGAACATCCATGGATCTGTTTTTAGTTCAAGAGTTTGGCAGTGATTAACAATTCTCCTCTTGAGATTAACTTTCTCTCTGATCTAAAGCTAAAAGCATCTCGATTCTCCAAGATGTCAGGATCCTTGAATATGACTCTGGATGATATGGTCAAGAGGAGTAGGAATGAGAGGTCTGGGGGACGAGGGAGGACTCGCCGCGGCCGCGGAGCAAATGGATTGTCCAGTGGTGGAAGAGGAATTGGTCCTGCTCGTAGAGGTCCTCTTGCTGTTAATGCGCGGCCATCATCCTTCTCGATAAACAAGGCAAGCTCAAAATCTGGGAATTTGCATATACATGGTTGGAAATCTCCGTTTCTTTGACATCAATACCAAAGCATACCCAAATATACTAACTCTTAAAGATGGAGGATCTCTTAATGTTCTTTTGTTCTCGGAGAAGCTGGTTTTCTCTTGCATGCTTTAAGCCTTAGTTCTGGCGACCTTTACACAAGCATCCAAAACTTCTGTAGGATTGCAGTTTCAGATATGGAAGTATACTGAATCATCCCTGAAAATACAGATTCCAATTGTCTTCTAACATCTCGATAGCTCATGGAGATACCAATTCTTTTAAAAAAACATCGTAGCTCTGCTGTTTGTAGTTGTGGTTTATATGGCTGTCTTCTGAGGACTTCAGAAGGATGCATAAATATGTACAGTAGTTCTTGGTTGCTACATTTCACGGCTATCACCGTGTTATTAAGCTTTGAGGAGCTTCTCTAAGCTAATAGTTGAAATTAGCGCATCTGTTATATTGACATTGCTTAAGCAAAAGGGTTAGATGTGTTACTATCTCAGCAACACAATTTCTAAAGCCTGCAAAGATGTGCAGCATTGTGGCCTCTGGAAGAATTGAGTTATTTTCTCAGTTAAATGTTCTGTACCCACTGACCTCTATACATGGCTACACTGCCTTACCTTTTGTGCAAGAAGTTCATGATGAGCCTCCTGCTACAACTGGAATTACTTTGGTGCTGGATGAATAGTCTCAGTTCTTGATGATAGTCTTGATATAAGGAACTTTGTATTTGGCATCGAAGCTCTGACTTGTCCATGTTTCACCTTCACTGGTTGTTGACTACTTGCTGGAGCAATCTTTGAATGGTTTTCGTTCTTTCAGATGCATGGGTGGTTTCTCTTCTGTTACAAACTTCTTTGGGTCTTGATTTGAAGTTCTACAAGCCTATCGTGCTGACACTATTTGTTCGGTTTCAATAGCCTGTCCGCAGGGTTAGAAACTTGCCATGGCAGAACGATCTGTTCGAAGAAAGCTTGAGATCCGCAGGTGTATCAGGAGTTGAAGTCGGTACAAAGCTCTGCATTACTAACTTGGATCAGGGTGTGACAAATGAAGATATAAGGGTATAGCTTGAATTGCACATTGTGTTTCTTGGTGTTCTGAAGGGTTGTCTGAAATCACTGTACTGTCTTGTGTGATCAGGAGCTCTTTGCTGAGACAGGGGAGCTAAAGAGATTTGCTATTCATTACGACAAATTTGGGCGACCAAGCGTAAGTTTTTCCGATATATGTTTAACAACAAATTCATCTGTATGGTCTCTAACCGAGATGTCACTTATGTGTCCGATTACAGGGCTCCGCAGAAGTAGTGTATCTCAGAAGAAGCGATGCTTTCCAAGCTCTGAAGAAATACAACAATGTTTTATTGGATGGAAAACCTATGAAAATAGAGATCCTGGGTTCAAACTCAGAGATCCCTGTCGCAGCTCGTGTGAATGTTACTGGTCTGAATGGAAGGATGAAGAGGACCGTCGTCATGGGGTATGCAACCCTTTCTCCTCACTTACTGATATCTGTGAATTTCCATATTTGCCTGTACCACACGGGTTAACGCATATTAATGCTTGCAGGCGAGGAGGAATAGGGAGAGGGAGAGGTACTGGTAGAGGGCCAGTGAGACGCCTTCCAATCCAAAGCCAAAGGGGAGGGATGAGAGGTGGGAGAGGTGGTGGCAGTGGAGCTGGCCGAGGCAGAGGCAGAGGCAGAGGCAGAGGGCGTGGTGGAAGTGGAGGTCGGGGAAAGAAGCCGGTAGAGAAGTCGGCTGCGGAACTAGACAAAGATCTCGACAAGTATCACGCCGAAGCCATGAACATCTCTTAAAGAGAGAGTTAAGCTTACGGCCCTTTTTAGAAAACGTAATGTTAGGCGTGTGACTGAAAACTTCGTAGATTCTCTCTCTCATGTATGCTTCTCCTTTTGCTTTGGTTTGTTTGATTTACCAGAGAACCCATTGCTTGAAAGTCTCCTTTACACTTTAACACACTCGTTTATGTTATGTATGTATGCTATCTCAAGTACATGTTGCAACGCAATCCATATCTAGATTTAATTCATATCCATGTTGTATGCTTCTTATTTGTATATATATATATGTCTATATCTATATATGTGGAATGGTTTGCTTTGTTCGAATATTATATCAAAATTTGTGTACCGAATATCTTGAAATATCTGAACTTTTTTATTAAATAGATCGAAATAATTGGCTATCAAAACGAATATTTGGGATATTTTTTAAGACCCTTGACCAAAATTAGAAGGGGTCTTCAGTTCGTTTCTCTGTCAGGGCGTAACTCTTGAATAAACAGACCAGAAGATCATATCAATCGACATACATTTTAGATTTTTACAAATAAAAGGAATTATAAATCAACAAATTGTAGTAAGATCAATTAAGAGAGTGGGTAATAATCCTTATTTACAGTGGTAAATTGAGGAGCCAAACCTAAAGAACCTAAGTGTTGTTGTGACCTCCTGAGGTCAGTTGGCCAACTGCTTTACTGCTCTCACTCGTATATTCATTAACAACCAATTCATGACTTATGGAATTAAAATTTACTCGAATAAGTAATTGATCAAAATCAGCTTAAATTTCCATATTCTTCGTCATTCGTGAATAATATATATTCTTTTTAACATTATATAACATTAATCTCGAATCGTTTAATTACTTTAAATCTTGAATATTTATATAGTCGACATATCTACTTTATGATATCTATTTTAATGTGCGTAGGATAGATTTGTTTTGCAGTATCTTTCTTATTCATGACCAATATGTTTTTTATACAAGAGAGAAACCTTTGGAAATTTTCTGATGATTCTCATTAAGCCTTAGTGAAAGTTATATGCCTGTTATGTAATATTTGAATAGTCTCGGGCTAAAGTGTAATTATTAAAAAGTTAATAATTATTTAAGAAACGAAAATTAGATTTTCGTTATCAGATTACAGAATCACAAACACAAACCCTAATAGTCGTCAAACAGAAAACGAAGAATGAAACAGTTTCATTCATCGGAAATTCCGCACCAAAGGTTGAAGGCAGAATCCGATCTCGGCGTGGATACACGTAGAGGACTTGTACTATCAAGTCTATCATCCGATAATCACTCGTTCAACGTTAACAGGTATATTCGAAATCGTTTCTATATTTGTAATCGTTGAAACCCCGAAAAACTAATCTGAATATGACTAGATCTAAGAATTCGGGTTGATAAAACACGCTTCCGCACCCCAAATCAACCCAACAGGTATTATGTGATATAGAGTTATATTAAAATTAAGAATTTTGATTGATAATTGAGTTCTAAAACGATAAATTGTTTATCGTTAGGCTTTTCCTTCATTGTAGATGTTTTGAATAGGTTCTTGTTTACATGGTACGGCCTGACTACCAGGAGGCATGTAGTTCAATAATTCGATTCATACATCTACGACATCAGATGTCTAGTGGGAGGGAACAATTAGTTTTTGTATACGCCTGGACTACCCGGGGGACATAAACTTAATTGTTATCCGACCATGAGCTAAAGGATGAACTTAACTATATCGATAGGAACGACCTGACGACCAGGTGACTATGTGATATAGAGCCGAAGTAAAATCCAACCTGTTTAATATGCTTAAGAAACGACCTGACTACCAGAGGGCTTATGCATGATTAATTCAGGAAATATTACTGAAAGAAATACGATTTCTGAATACTATTGTAGTATTAATCAGTAAAATAATCATTTAGATGAAAAGTCCATATCTATTTGATTAAATAAGTGTTCAAATAAATGCTGCAATTTTTCCTTCTAGATTTCCCGAAAAATGTCTTCAATTT
>CM071865.1:33380097-33391303 GCA_036759665.1 Gynandropsis gynandra | reverse complement strand
TCATGTACTCCATGATGTGTACTAGGCCTGACGTAGCCTACGCACTAAGTGTAGTGAGTAGATATCAGGCAGATCCTGGTGAGGAACACTGGAGAGTTGTTAAGAACATCCTTAAGTACTTGAGAAGGACTAAGGACCAGTTCCTCATTTATGGTGGTTCTAACTTGGAGTTAGAAGGATTCACTGATGCGAGTTTCTCGACGGACAAGGATGACAGTCGATCCATTTCAGGCTATGTGTTTTGTTTGAATGGAGGCGCAGTAAGTTGGAAGAGTTCCAAGAAGGCTACTATAACCGATTCGGTGACTGAAGCAGAATGTATAGCGGCTTGCGAAGCAGCTAAAGAAGCGGTTTGGATGAGAAAGTTCATAGATGAACTTGGTATGGTACCTTCGATAAAGGAAGCCGTTCCTTTATTGTGTGATAACACCGGAGCCATTGCTCAGGCGAAGGAACCAAGGTCTCATCACAAATCGAAACATGTTCTGCGGAAGTTTCACCTGATACGAGAGATCATATCGCGTGGGGACGTGCAAATCCAGAAGGTGGATGGAAAGGAAAATGAAGTAGATCCGTTCACGAAGGCGCTTGGGTCAAAGGAGTTTGACAAGCATAAGCTAAGGATCGGATTGAGAGAGATGACTAGCTGGCATTAGTTTATAGACATATAGCGATCTCAGGCGAAGGAATCAAGGTCTCATCAGAAATTGAAACATGTTCTGCGGAAGTTTCACCTGATACGAGAGATCATAGCGCGTGGGGACGTGCAAATCCAGAAGGTGGATGGAGAGGAAAATGCAGCAGATCCGTTCACGAAGGCGCTTGGGTCAAAGGAGTTTGACAAGCATAAGCTGAGGATCGGATTGAGAGAGATGACTAGCTGGCATTAGTTTATAGACATGTAGCGAGTTGTATTTTAGACAAATGGAGAAATGCTTAATGGTTAAATAACCAATGAACTGTCATAAGATTTCTCCAGATAGTTCGATAGTTAGTTTTTCCTTAGACCTGAGATTAGCATAGTAACTAGCATCTCATCTATTATTCTTTGATTCTGGACACCTAGTATCTGAGAGTACTAGTTGAATAGATATTGGGAATAATTAGATATTTGCGTAGTTAGTGACTGATCAAGAAGGGATCCATCAACTCTTGGTAAGAGTTTGAGCTCTATGTTGTCAGTAATCACAATGACTGTACGAATCTCTGGCCAGAGTACATTGAATGAATGAAGAAAGGTGTTTCTTAGGTTCATTCATCAGTCAGTTGTGATTGACATGAGACATAGTTGATGATACGGAAATCTGACAGTTATGACCATGCCTAGGATGCATCCGGAGCTGTAAAGATGGAAGGAAATACTAACATCAACTTCACCATGGTTCGTTTTGGGTAAAATTGTTACTCAAATGAGTTACTTCACGCTATCCGGCCGTTGGGGAGTGTTGCTAGACGCCAACCTCGATTAGTTAATTAGTGGAAACTAATTGACTACCGGTTTAGTGATGAACCTACGACGTCACACGCATACGAGTGTCTTGGTATCTGCTTGTGATTGTGGAATACAATTATATTCATCCGCTAGCACCGAAGAATATAATTGTACTTGATTTTCTTTTGGGGTTAGTACATCAGATGTACATGCAAGTATGTGTATGGAGATACATATACTTTAACTATTTGAAATATTACATAAAGGTAAGTGGGAGATTGAAAGTTATATGCCTGTTATGTAATATTTGAATAGTCTCGGGTTAAAATGTAATTATTAAAAAGTTAATAATTATTTAAGAAACGAAAATTAGGTTTTCGTTATCAGATTACAGAATCACAAACACAAACCCTAATAGCCGTCAAACAGAAAACGAAGAACGAAACAGTTTCGTTCATCGGAAATTCCGCACCAAAGGTTGAAGGCAGAATCCGATCTCGACGTGGATACACGTAGAGGACTTGTACTATCAAGTCTATCATCCGATAATCATTCGTTCAACGTTAACAGGTATATTCGAAATTGTTTCTATATTTGTAATCGTTGAAACCCCGAAAAACTAATCTGAATATGACTAGATCTAAAAATTCGGGTTGATAAAACACGCTTCCGCACCCCAAATCAACCCAACACTTAGAACGTGTACATATACAAAACATGAACCCTAACCAAGAATCCAGAAATTAAGAAACAATCCAAGAAAAATAAAGAGAGAAATAAGGAAACAACCCAAGAGAAATAAGGAGAGAAACCACATCTCGAGAGACCAGAAAAATTTTGCGAGCAAGATCATATACTCTCCATCCCTTCTTGCCGTAAGGGTAGCCTATGAAGATTCATCGAATGCTTCGTCGTGCGAACGTATCACTTTTGTGACGCTGATCATGAACAAAGCATAATGAACCAACAACACACAAATGAAAGAGATAATGAGAAGTTCCGTGGAGCACCTCAAATGGAGAACGACCATCAAGAACTGTTGACGGAGTTCGGTTAATCAAATAACCAGCAGCGAGAACACAATCACCCCAGAAGGGAAGAGGTAAGTTCGATTGAAACATAAGGGCACACGCTACGTTGAGAATGTGCTGGTGCTTGCGTTCAACTCGGTCATTTTTTTGTTGCAGAGTTCCAACACATGATGTTTCGTGAAGAATCCCTTGCTGCAGAAAGTAATCCGTCAAACTCAAAAATTCAGACCCGTTATCCCTTCGGACCGTAGAAACTTGAGTACTAAACTATCTTTCAACCATAGCAATAAATGTTTTTACGAGTTGGGTAGCTTCGGACTTGGCCTTCATTAAGTAAATCCAAACCGATCTTGAGTAATCGTCAACAGCGGTTAAGAAGTATCATGCACCAGTAAACGAAGGAGTATTATAGGGTCCCCAAATGTCGAAATGGACTAGTTGAAAAGGATGAGTAGCTTTATTTGAACTAAGAGGAAAAGAATCCCTAGTTTGCTTTGCTTGAAAGCATACATCGCAAGCTTTATTCGTAGAGTCTGAAAAACAATGAAAAACACAACCAAAAATGAGTTATATTACACGAGGTGAGGGATGCCCCAAATGTCCATGCCATAACCCAAACCCATTCTTGTCCTTTGTCCGCACAACTGCAATTGAAGTCATACCGCGCAGATAGTAATGACCTCCTTTTTACTCACCCAGTCCAATCAGTATATGTGAATTGAGGGTCTGAATGATGCAGAGACATGGAGAAAATTGAACAACACTGTTAGATTCAACGAGCAATTGAGATATGGAGATCGGATTGCAGGTTAAACCGGGAACAAAGAACACATTGTTCAAAGAAAACTCGGGGTTGAGAGAGACATAACCCATTTGACTAGCCAAAATATGGTTCTCATCTGGAAGTCCAACGAAAACAGGATCCATGGGTGAGATATCAATGAGCAAATCCCGTGTTCCAGTCATATGACTTCGCACAAGAATCCAAGGAACATAGGACATCTTACCAGACATCATCTCAGTGGCCCCGATATTGCTAGCATTTAGAAGGTTGAGCAAAGCCTTTATTTTCTCTGAAGAAACACCCGAGATACATGTGTGCATTGTATTTGCCTTGAAGCTCTCTTTCTTTGTCGGTTGTCCTGTCCTCAAAGAACTAGCAGCTGTGGTTTGAGCAACATTGGCACAAACAACCTATGGTTTCCCTCGGCCACGAGCACCGCCACCAAAACTGTCTCGACCACGTGAGGAATTACGTCCCGAACTGCGGTACCAATCTGGGTACCCAAGTAATTCAAAACAAGAATCTACACCATGCCCTTGTCGTTCGCACTGGGTACACAAAACACTTTTGTCTCGTGAGTCATTACGAGGTCAGGATTTGATGTTCGGATGAACTGTGAAAGCCATGACTTCAGCTTTTTCCTCTTTGTGTTTCATAACCGCAGCTACAAACAGGTACAGATTTGTATGCAGCTAAATCTCCCAGAGATGACGAAGTTTCCCGTAGTAGGATGAAAACGACAGATCTTGTTGTCGATAATTTATAAGTTCATTTTTAAGAAATTAATCTTCAGTCCGTCAGAGATCGAAAACTGAGTTGTGATGTCATTCCACAACTCTTCCACAACTTCAGTGTTTGAAACATTACCTCGCAGTGTCAGATCAATTGAATTTTGGATCCAAGACACAATGAGTGAGTTATTGGTCCACCAATCCTCCAAATGTTCAGAACCTTCGGTCGGTTTCTTGATGGAACCATCAACGAAGCCAAACTTTTTGCATGAGCGAAGAGTTGTACGGATATCCCGAGCCCAATCCGCAAAGTTATGTTCCTTCAACAGAGTGTGAAGATCAACGAATCATGATTATCTCTGGTCGTAAAGTCGTAGGATGTTATCGTATGCCGTTGAAGCAGAGCCGAGACGTCGATTCAAAAGATCCCAAGACCGCATTGTCACCAGAACCGTCGAACCTGATCCTTGACTCATTGTTCCATGATGTTGAGAACAAAGAACAAAAGGAGCATAATAAGAAAACGACAGACACACAACACTAGGTTTTTAAGCAAAGAAACAGAGCAAGTCGAGAATGAAAAAATCAAAGCAGTGAAAGCGACGACCATCGTTCTGATATCATGATACAAAAGAGAAACCCTTGGGAATTTCTGATGATTCTCATTGAGCCTTAAAACATGTACATATACACAAAGAATGAATCCTAACCGAGAACCCGTAAATTAGAAAACAACCTAAGATAAATAAGGAAATAACCCAAAAAAAATAAGGAGAGAAATAAAGAAACAACCCAATTACAGGGATATATACATATATACTGGTATCTTCTCGAATATCTTTCGTATATTCACAATAGTTTTAGTTTCAAAAATGTATTTCTTTTACCGCAAACAATGAATTGATTAATAATTTCGAATTTTTGCTGCAAATGATGAATCTCTTTTAATATACATAAGATAGATTGTGGTTTACAATATTAAAAGAATATATTAAAAAATTATTGATATTTTCATCTAAAATTTATAGATTTTACATTTCTTCTTTAATCGGAATTTACTTACTATTAATACTAATAATTTAACCGAAATGAAAATTTGAATCTAAGATGAAAGAGATCTATTATGACGTCTATTTACTAATTAATCTAATTTATTTTGGATTTAAAATACCAACAAAAATTAAATAAATAACACATGGTTTTTCACAACATAAGAAACTTCAATGGTTGAAGAAAATAATCACCTAATATGTATAAACGTGGAGAAATGGGCATGACCAAGAATAATCCAAGACTAATATAAAGAAAGAAAGAAAAGCCACGTCATCGACTCTTCCCATAGACCAAGCAAAAACACTCAAATAGACCATAAATACTTCGCCACTATATATAAATATCAAAACACACTCTCAAAATGTCCCCAAGGAGTTAAATTAAGCCATATGAGGTTTCCAAGACTCTCTCTCGCTGCCGTGATCTCCGCCGTGGTCGTGACGGTGGTTGCGGCAACAACCTCAGCCGCACGCGCACCGCTTGTAACATACATTTTTGGCGATTCCTTAACCGAAGTTGGCAACAACAATCACTTGCAATATTCACTTGCGAGATCGGATTATCCATGGTATGGTATTGATTTTTCCGGCGGAAAGGCAACCGGAAGATTTACCAACGGCAGAACTATCGGTGATATTATATGTACTAACATTTAATATTCTCTCTTTCATCACTTTAATTTTATTTTTACTTGTTTAATTTGTAAATTAAATGTTAGATTGAAGAGAATAAACAATGAAACTAGTGAGATTTATGGATTATGTGACATAATCCAACTAGAGATTAGAATTTATAATTATATTTTGCAACATTTTTTTTTGTTATCATGAATAAAAATTTAGACCTTTAATCCCATACAATTTTCTCATTCATAACCTATTTTTGGTAATATATTTTTAGGAATAAAATGACCACCTCCAACGAAAAGAAAAAAAACGAACCAAGATATATATATATATATATATATATATTCTGTGACCAATATAATAATAAATATATCCGCATGGTTATTTGATTAAAGATTTTTAGTCAACGTATTTTATAAGAAATTGATTCCAATTTTTTCTTTTAAATGCATTTATTGAAGTTATACAAATATTTAATATACATAAATATTTTCTTGCTCTTACGTATAAGCACAGCTGCGAAGCTTGGGATTCCATCGCCACCGCCATATCTATCACTTTCACAAAACGACGACGCATTTCTCAACGGTATTAATTACGCCTCCGGCGGAGCTGGAATTCTCAACGAGACCGGCCTCTATTTCGTAATTCTCTCTCTTTTTATTTATCTTATCAAAATAAAATTATTAACCCGAACTTTGATTAGTTCTATTGGTGATGGAATTATACAAAATATAACTAAAATATTACTAATCATAATATTGGTCAGTTTAATTGTTGAATAATTGATATAAAGTATCCTTTCCATTATGACATTAATCATATATTGATATATTATATTAGACCATTTTAAAATTTTTAATTAATTTTAAATACATCCAATATTATTGATATTACATTATATTTATCTTATATCCGTATTAACATATAAATAATAGATTTTTATATATGTTATTGTGTAATTTTAAAATTAATAAAACTAAATCCCTTCTATTTTTTATAGATTATTTGCATTACAGCTATCGTTTTAAATATTTATAAGATGTTTTTTTATTTGTAATATATGATGAAACGGAACAGATACAAAGATTAACATTCGAGGATCAAATAAATTGTTTCAAAAAGACGAAAGAGGTAATTAGGGCAAAAATTGGAGATACGGCAACGAATAAACACGTTAATGATGCTATCTACTTCGTTGGCATTGGTAACTAAACTCATTATTTATTCTTCATTAATCCTTAATTTTCAATAATTATTTATTTCATTGAAATGGTTTATATGAAAATTTCATTATATAATTTGTTTTTTTGTGTTTGAGAAATATATAGGAAGCAACGATTATGTGAACAATTTCTTGCAGCCATTCATGGCAGATGGGCAACAGTATACTCATGATGATTTTGTGGATCTTCTTATTTCAACCCTAAATACTCATCTCACGGTACTTCTTTTTCTTGTTAAAATTATTTTTCGATATACAATATATAAATCCCTAAAACTTATATAATAGTTTATAAATAATGTATATCAGTTAAAAAATTTTACTTTTCACATTTGTTAAAAAAGTGTTAAATTTTTATACAATTTTAAAAACTAATTAAAAATCTCTAAAATCCATCAGTTTTTTAAATTTCTATATACTAACATTATTACTTTTTAATCCGTAAAATTCCGATATTGTTATATCATCAAATATCTATTTTATATTGCATTAACATAATCATCAAAGTCTCCGTTGCACTATTGTGATATTGACATAAAAAAGTACATTTTTATATGGGTATAAAAATATTATATATATACTAATATATAATTTTTCCAAAAAAAAATTATATAATCGAATTAAAGTTCTCTCCCGAGAAATTGTATTAATCACTTAATGGTCTGTGTCTAAACCAGAGACTGTATCAATTGGGAGCAAGGAAGCTAATATTCCACGGTTTAGGCCCATTGGGTTGCATCCCTTCACAGAGAGCGAAGACGAAGAGAGGCACGTGCCTCACACGTGTCAACGAGTGGGTCCTACAGTTCAACTCGAGATCCCAGAAGCTTCTAGAAGGTCTCAACAAAACCCTTCCCGGAGCTAAATTCGTCTTCGCCGATACTTACACCGCCGTTCTCGATCTCATCGATAATCCCTCCCGTTACGGTCCGTTTCTTCTCCTCCTCCTCCTCCTCCTCCTTCTTCTTCTTTATAACCCTACTTTAAAAACACACACGCGATCTATCTTGTCGTATAAACTCATATTATTAATGTTAGGATAAAACAAATTTAAATCTAATTATATCTCAAAACTAAATCAATAATTTAGTTTTATTTAATATTATATATATATTCATTCTTTTTTGTTATAATCGATGTGAATAATAAAATTTAACAATCTAATTCACATCCAAAAATGAATTTGTGGGTGTTTTGTTTAGATTGCACTTTAATATATAACTTTGTGAATTGTGAAAAATATAAAATATTAAAGATCCTATTGAAAATTTTGGAACTTAAATTATACATCTTCTCATCAAGTTTATAAACTATTATATAATATGTCATATAAACTATTTTATTAAAAATCATATAACCCTTCTAGCATATATTATTTATAAAACATTATAAATATATATAAGAAAGGAAATAAAAAATTAATTATTGGATGGCTAGAATTCTTTAAAAAAGAGAAATTTTGCAGGGTTCAAGATATCGAACAAGTCGTGTTGCAACGTGGAGACGAGTATTGGAGGACTTTGTCTTCCAAGTTCGAAGCTTTGTTCTAATCGCAAAGACTTTGTCTTTTGGGACGCTTTTCATCCCTCCGATGCTGCCAATCAAATCCTCGCCGATAAACTCTTTTCCACTTCCCTTTCTCCTTCTCTATTTCCTCATTGAACATTTAACCAATCATACCAAAATCTCCATCAATAACTAATAACCCTCTTATGAGTATCTTATCCTTTGAGATGTGAAAAAGTAAATCTTAATTGTGTAGATGCAGCCATTTTGAGGCTGTTCTGTTGTGTGCTTGTAATGCTTCATACGATGTAAGAATACAAAAAAGAAAAGAAAAAACCTTCTCCATCTCATTCTTCTCCTTATTCTTCGGTGTTAGGGCAGGTTTTGTCGATATCTCCTTTTGCTCCTACCGCAATGCAATGCGATTTCTTCCAAAATAGCTCAACTTCCTTTGAGGACAACTACTTAATTCCGAGTCTTGACAACTATACTTACCCTTTTCTCCAGAAGTTCATGATGCCCTCCGCAAGTGACTTTATGTTGCCCCAAACACTTTCTTGTCTCCTTGTTTGCTCGTCTGCCACTACGGCCCCTCTGCCTGAAACAGCCCTGCAAAAGTAACCGAGATAATCACAATGTTGAAATGTTGAATGATAAAAACAAATTCAAGAAGAGCAAACTTGATTTGAATTAAGTTACCTGGCCCTGGTTTCTGCTTCAAGAGATGCATTATCTACAGACTCTGGCTCTGCAATATGGTCTTGTTTTGATTCTTGACCACCTAAGGCCATTGGGTTTATGGTTTCGATTTTCTCATTAGGGTTTTCAGCGACTTGATGAGTTATACGAGTTTCTTCTTTCACTTTCTCACCACCATCGTTTGTCTTAAAGTTTACAGACATCTTTGGTTCTTCTTCAGGACCAGGATCTGCAGTTTCTAAGCAAGCATCTGAAACTACATCTCTTTGACTTTTGTCAAGAAGATGATTAAAGCTATCCCCTTTACTTTCAACATGGTTCTGAGAAACCTTCTCCATTTCTTTATTACGTAATTCATCATCCAACACAACAATGACCGGTTTATCACTCAAGCGATTACTATTATCATACCCACGGACATCTACAGGATCCCTCTTTTGATCAGTTTCTGTCTCAACAACATCAGGGCTGCCAGCCTGCCAGCATACACAGGGGTGTGATCGAACAAGTGCTAAATGCTTACACAAATCACCAGTGGAACAACGAAAGAAACATGATACTTACAGGAGAACATAATCCAACAATCACATCAGATGAACCTCTTGAATGGCGAGAAGGACTTCCGGAGCGGCCATCATCAGTCTTTGCTTCATTTGTAGCCACCAATGAATCATTACCAGCTTCTACTTGTACTGAACGAACTCGAGCAGTGCCCACCGAAGGAGTTTTGGATTCCAATTTTAGTTCTTGATAAATATCCCTGAGAACGTAATAATTTCCTCCTACCTCCTTACGAATAGCATCAAGGGTAGGGAATTTTCCTCCATTAGTTGCTCTATATCTGAAGCAGGGGGGACAGAATATGTCTGAGAACGGGATCTTTTAGACAATACACGAACTAGGAAAAAGTTCATTTTGCCTTAGACTAAGACATTGTTATCCAGAAACTGAGTTACCTGGTCACAAAAGACTCTACCAGAGATCTCCGCTCGTTCCTCCTAAGTTTGCGAGCCTTAAACAGTGTTGTACACTGAGAAGCAACAGAGGAGGCGTAGGACCTTCCATGGAATTCAAAAACAGCCTTCGAAACAATATTCCTGAACCTAGCAGACACTATGAGGCTTTCACCAAAATGATTCTTAAAAAAAAGGAAATTCCGAAATGAAATCAAAGTGGAGGAAGAATAGTACCGTCTGCGGAAGAACAATTTGAGAATCTCGCTACTGGGGCTCTGACGTTCCGCATAGTTGGATGGATCATGCGCGAATAGAACATCCACGGGATCCCACCTCCGACCGAGTACACATTAAAAGCTGTTCCCTCTCTAGGGTTTGGCGACAAGCAACCGATGTTGGAATGCAAAGGACGATCTCGGTGAAGAGGAAGAGAAGAGACCCTCTGTGATAAGCTCAAGTGGAAATTAATAAACAGACCATCAGAGCCCTTTTTAGGTCTTTTCTTGCGAACAAGACGTCTCAGAAGACGAAGCTTCACTTAGGGTTTTGTCATTTTCACAAGGGTTTTGTAATAAAAAAAGTTCACATGTTAACCCTTTGAAATTTACTTTTTAATCCAATTTTAATTGATTTTGAAATTCGTTCGACTGAGTGTTCCAAACGGCGGAATATCAGAAATTTAAATCACTTCGAAAATATATTTTCCTAAAATAATTATTAAATTCGAAAAAAAAAACTGAAAAAAAGACGAACTTGCCCTTAATGTTCGAACGTGGAAAAATCCACGTTCGACAATTTTTCGACGTGAAAAACTGCCAAAAACGAGAAGCCGAACAGTTTTTTGCCGTGAAACCTGTTTAAAAATTTGTAGAGAGAAAGAAATAAGTGATGTCGAACTTGAGAGGGATCAATTTGAAGTTGGCGAAAAGGAAAATGGCTAGAATCAGCAGCAGCACTGGCGAAGAGAGCACGAGTCAATCTTCAATGGCGTCAATAAGTGTAAGTAGTTCGATTTCTAGGGTTTTGCAAGCTTTCGAGTCACAAAATGCTTTATTGATTTGAAATGGGTGAGTGTCAGTGTCAGTGAGTCGGTTAGGTCGCAAGGGTCGCAGGAGTTGCATGAACATCTTCGACTCAGTGAGTCGGTTGAGTAGCAAGGGTCG
>CM071865.1:33341783-33372075 GCA_036759665.1 Gynandropsis gynandra | reverse complement strand
TGGCTCCAAATTCACTGATGGATGGACAGATTTCTACAACGACCAAAACATTCGTATTGGGGATGTCGTACTTTTCCGTCACAAAGGTGACATGGACTTTTTTAACGTCACCAGAGCCACTCTTGATGAGAGGGTTTTCATTGTACCAATCACGGGTCCAAGGGTCGCGAGGGACAAGGGTCGCGAGGGACAAGGGGCGCACGGGTCCAAGGGTCGCGAGGGACAAGGGTCACACGGGTCCAACATATTTTGATTTGAGCTGTATTTTCAAAATTTTATTCATATTATTTGTAAATAATTTGTAGATAATAAATTAGTATCGCAGGGGTCCAAGGGTCGCAGAGGAACAAGGGTCGTAGAGGGACAAGGGTCGCAGGGTCAAACTGGGTCGATGGGTCGAACTGGGTCGTAAGGTCGCAGGGGTATTTTGGGAATATCAACATTTATAAGGGTATTTTTGAAGTTAAAATTTTTTTCTTTTTCGGGAAGGGTATTTTTGAAGTGTTTTAGCCCTACGAGGGTATTTTTGAAGTTACCCCGTTCCAAACGATAAAATATGAAAGAGAGTATATCCTCAAAAACTAAAAATCGGTGAAAACACATATATCTTTATATTTTATAAGTGAGAATGCATTCAGTTTGATATTTTTTTCTAAACGAAATCTATTTTAAAATTGAGAAGAAAGAGTGAGAGATGATTTCAAAGTTCACAACAATTTCCAATGATTTCCAGCGATTTTCAACAATTTTTGAGCGATTTCGAGCGATTTTCGAGGTTCTCATGAACCGTTTGGATCGCATGGGTCGCAAGTATTGCATAGATAACAAGGATCATATAGATCGTATGGATGGCATGGGTAACAAAGGTCGCATTGATCATATAAATCACACAGATCACAGGAACAATTTGGAAATATCAATATTATAAAGGTAAAATTGAAGTTAATTTTTTAGAAAAGGATAACATTCAAATGTATTCAAATATATTTTTTAAATTGTCCCCTTCCAAACATATCTTTAATCTTTTTTTATTTATTTAATTTTAAAAAACCCCAAAATATTTAAAATATATTAATTTTTATTGAAATATTAAAAATTTAATCTTGAAATCCTAAAAAATTATAACTCTAAAAGTATAAATTAGAAATTTAAAACAAATTTACGATAAAATCCAAAACAAAAATATTCGTTTCTAGTTTCTTTTCATGTTGATTTATAGATTAGTGTATGAATTATTCGTTTCGATTTAAAGATCAGATTATAGATTGTTTATGCAAAGTTCATGTGGTATATTAAAATTACATTGATTTTGTATTCGAAAAATTAAATTCATTTGATGATTACATTCTTCAAATTTGATAATAAAATTTCAAACATTCTTGTGTTTTATCCTAGATGATATTTTTGAAATTATAAATTATATATAAACTACTACAAAGATAAGTTTATATATATATATATATATTCTAGATTATTTTTCTGATAATTTTCTAAACTATAACACTTGACTTATATTAAAATATCTTATATAGGTTTATATAATTTAATATATATATATGTATTATTTTTCTGATAATTTTCTAAACTATAACAATCTGACGTTTTCTGTTTTTAATTGTAGCATCAATTTCTTTTTTTACACCTTTTATAAGGTTTAGGGTATGATAATATCAATATATTTATTCTAAATCAATTTTAGTTAATATTTTCTATTAATGTCAAAATGATATTGTTTCTGGAAAACAAAAATCTAGATTTTATTTTATGTATTCTCCACCATTATTAGTTTAGTTGGTACCTTGATTAGTCGGTATCTAATCACTTGTTGGACGACGACCGCTGAATGCTAAAACATGGACTAGGTGAAACTAAACGAGGATTTTAGCACACTGGATTTAATGTACATATTAAAGCTATTGAAAGATTAAAAACTTTTTATAAAGAAACTGAAACACTATTTATTAAAGCTGTTGAAAGATTAAAAGTGTTTGATGCTAATGATTCATAATTCCAGGATATAAAGTTCGAGATCATATGCACGTCTTTCTTTTCAGTCCGCGGTAAACTCTTATATTGATACTCAACCTTTTTTATATTTTTCTTTGCTATAATATGTCCATCCACGATAGTCCACAGAGGGGTGAGTACGAAGACGTACTCAGTAAGATGAATATATGCATGCATTTCGTGCCACATATTATCCCACTCTCGAAAGTGTAACATAAAATAAACATTTGTCACACCACAGACATATAAATAATTATATCCAACCCGATTGAGTATCCTAAGTGTAAAACTAGTACCATACCGGATCATAACTCTTAGAGTCTCCACGACTCTAGCTCAGACATATGCTCGCAAAATCCAGATGACCCTAAAGCACTGAAGATATCGCAAGGTCACAATGTACCTAGCCATCAGTACAATATATCATATCATAGTTCAAAAGGTTACCACAACCCTAAAATGGTACGACACTAGCAGATCCACTGATCTGATTAACTACAACACTCGCTCCGTCGCTGGAAAGGTTACCACAACCCTAACACAGTACGACGCCGATCTTGATCCAAATGTCATAATACTAACGTCATCGACTCGATACTCCTCACATAACAACTCTCACAGACACGCACACACACACATTTTTTTGAAGGTTCAAGTGTGAATCACTTGATCGAGCCCACTATACAAGATGCTCACTCGACTATATCATCGAATCTAGAATATCCACGTTCTCTAATCTCGACACCTGGTCGAGTGCCTATTTTCTAGATCATATCTAACCACTTTAATTGCACCAAAACACATTCATATATATGCCATCAATCATCGTTGGACGATTTTAGGCTTGAGTCTATTCTCTACTTATAACGTCTCAATTTCTCATTATGAATTTCTTAAATTTCTACTGTGATCATGTGGCTGAGAGCCCTCACAGCCCAGGCACAACGACGCAATTATTAGGGGCGCGCTTTACCACTGAGCTAATAGCCCGTCGTGCGGGCCTCCTGCTGGGGGCCCGCTATGCCAAGCCAAACCCCATCCCTCTCTTTCCTTTTTACGCCCCCATGCCGCCACATGGGAGGGGGGCGTAAAAGGGGATCCTATCAACTTTGTTCTGACTAGGATAATAAGCTCATGGATTAAATGTAAGAATTTCTCTATAATCAACCACAAAAAAAAAAAAGAAAATTGATGAAGAAAGGTCATCATCTTACCACGAAGACTTGATGATTCCTGATGATATCTCACAACATCACCAATCAATTTTCTTCTATTACAGATCCATTCAATTTATCAATGTCCATAATATAAATCTTCAAATTGAGGAAATAATCACAAAAATATTTGTAGAGATTTACCATTATTTCGATTAGAATTCACCCACGAAGACCACGACAAAAAATTGATGGATCCTTTTTTGTCTTTTTTTTCTCCCCTTTCCTTTTCTTTCTTCTTCTTCTTCTCCCCCCTCCTTCTCTCTGCCGCACGACTTCTTTAATTCAATTATTGAATCCAAACATGATGTGGAAGAACTTAATAATGAATATTGGGTTAAGACAATGCATGATAAATTAGAAAAATTCATAAAAAAATATGTGTGATTGTTAGTTCTTAGACCTGAAAATGGAAATGTCATTAGAATTAAACGAATGAGGAATGAATTATAATGAGAAATAAAGCTAGGCTAGTAGCACAATGGTATACACTAGTGAAAGAAGTAGATTTTAACAAAACTTTTGCACATGTTACTCATCTAGAATCCATTCGTTTGTTATTTGAAATTGCTTGCTTTCTTGGATTTAAGCTTTTTTCAGATGGACATAAAAAATGTTTTTCTAAATGGTGTTCTTCAAGAAGAATTCTATGTGGAACAACCAAATGGGTTTGAAGATCCACATAATATATGACATGTTTACAAGCTTAAGAATGCATTTTATGGATTAAAGCAAGCTCCAAGAGCGTGGTATGAAAGACTTATAAAATTTTTTCTCGACAACGGATATAAAACTGGGAGAGTAGACAAAACTTTGTTTCTTCACAATACCGATAAAAACTTCTTGTAATTCAGATTAATGTTGATGACATTATTTTTGCTTCTACTTCATAGGAGAAAGTTGATTGGTTTGTTGAAACCATGAAAAATGAGTTTGAAATGAGAATGGTTGGAGAATTAAAATTCTTTCTTGGACTGCATGTCAAGCAAATGGATAATGACATTTTTATATGATCCGACATTTTGAATTGGACAACTACAAACCAGAAAACATGCCCAATGTCCACAATGACAAAACTCACAAAGAATGCATATGGTGTTGACGTCAGGTTAAACAGAAGCATGATTGAAAGTCTACTATACTTAACACAAACAGACCTAACTTATCCCAAGTGTAGGAATATGTGTGTGATATCAAGCAAAACCAAATAAGAGGTACTTGATAACTATTAAACATATTATCAAATACGTTAAAAGAACTGCAGAATATGGTATATAGTATTCAAAGCATACAAATTGCAATCTTGCAGAATTTTGTGATGTAAATTGGAAAGGAAACACAAATACTACAAAAAATAGTCTGTTTCCAACGGACGGTGCAACGGATCCGTCCGTTGATGATAAATGGCAACGGATTGCAACGGATTTAGGAGAACTTCCAACGGGCATATATCAGTTGCAATCTGTTACAAACTTCAATAGAAGTGTAACAAATATTTTCCGTTGCCACTTCCGTTGCAATCCATTGCAACTTTTAACAGGATGTTAACAGATATCTTCCATTGGCGTCCTCCGTCGGAAGCCCGTTAGAAAACCGGAAAAATATTCCAACGAACATCCGTTGAAATTTTTTATGGATGCCCGTTGAAAATTATAACGGATAGCCGTTGAAATTGTGAATACTCTGTGTGCCAGTTCAATTCAGATGTCATGGAGCATTTGTCAATACATTTGCCAATACATTTCAGATGCCATGGAGCATTTCCCAATACATTTTCCACGTCTTTCATTCTTCGATGTCATGGAGCATTTTGCCAATACACTTACCAGATGAAGCAATACTCGATGGGCCAGTTCAATTCAGATGGATGTATCCTTTCGAAAGGTTTTTCTTTCATTTAAAGAAAAAAGCAAAAAACAAAGCAGCGGTCAAAGGATCTATTGTCTAACAATACTTGCTGGAAGAAATCACATATTTCATCACATTTTTTTGAGTCGCATATTCAGACGAAAGACCGATGTGCAGCGGATGATCACACAAACTATCTGTATCAATATAATCCGCAGTTTGGTACAATTATTGAGATGTTTACACCGACTGGACGTACAATAGGTAAATCCGAGGAATATTGGTTAACACTAGAGGAGTATAATCACATCCACACATATATATTACTAAATTGTCAAGAGTTATTACTGTTGGAAAGGTACAAAATAATATTATTCAATCTTTTAAATATATATCTATATATATACAATATTAACGTATTTTCATTATACAGGATATTTGATGAAGAAGTACTTGGTACATATCCCTATCTAAACGAAAATGAACTCACAAACATGAAAGTTCAACATTATGGCTCGTGGTTGAGAGATTACATAAATACTCGTGTACACATCTATTAAAAGTAATTGCATTTATTATAAAGTATTCATTCGTTTTTACGTTATACGTATAGGTGAAATGTTTTGATGTCAGACTTCCAACATGGTTAAAAGATTTGGCTAATGGTCATGCAAGAAATTTTATGTGTTGGCCAATCTTGTTTACCCGCCGCTACACATTCTACACGTACGAACATGGAAAACATAGAAGCACATACAATTATGTTTGCGTTAATAGTGAAATAGAGGGTGATAACTTCTACGACATTTTGCACCAAATCCTACAAGTGGAATATCTTGGTCTCGTTGGGTTGAAGATGATGCTTTTTAAATGTCAGTGGTTTGACCCAACCGTAGGACGTGGAATACGAAAAAACCGATGGGGAGGAATTGACATCAATCCGACACGATAATGTGGTAAATATGATCCATTCATTACAATAGATCAAGCTAATCAAGTATGTTATGTGCAATATCAACCAACATTGAAACATCGAAGGGAGGAGTGGTGGGCCGTAGTAAAGATCAAGCCGCGAGGAATCATAAGCTCATATGATAAAGAAGATCTGTTGCAGCCCGATCATCTGCAGTCGATTTGTTTAATTGATACAGATAATTGAGAGAAGATTCTCGCAAGAACTGACATAGATGGAGAATTCATACGCGATTATGAAGACGTTGAACCGGAAGATGCTGAAGATGAAAAACGGCGATGAATCCAATGAAAAATCGAAGGAAGACTCGCCAATCGATGAATCTACTAAAGAAGAAATGTAAATACAATAATGTGTAATGTAAACGATGTTCAATGTTTTTAGATGAGTAATGTAATGTAGATGATGTGTAATCGAAAAATCGAAATATAAATACAATCGAAGCATATAGAAATTATGTTCAATTTTTTTGTAGCCTACATTTGATCTAATACAAACGAGCATCCGTTGCAATTCTTAACGGATGCCCGTTGGAACAAGAAATCGCCTCCAACACTTAGATAAAAGTTCTAAGTTTTCCACAATTGTAACAAGCATCCGTTGGAAATTTGCGACGGATGTTCGTTACATTATGCTAACGGGCATCCACTAAGAACGGATAACAGACGACCGTTAGAATTTTTAACTGGCATTCGTTACAAATTTGTAGCAGATGCCTGTTAGAAGAGTTGTAACGGGCATCTGTTACAATTTGCAACGGATGCCCGTTGCAAGTGTAATGATGCCCACTCTAGGCTGCAGAAATTTCCAACGAGCATCCATTGGAAATTGTAACAGATGCCCATTGCAACGAGAGATGAACCACCGTTTCGCCGTCCGTTGCCTCGGGAACACGCACGAGCATCCGTTGAAATTTCTAACGGATGCCCGTTGGAAATTTCTGCACATAAACCATTGAACAGTTTCAATTTCAACACTATTCAAAATTTAAAAATCCTCTTAAACACTTATTCACACACACAAAATCACACCTTCAAACACTAAATACAAAAATGAGGCTAGACGATTTATAGGTGGAGGAGGTATGTTGGATGGTTCCGCGGGAGCCCTTCCCTTGCTTCCACCACCACCATATCGTCATCCTTCATCAATATCGACACCGTCGATATTTGATGAAGAGGACGATATGGTGGATATCAATTCTTTAATCGATAATGTCGACGGGCGTCCCACCCTTCCAATTATCGATCCTGAACGTCCTCTCGGGACGCTATGGTAACTTTAATGTTTTATACATTAATATTATTTTACTTTATAAATGGTATCTAATTATTTATTTTCATATATAGGTTTGACGTGGATGATGTTCTAAAGCATACGAACAACCACATCATCCAAGGGTCCTTACAGGATCAATTTTATTATTCATGGCAAGTTATGCCAGAAGTCATACGTCGCCGATGGTGGTGCACCTTTATCGTAAGTGTTTTTCAAATTAAAATTTTATTTAAAATGACTATTTATATATATTATAAACTAACTCATTATAAATTATTTTGTGTTTTAGTCTCAAGCCAATTGTTATTGTTGTGATTCTCGAAGGATCTAACAGATTTAGGTTTAAGTTTTTGTAAAAAAATTTATTAGTTTAATTAAAAATTTTTTAATTTTTTTAAATATTTTTATTTTTTTAAACAACATTCCAACGAATTACTTTTCCCGCCAAATGGTAACGGATACTCGTTGCCATTTCCTTCCATTTTGTAACGGATGCCCGTTTCCATTTTCCGCTAGATTGCAACGGATTCCCGTTGGAAAATTTGAATTCTCGCTCTTTTTTCGCGACGGTGTGGCAACGGATGCCGGTTACAAAATTGTAACCGACTTCTGTTATAATATTTTAACGGGTATCCATTGCAATTTTTTAACGGGCATCCGTTACAGATTTCTCAACGGGGATCCATTACAATTTACCAACGGTTCTATCCGTTGGGCGTCCGTCACAATTTTTCAACGGATATTGTCCGTTGGAACGCTGTTGGGAATCGCAACAAATCCCGATATGTAACGCGTGTTTCTTAACGGGTTTAGATCCGTTGCCATCCATTGGGAATCGCTTTTTGCAATAAATTTTGGGCGATTTCCAACGGATATGTCCTTTGGAAATCGCCTGTTTTTTTAGTGAAATGATAGGAAGAATACTAACGGTGGATGCTTCTTTCTTGGAAGTAACTCGATTTCATGGCATAACAAGAAACAAAATGCGACATCTTTATCCACAGCTGAAGCAGAGTGCATAGCACCTAGAAGTTGTTGCACACAACTTATGTGGATGAAACAAATGTTGGTCGATTATGGATTAAGTACATGTACTTTTTGTTGCTCATCGTGACAATACTAGTGTGATAAATTTGTCAAGAATCTTGTACAACACTCTAGAACCAAACACAACCAAATCAGGTATCACGTTCTTGAAGAACAAGTACAGAAGAAACAAGAGGTAGACTACGTACCTACTGAGCATCAACTAGCAAATGTACTCACTAAACCACTAGAGATGAACATATTTATATGTTTAAGAAAATATCTTAGGGTTTGTGAACTATATGCTCTCTACTTGTTAAGAAAATCTTAAAAAGAATGGCAAGTTCATATGACTTCTAAAAAGAATGAAATATACTAAGTGAACTTCTAATCTTCAAGTGTGTTTAGATCGATTCATAGTACGGCTGATAGTTTCTAAAGTGTCGTCAAAGTTTTAAGGTGGGACACAAAAAAAAAGAGATGTAAAAAGAAAAATGCTAAGTATTCCTACACTTAGTTCTCAACCTATAAATGAAAGCTTTAAATTTACATTTTGTTGACATGAGTGCATACTCATGTCTAAGTGGTGGGACAATGCATCAACTTTGTCATCCAAAAGGTATATGACATTAACATGTATACCCAATGAGGTAACCTTGGTCTAAGTGGTGAGATGAGTTGTGGACATGAGTTAACAAAAATTGTGACGTCCTAGAAGTATGAAATACTAGAAAAAAAAAGATAATAAAAAGAGGAGTGTTGACACTTAAAGAACATGTACAAATTCACTTAATAAACGGACAACTGTATTATCTAGAGATTCAGGTACACTTGAATATTTAGTGGGATCTCTGATACATTCTGTCAACTACAGTTGAAGTGATGATCTTTATTATTCAAAAACAGATTTTTTTGGTGATAGTTATGCTCTCCGAATAAAATAAAATGCTGAAATCTAATTAAAGATGTTCAGTTGTGTTTAAGTCTTCTCTTATTCTATTTTTAATTAATTTGATCTTAATGGAAATGACTAGATTAAGGTGGCTGTTTGGTAATTTTTGAGAACAAAGGATCCTATTTGAAGAGAGAAAGACTGAAATTTGAAAGTGGATCTTATTTCTGCTAACCCTAACTGTTTTATAAGAGAAGATAACCGCTATACTTTCTTTCTAACTTCAGCTGCGATGAAGAGGAAGACACAAGCATGCAAAAAAGAGACTCAACCTTTGAAGAAAAAGACAATTCAATCGAAGAAAAAAGAGACTGCTTAACCAGAACTCGAGCAAATTCGTGATGAACATCAATCCGAAATCCTTGAAAGAACACAAAGAAAAACACATCAGGTAAAAGAATCAAAGGCAGCTCAACAAAAGAAAGGGAAGAAAAATGTATGCATTTTGAAACCAGCTACTCTAGAATCTATTATTGAAGAGAAAGATAATATCGAGGCAATCATTCTCAAGTTCATCAAGAAGGTGGATACAATGAAAGAATAACTCAACAAACTACAAAAGCAGTTAAAAGTGCATATTAAGACCCTTCATCGTAATATTTTATCGTCTCTCTCCTATTTTGATGAATCTTGTGCATTAATGTTATCATATTTTTTATTTTATGCTCACCAAAAAAGAGGAGACAAAGACAAAGGGAAACGTAAAATGGCGATTGGGTCTTCATCTGGAATGACAACAATTTCTTAAGAAGAATCCGAATAGAAGAAGACTTGACATGTTTTATATTACAATTAAAAGTTATTATGTTGACTTGTTATATGCTGACTTATTTGTTTGATTTTGAAACTTTTATGGTTTTTAAGACTAAAATGAATGCTTATGGTCACTTTGAATGCTGTGTTTGAACATATAGTAAAAAAAAGGAGAGATTGTTAGAATGTAAGGATTAAATCAACAAGCACAAAGATTAAATCAAACAATCACAAAGATTAAATCAAGCAATCACAAGGATTAACAAGAACTTTGAACAAGTCAACAACATAACAACCTTGACCTATTCTCTAGCAAGTTAAAGAACAACATCCAAGAGAATATGTCACTCATATAAAAAAAACAAACAAAAAGATAAATCTATTGGAATACCTATATACAGGAGAAGATGACATCAACAAGATGCACAACTCGAGAGAGCAAGAAAGCAAAGTGCATTCACACACATAAAGAAAACGGGTTGAGTCGAACAACTGTTCATAATTCCGAAACAATAAAATGTGTTGGGTTGATGAGTGAAAGACTCATATATAAGTAAATCAGAATCATGAGGTGTATTTCAAACGTATTAAAATGTATTTGAGTGATAAGTATTTTTATGTTAATATATAATAATGTAAATAAAACAATTTTACTTTGTAGGATGATGAAAAATCACCGTAATTAATCTTAATATCCAATTGAGTTTCGTAGGAATTTTCAATCTTTTAATATACCTTTTATCCATTACTATTCTTTTATACTTCTACTCAACTAGAAAAACGATCTCAAAGCGATAAGAACTATTCATCGTCTTTGAGATTTTCGAAAGAAGAAGTGAGAGTGATTGACCTCTCACTCACGATACACAATCTATATGTCAGATTCTATACAAAAGTACTTTGTCAAATTCTGTACATCCGTACCTTCTCTTATAAATTGTAAAATTAGATCCAATAAATATTACGTTTTTTACAATTTTATTTAAAAAACATAAAAACACAACATCCATTTTTTACGTAGGCTTCACTTCCACCAATATAGTGTCGACTAGAGGCAGCTAAATGGTTCGTCAACCCGACTCGTATAAATGCGGGTTGGATTGAGTGTTTTTAGCCTATATATCAAATGGGTTCATGGGTTGGGCTAAAATTTTAGTCAAACCATATGAGCTAACCCTTATGGACTACGGATCAACCCATGATCTAAAATAAATAATATAATATATTTTATTATTTTTTCTAAAATAAATAATATAATATATTTTATTAAATAAAATTTCAAACATCATGTGTTGTTTCTTTTTACTGTTTGTCTTTCTCCTTCCCATGTTGTTGTCGTTCGTCTCTTGTTGTTGTCGTTCGTCTTCCTACTCTGCCGTCGAGAGTGCCGACTACGAATTCTTCGGTGAGTGTTTGCTTCAGTCTCTTCTTGTGTTGTGTGTTCGTCGGTTGTGTTGTTCATCCGTCTGTTGGTCTGTGTCGTCTGTCGGTTGTTCTGTGTCCGTCCGTCGTGTTCTGTTCCGTTCGTCCGTTGTGTTCTGTGTCCGTCCGTCGTGTTCTATTCCGTTCCTCTGTTGTGTTCTATTCTGTTCGTCCGTCGTATTCTATGTCTGTCCGTCGTGTTCTGTGTCCGTTCGTCATGTTCTATTTTGTTCGTCCGTCGTGTTCTGTGTCGTCAATCGTTGTTCTGTGTCGTGGAATCTGTTTTTTCCATTAATCGTCGTCGTTTCTATTTTATCCGTTGTTCGTCGTGGCTTCTTCTTCGTTTGTCATAAAATTAAATTTGGTTATTCTATTGTTGTAGATGGCTTCTTCGACATCGGATTCAGATGAATGGCGTCGCGCTATGGCAGAAGTAGCATTGGCATTGAACGAGAATATTGAAGCATCTAGCAAGGAAATAGATGCAAGTCTTACTCGAAAAAGGCAGAAGAAACTTACTTCTTACGTGTGGATACATTTTACTAGGATAGATGAGAATCATGTTGAGTGTATCCATTGCAAACAAAATATGCACAAAATACATTGATACATGGAACTACGACTTTAGATCGTCATTTAAGAAACAAGTGTCCTAAGAAGCCATTGTTTAAGAGTATGGGTATAATGTTTAGAGATGTTGAAGAAAAGTTGCAATCGAAAAAGTTCGATCAGAAAATTGCTGAGGAGAAATTTACCAAATTAATTATCGCACATGATCTCCCATTTGGCTTTATTGAGTATGAGGAGTTTAGAGATTTTGCTGCACATTTGAATCCAAGTTATAAACCTCATAATAGGCATATTGAAACATCTCGTGTCTTAGAGCATTTTAAAATAAACAAGGCAAGGGTTAAGTTTGAGTTGGAAAGAATTCGTAATAGAATATCTCTATTGTTTTATGAATTAATTTTATGTTTTAACATTTTTAACGCATTTAGATATTTTTATTTAAAATTTTAGACATTGTTTGAACTATTTATGATTATTTTCACATTTTATTATTTTATTATTATACAATTATAAACACAAAATTCAACCCACAGATCAACCCACATCTACGATTTTAATGGTGTTGACTGGATTAAAAAATTTCAACCCATTTTAAATACAGATTGAACTGAGATGATCTAAAATTACCTATCCCATTATAAATTGGGTTGAATTGGATTCGACCAACCCAATTAGCATCTCTAGTGTCCACCCTCATCGCAAAACCATTGAAACCACCAAAGTTTAGTTAGTGGAATCACGATTGAACTTAAAAATATAAATCAGATAAATTTTACTGTTCAAATATACATCGACTAATTAATTTATGTATCTTTTTTTTAAGAAAAAATTCTTCTTTCTTCATATATATATATATATTTTTTTTCTGTTTCTAAGCAAAAAAAAGTACGAATTTGTATTTAACAACTCCTATGAATGAAAATTTCTAAAATAAAAATGAAAAATCTTATAATAATTATTAATAAAATTATCTCACACTAACAAAGTATACATAAACTAATTTTCACAAATTTATTTATTAATTTGTGTATTATTTCATAATATATATTAGTTAAAACGATGTTTCCAAAATAATATATAATTTTTAAATTATTTTCAAATGGATCCACTTTCATAAGCATAATCATATTGATGAACTTAAAATAATTTAAAAAATTCATATATTATAAAATTCATATATTATAAAAATAACATAGTAATTTATAAATTGTCGTCAAAGTAATAGATAATATTAATAAATAAATATATAAAAAATTAATCAAAATATTTTTATGTTAATTCGAACAAGATCGAAAATTCAGTGGATTCTCCCAAATAAAAAAAATACATTTTTTCCAAGAAAATAATTTGAGGAAAGGAGGGAACAAAAGAGTAACTTCAATGTTTCAGATTCTGTGTACAAAAAATCTACTTCAACTACTTCTACAAACCAATTGGAGCTTCTACTTCCCCACTCTTCAGAACCAAATTACTCTTTTGCCACAACCGAGATTCATCAGAAGAAGAGTAAACTCATAATCACTGTTAATATGTTCGACACACCCCAACTATAAAACATGTCAGTCGTGAACCCTGAGCTCGTAGAGTTCATAGACGGCGCCGTTATGTTTACTGTTGTTCCATTTCTACCACTTCCGCGGCTGCAAGATCGATCAAACGAATAACATATCAAAGTTTGAATCTTTGATTTCCTTTTTACTAAAAGCTAATGACTTCGATGTTTAAATGACAATGATTTAGAAGCCCTTTTGAGTATAGCCAGTGATTTACCTTCCGGGGAATACACATGAACCATGACCTGCATTGATCAAAGAATATACAAACCATCAACAAATAGTTGAATCAAATCTTTAAATGATGTTCGATGCAATTTAGCAGATCTTACTTGGATCTGACGTCGTCATAGAAGCAACACCGTTGAAGTTACAAGCGTCTGGATCGTTACCCATCTTCTGATAGTAAGTATCAAAGGCATAGTTTGCATGTGCAACCACATTATCCGGTTCATAGCAAGCCTCTCCTTGCTTTATTGGCGAGCAATCTACCTTCCCGGGCCCACAAGCCCAGTCCAGAGCCGCCTGAAGCATCTTCGGATCAGCGCCTTCCCTAGCGGTGCAATATGTCTGATTTGTGGTGTCATTAGCCAAAGCTGAACCTGAATCAGTTAATCGTAGAATGTAAACGGGGTCTCCATTTGCATCAAATAGTCCCCAGTTTTTCTCTGATAATGGTCCGGGCTTCGTGTCCTCGTTGTACAATTCATAAATGTAGGTGCTTACTGCGATTCCTGGTCGCTTGGGAGTCCCTGTCTTGTTCAGGACATGTCTGATTAGATTGCTGTTGTAGGTGTTGGCGTTTTCAAGAGTTGCATCGGGCTCATTGGAGTCACCCTTCGAAGGCCAACCTGATTCGGTCACCACAACAGGAATGTTGGTGAAGTTGAGGAAAGACATGGCAAAATAGGCAGCGTCAACCACAGCATCGAAGGCATTTGAGTAGTGAACAAGTGTGTTTGAGTCCACGGCTTCTTTGTTTGGAGGGATTGGTTTGAACAGGGCATAGTCTAGAGGAATTACACCATTTGATTTCATGTAATCATAGTAAGGATACACATTAATCATGAGATAGGAATCCGTGGACTGCAAAAAGCTTAGCAAGGGGATCAAAACTGGATTCAAAGNNGAGCGGTTGAAGAATGCTTGTGACGGAGGGAAAGGATCGAGGATTATAGAAGTGGATAGAGGAGTAGACACTTTGATTCGTCCATCAAGATTTGACGAGAGTAAAGCCGAGTGAATGTTCTTAATAGCATTCACTAGAATAGGAGCAGCATTGGGAAGAGTCGTGAGAACCTCTGAACCTACAGAAATGGCAGTGATGTTGGTGGCAGGGTAATGTGCTATGATGTTACGTTTGACCCAATTGGCCGCGGTGGAATTTGATTGGCCAATCCCAAGGAGCTGATCATTAGGAACTGAGACAACCACTTTGATGCCAGTGTTTGCAAGGGCAATTAGCATTCCCGGGTCAGCATCATATAGGCGGATGTGTCTGATTTGCTGAGCTTTGAGGAGAGCTACAACTTGTGTTGGATGTGGCATGTCAGAGAGATCGGTCCCTATGTTCACTCCTATGAACGCACCTGCAATGGAAGAATTTCACTTCACCATACTACATATCTTCCCTTCTAGATGACTTTAAACATGATTTTTCATATCTACAAGCAAAATCGCCATATATGAAATCATATTCTTAATCCATATGCATGAATATACTTTAATTCTAGATCCTGAAAGCTTGAAATTTTCAACAATATTTGGTTTCATCAACCAGATTTATAAAACAACTAATTTCTTGTCAGATTTCTGCTCTTTCCTTCATGTTACAATACAAATAATCCAAGCAGGGTATTTTATCTTTCATAAATTATAGCATTAACCACCATTATTTGTTTCTTCAGGAAACATTTAAGCGAACCTACCTGCCTTAAATATGTAGCTATTTAATACCAAAACCTAACAAACCTCAAACACACAGATAAAGCCAAACTATATGCATAAACTAACCCTCAAGATTTCCACAGCTGACTGAGGAACTCATATTGTTGTCATTAGGTATTCTAAATGTTTAAAAATCAGCTAATTCGAAACACAAAACATATTGATACTACTTCTTAATTCCAGAATCTTACAAAACATATGTGCCACTAAAGAAAACATTTGAGCTTCTTTGGTTCCAGAAGAACACATGCAAGAGAATATAACTCAGCAGTAAAACAGATAGAGAGAGTTTCTTCTTTCTTCCTTTTTGAAGCACTTAAGCACAGAATTTCAGATAAAAAATACACTGTAGTTAACTGATACACATATATAGACATGAAATCACCTTCATCAGCTGAAACCCATGAAGAAATCGATGCAAGAACAAAGAGAAGAAGAAGAAGATGGCGATGAAGAGCCATGGAAAGGAACAACCTTTGAGAACCTGAGGAAATACAAAGTAAACAAGGAACAGAGAGGAACGAAATGGGTGTCTGGAAACTGAGATTTTGCGAGTATTAAAACCTCAGAGAAGAGAAGAGAAGTGTGGGGTATGGTTTTCAAGGAGAAAGAAAATAATAGAAAATAATGATAAAGTTGTAGAAATCAGAAGAAAAAGTACAAAAGAACAACGTTAGAAAATGGACGGTGTAGATGTCTTGTCAGATTTCGAAATGTGTTGCGAACAAGAAATCCAACGGTCTTCTAAAATTTTTAACTGAAACACGAATTAAATTAGTGAAAAAAATATCTCGATATATTTATTCGTTTGAATATTTTCGTTTTAATGCATGTATTTTAATATTTAATATGTGAAATGAAATTGCTAATTTCGATATCTAAAAATATTTTTATATTAGTTATGTCATTTGTATATTTACATAATTGAAATGAGGTAAGCTTTTTTTATACATACGGAAATAAATTGCCGTTATGTCTTGTGTTTATCGAAAAATAACTCTAAAATGTGTATAATAATTTGTAAAGTATATAAATTAGATAAATAACCTCAATATAGAATGGAAGATTGAACTAATGATTTTCAATACATAGTTTATTAACTTTTCCTTGTCAATATCCCTTTCTAGATTTTCAATATTTAGTTTTCTAGTTTATTAATTTCATATTTTTGTTACAATGTTTCTATATATATTCACCATGCTCAATAAAAAAATCCCAATGATTTACATATATTGTTATGGTATCAGAGTCGTAACATCATCGTCGTTCGCGTTTTCTTTACTTTCACCGTCGATCGTTTTCCTGTGAGAATTTTGCTGACTTACCAATGAGTAACGTCGAAAGTTTCGGTGTTTCTACGGCAGGAGCCTGATCTGGCGATTTGGCCGAGCTTGCGGCCAGAAGGCATGGGATGAACAGAGCACGTGAAATCTCTGTTTATTCTCTTTACTATATCCATCCCTCTGAGGGGCCGAGTACGGTGATTACGCCGATACAATTGCGTGGAGACTGCAATTACGAAGAGTGGGCCAAACACGTGAGGCACGTGTTGAACACGAAGCGGAAACTTGGGTTTATTGATGGGACCATCACTCGTCCAACACCAGCGGACATTGAATACGTCAAGTGAGGACCCATGAACTTGATGCTGATCGAGGGGACTTTTAATACAATTGAACCTCAGTTGCGGTCCACAATTTCCATCGTTGAAGACGTCTGTGATATGTGGCTCGACTTGAAGAACCTTTTTTCAGTTAGAAATGGTTGTCAAGTACATCAGATCCGATCGGAAATAACGGCCTTCAAGCAACAGGGGCAGAGCATTCAAATCTACTTTGGAAAGCTGAAGAAACTATGGGATGAACTTGATGTGTACAAACTCCTCCGCATGTGTACTTGCGAACACTGTAGCCGCAATGAATTAGCAACCGGGTTGATTCGAGACAAGGAGGAAGAAAGAGCACATCAATTTTTCCTTGGACTCGATTCTGGCCATTCGAACTATTTGTTCGATGATCATAGCCATGGGCCTCTTCCGAATCTCAATCGGATCTACTCGATGGTGATCCAAGAAGAAAGGAAACACACCATGATACGGATTAAGGAAGACCAGGTTGATGCAGTTGGATTCGCTTTTCAGACTGTAGCGACAACAACGATAGTCCAGGTGAAAGATAGAAACACTATGTGTACTCACTGCAAGAAGCCTAGACATGACATGAGTTCTTGCCTCAAGTTGATAGAGTACCCTGATTGGTGGGAGGAGAAACATCGTGGTTCCGAAAATTCTGGAGGCGGTGAAGGGTCGCAGACACTTGGAAAGAACCGTAGGATAGGTTCTGGTGGAGATCGTTCTCACGGACGTGCAACCCATGCATAAGCCAATGCCGTTTCTTTTTCGGGTCCGACATCTGATGTTGCGTCACTACATGTCATTGACCGTACGAGTCTTCCTGGTTTCAATGACGAGCAATGGATAACACTTATGAATCTTCTTAAGCTGAAGCTAAATCTCTCGAGTGATGACAAGCCTTCTAGTAAGCCATGCAATGTGGAATTTTTCCTCCGATTGGGTGCATCGCGACTATGATTGGTTCCGTTACTCTTATTGATTCTGTGTCTGATTTAGTATCGTGTACCGTGGGATTACTCAATAGACATAAAAAACATGCGACTAAGACTGGAATTCGGTTCAGGGATCATTTTTCTTTACGACATGTCTTATATGTGCCATCCTTGACATGCACTTTGATTTCTGTGGCTCGATTGCTGAAAGATAACGATTGCATATTCACTTTCGCTGATCGTTTATGTCTCATACAAGAGAGTACAACGAGGACTCCGATTGGAACAAGTGAAAAGCGGAATGGGGTTTACGTCTTCAAGGGCATTGCACTGGTAATGGTGAATCACGTATCACATTTTATATCCCGTGAGTTGTGGTATCGTCGATTCGATCATCTCTCCGATCGAGTATTGCAGTTTTACCTTTTGTTTCCAGAACTGAAATAAAGTCAGAAAAAAAGGATCCATGTGTTATTTGTATTCGGGCGAAACAGACACAAAATTCCTTCTCTGAAAGTGATAATAAAGTTGATGAGTGTTTTGCTTTGGTCCATTGTGACGTGTGGGGTTCATACAATATTTTTTCATCAGCTGGTGCATATTATTTTTTGACTATTGTTGACAATTTTTCTCGCGCTGTTTAGGTCTATTTACTATCACATAAGAGTGAAGTAAAATGCATTTTACCTATGTTTTGTTCTATGGTTTGGAAACAATTTAGTAAGAATTGTCCGTTCTAACAATGGTGGAGAATTTATTGCTTTTTGATAGTTTTTTTTTTTGCAGAAAATGGGATCGTATATCAAACTTCCTATGCGTACACTCCACACCAAAATGGACGCGTTAAGCGGAAACATCAACATATTCTTGATTGACTCGTTTTTATACGTATTTCTTGCATGATTTTAGAGATGTTTATGATGATATATGCGAAGTTTACGTGTGATTTTGTATCTGTTTTACTCGTTTTCGTGTTTTCATGTTCTTATAGGTTATAATGCATATTTGGATCATTTTGGAGCTAAAGAACGTACACGGGATAAAGTATTAGCATCGAGGATCATAACGGAACAAACGGGTCGAGAAACAGCACAGGTCGAAGAGGATTTCAGCCCGCACGGACCTTGAGCAGCATCATAGCCCACGCGGGGCACTCAACGTAGCCCGTGCGGGGCACATTCCTTAGCCTGCGCGGGGCCATTGGTCCAGCACGTCCAGCAACTTCAGCACATGTCGGGCAGGCTTTCAGCATGCGTGGGTGTAATTTCAGCTAGGGAGCCCGCACGAGGCACACTCTCTAACCCGCGCGGGTCGCGTCCATCACATGCAGAAACAAGAAAAGGAAACTCGGCCAAAGAGGAGAAGAAAGTGGTTAGTTGTCTACATAAAAAGGAAACATGGTTAGAGAAGAGGAATGAGAGTTATATGGCTGGAAAGTAGAAAGGAAACATGCCCACTTACTCAAGAATAGAAACTAATGCAAAGAAGAATGGAAAACACACGTAAAAGTAAAACTGCAGTTGCTGCAACAAGGAGAAAAGGAAATGAAAGGCCAAAGAGGAAAAAGGGGAGAAAAGGAAAGAAAGAAAAGAGGAAAGAGAAGGAGGAGAGCTAAGGATTCGTTCACTTTAATTTTGGAGGAACAACACACACGTTAGAGTAGAGAGAGAGTTGCGAGAGAGTAAAGAGATGAGTTGTTCGTGAGTTCTTGAAGAGGAGACATTCAAGGGGCATTGGAGATCAATTCAAGACTTCAGCTTCGTTTGGTTTTTATGTTCCTTAGACTTTCTACTTCGATTATGTTGTTTGCTTTTGAACGCATGAGCGAGTAGTCGGTTTGTTCTAGGAGAAGGGATTGGCCCATGGCTATTCCGGAACCACTTTTGATTTATCTTTGAATGCAATTCCCATTTTTGTTTATCTATTCTTTGTCTGAGTGCTTGATTGACTTGTGTTTACGAAGGCCAAGTAGATGCATGTTTTAGGACTTTAGGAGAAGGATCGAAAAGAGAATTCTAATTCCGGATAATCAGGTCTAGAACAACCGAGGTTAGGCCACGAAAGTAGGGTAATAGCGGTCGAGGATAAACCGGATGAATCACAGAACTTATGGGTTTAGCTTAAGGTGTTAACCACGAAAGTAGGAGATAACTTGACTAGATCACGTGTCTATGCCTTGAGAAAGGGTAGATATCATGTTAGGATCGTCTGCCTTAGATAACTTGATCGGGATTGTATGATTAGATAGGTTTATTGTTGGTTTCGGTAGTTCTGTGGTGAAACTGGATTTCTAGAACGTTTGTCTCACTGTTAAGAACTCGTAGTTTATTTGTTTTTAGTTATCTCAATCTTAAAACCAATATTTGTTCGTTTACAAGTTTGATTCGTAGTTTGAGTTTAAGTTGTGTTGCGTGGTCCATGTGGGATCGACACCTAGAGTACTACATACTTGCCGTGCACTTATGGATAGTTTATGTTAATGTTTATTTAACTTTGAATCGCATCAAGTTTTTGACGCCATTGTCGGTCTATTGTCAACACGTCTTAGATTCGAGCTAGAGCCATTCTTGTTTTGTTTTTCTTTTTGTTTTCTTTTCTTTCGTTCTTTCTATCTAAGTCGTTTTTATTTGTCCTTCGCAGAGCAGTCAGATCAACGAGAGATGGATAATCAGAACGACCATGGACATATGCAGCAATAGCAACTCGCACCGCGAGAACCACAGGCTCCTCGACCATGTCGCCTCAGAGATTACATGGTGCCGAATATGAACAACACGTAAACAACCATACGGATGCCTGCTGTTGCTAGAGAATAGTTTGAAATTAAGCCAGCAATGATCAACATGCTTTATCAGAAGCAATTCATAGGTGGAAATCACGAGGATCCCCATTAGCACCTCAGAGACTTCCTAGAGCTTTCCGGTACGTTCAAAATACACGGAGTCTCGGAGGACGCGATCTTACTGCGTCTCTTCCCCTTCTCAATTGGGAGACGAGCGAAAACATGGCTGCAATCGCTTCCCGTTGGTTCAATCACTACTTGGGACCAGCTCTGCACATTGTTCCTTTCACGATTCTTCCCTCCTAGCAAGACGATTCAGACGAGGGGAGAAATCACGACGTTTAGATGCAGAGATGGAGAAACGTTGTTCGAAGCGTGGGGTAGATTTAAGGATCTTCTACAGATTTGTCCACACTATGGTCTCGAGGAGTGGTATGTTGTCCAAACTTTCTACAACGAAATTTCGGACGAACACCGAACGACGTTGGATAACGCTGCTTAAGGATCGTTTATGGATTTGAGCATCGAGGAGGCATACGAGCTGATTGATAACCTCGCCATGAACCACACCATGTGGTCCACACCGAGAGGTATGCCTCACAGCACTTGACGCCTATATGAGCCGAATCAGAGCAGCGCGACGGGCAACGCAGCGAACACCATGTACTGTGTGCATTGCGGAGATACAGAACACGTGACTTATCACTGCATGCTGCAAGAGAACGTGGAATACATGAATTATGCACAGCAGCAAGAAAACACGCAATTCGGGAATACCTATAACCCGAATTGGAGGAATCACCCGAATCTTTCATACTGAACGACTCAATTTAGCAAAGACAGCAAACGTATCAGCAAGATAACCAGCAATGTCAGCATGCTCAGCAAGTTCCGCAAGCTCCTCAACCTCCTCAAGCCCCTTCGTTAAACCTTGAGGCGGTATTGATCGATTTTATCAAGGAGCAAAGGCAACAACAATCAACTCAAGCTAAATTCAATGCGGATGTGGGAACAGCGATTAGCGAGCTCAAAACTCATATGGAATCCTTGAGCACACATGTAAATATGTTAGAAAACTCCACAACAGAATAGGCTGCCTCATCGTCTCGGGATCCCGGGCAGCTTCCCAGTAAACCCGATCTAAATGCGAGAGTGTACATGAACGCTATACCGTGTACATCACTGATATGATCGAGCATTCACCGTCCGAAGAGTAAGACCAAGTTGCTAGAACGTCCATGAAAAAAGGCAAAGGTACCAACGCGATTATGGAAGGCGTTGAACCAGATTTGGACAAACCATATGTTGCTCCACCGGCGTACAAACCTCCTATATCGTTTCCTCAATGGTTGGTGAGTAGTAAGAGTGAAGAACGAGTGGGAAGATTTATAGAGGGTCTCAAGAAGCTTGAAATCAACATCCCGTTCGTGGAAGCCCTCCAACAAATGCCTAATCATGCCAAAATCCTAACGGAGGTTCTTTCTAAGGATAGGTGTATCGAAGAGAGTGAAACGGTAGCACTTACCGAGGAATGCAACACCATTCTTCAAAACACGATGCCACCGAAGTTGAAGGACCCCGGAAGCTTTTCCATTCCATGCAGAATAGGTAATTTTGACATTAACAATGCTTTGTTTGATTTAGGAGCAAGCGTGAGCATCATGCCACACTCGGTCTTCAAGCGGATAACTTCGGAGATCTCAAACCTACAAAGATGTCTCAATGCCTCGCGGATCGTTCGGTAAGATATCTGGTGGGAATTGTTGAAAAAATTTCCACCAAGGTAGGTAATCTTTTAGAGTTCAGGAAAACCAGAGAGTATTTTTCTTATGTCCTCCGGTTAGTCTGACATACCAGCANACCTATTATTCTTGGTAGACCGTTCTTAGCTACTGCAGGTGCCATGATAGACGTACAACAAGGAAAGCTCTCTTTACGCGTCGGAGATGAGACGATAGATTTCAACTTGTCCAGCTCCATGAACAGACCCTTATTCAAGGAGTCTTGCTTTAGAGTCGATTCGCTGAACGAGTTAGCGAATGACACACTTAATCATGTAAGTATTTCCGACCCTCTTTTGTGATGCTTAACACTAGTTTGCGAAGATGCAGGGTTTACTGATGAAGGAGCTGAGCTGTACACGAAATTCATGAGTGCTATTGAAGCACTAGGAGACGCCCCATGTGAGGAGATACCACACGAAACACACGCTGATTTCACAGTGGAGAAGGCGCCCAAACTTGAGCTCGAACCTCTTCCTACTTCTTTTTCAGTATAAGTACATTAAATACAATAAAATATATCCTACTGTTATGAGTCCTAACTTGAGTGCAGATGAGATGAGGAAACAACCCACTCGCATAAAGAAGAATAGGAGAGTCAACTCTTCAATATGTACGCACGGAAATTCTACGGAAGAGAGCCACGGACCTTCCACCGAAACACAAAGGAGGCTGCACCCGCACTTGTAAGAGGTAATGGAAAAAGAAACCATAAAAAGTTTTGATGCAGATATCATTTATCCAACCTTGGGCAACGAACGAGTGAATCCCGTGCATGACGTGCCAAAGAAAGAAGCAGTGACTAAGGGATGGCACGCCAAAAAGATTTTACCTCATGACTTCCAACTAGGTCACTTAGTTCTACTCTTCAATTCGTGTCCTAAGATTTTCTTAGGCACCCTACGGTCTCGTTGGTCTGGTCCTTTTCAGGTACAAGAAGTCTTCACACATGGAGAAGTGGAACTATGGAGCGATTGGAGCAGAACGTTCAAAGCTAATGTGCAGCAACTAAAGCTCTACTAAGCCACTTAACCGATCGAAAGTTAAAAATCCATTTCCCTTTTCGATCCATCCGTCATGCACGCATAAGGAATGGAGACATCGAAACTTAAAGACGTTAAATAAGCGCTTTCTGGGAGGCAACCAACTGTTTGTTTTCTGTTTTTCTTAGTTTTTTAGTTTAAGACTCGGTTAATTTAAAAAAAAACATAAAATAAATACCTACACAAAAGCGACTTCACTTCTCTTACCCTCCATCAGAGCTTCACGTCGAGGACACCGTTCAATTCAAGTCTGGGGGAGCAGCTCACTTTAGTCAGGTGACTTCGTTTCATTTTCTTTTATTTTCTCTTTGATTTCGTAGTTTTTAGTTTGTTTTTGCTTTTGTGAGTTAGAGTCGTCCTAGGCACTTGTTCGACACCACGTTTGAGATGAACCCTGAACCTAGGATACTTAAGAAGTTGGTCTTTTTCGTGAGATTTTGCATGTTTGAGTAATGTTTTTTCTAAGCGTTAGAGCTTATTAGTCGGGTGTAAAACAATATGTTGTAATTCTTTGGGAATCCTAATATTGCTTGTGGGAGGTTTAGACGAGGCTGTTAGGCTATTTTATCATTTATTCTCTCTATCCAGATGGTCATACTTCGTATATTCAATGCCTTACTTCTTTTGATGAGGATTATTAGATCATATGAAATCGAGCTTGTTTTGCAAAATAAAAGCGCACACTACCGCTCCGTTGTCGATAGAAATAATGCCTAAAAGCATGATCTAAAATCGATATGAATGCATTGACCTTGATATTCTTTCGATGGTTTGGGTCTAAGTGGTGGGTTGGCGATGATCTTTCTACGTCCTAAGGGTATGACACAATAAAACAATGCCTACTCCGCTGCACTCTTGAAAAAGATGCATGAGTATACCGTCATCGGTAGTCTGAGTCTGAGTAGAGGTTGAATCCCTTCAAATCCGACGTCTTAGGAACCTAGTGTGTCTGCACAACATAAAAAATAGAAAGAAAAAGAAGAAGAAGAGGAAAAATAAAATAAAAAAAGAAAGAAGCTCGGAAATGAAACAATTATCCTCGTTTGTTCTACGTTTAGTATTTGTCTGAAGTCTTGTTTGGTGGAGAGAGTTAAGGTTGCTTGTTTAGCTTGCCTTCGATTTGATTTCTCGTAGGTAGCCTTGGTGAACCTAGGATGAAGACTGAAAAATTAAATTAGGCCGAATTTGCTCTCGATTTGCTAGTTGATCGGTTAGGTTCGCTTTAGCGGTATTTCTAGGAGAAAGGGAAATTCTCGGTTTTTGTATACCCCATGTGTTCCACATTTACGTTTTCTTAGGGACAAGCAAACATGCACGTCTGGGGGATTTTGATCGTCTCATTTTTATACGTATTTCACGTATGATTTTAGAGATGTTTATGATGATAGATGCAAAGTTTACGTGTGATTTTGTATCCGTCTTACTCGTTTTTGTGTTTTCATGTTCTTACAGGTTATAATGGATATTTGGTTCATTTTGGAGCTAAAGAACATACACGGGATAAAGTATTAGCATCGAAGATCATAACGAAACAAACGAAACGAGAAACAACACAGGTCGGAGAGCACTTCAGCCCACACGGACCTTGAGCAACATCAGAGCCCACGCGGGGCACTCAACGCAGCCCGCGCGAGGTACATTCCTTAGCCCGCGTGGGGCCATTGGTCTAGCACGTCCAACAGCTTCAGCACAGGTCGGACAGGCCTTCAGCACGCGCAGGTGCAATTTTAGCAAGGGAGTCCGCGTGGGGCACATTCTCCAGCCCACGCGGGTCGCGTCCAAAACAAGAAAAGAAAACTTGGCCAAAGAGGAAAAGAAAGTGGTTAGTTGCCTAGACAAAAAGGAAATATGGTTAGAGAAGAGGAATTAGAGTTATATGGTTGGAAAAATCGAAAGGAAACGTGCCCACTTACTCAAGAATAAAAACTAATGCAAAGAAAAATAGAAAATACATGTAAAACTAAAATTGCAGTTGCTGCAACAAGGAGAAAAGAAAGTGAACGACCAAAGAGGAAAAAGGAGAGAAAAGGAAAGAAAGCAAAGAGGAAAGATAAGGAGGAGAGCTAAGGATTCGTTTACTTTAGTTTTGGAGGAACAACACACACGTGAGAGCAGAGAGAGAGTTGCAAAGAGAGAGTAGAGAGAGGAGTTGTTCTTGAGTTCTTGAAGAGGAGACATTCAAGGGGCATTGGAGATCAATTCAAGACTTCAGTTTCATTTGGTTTTATATTCTTTAGACTTTCTACTTCTATTATGTTGTTTTCTTTTTGAACACATGAGCGGGTAGTCGTTTTGTTCTAGGAGAAGGGATTAGCCAATGGCTATCTCGGAACCGCTTTTGATTTATCTCTGAATGGAATTTCCCGTTTTCGTTTATCTATTCTTTGTCTGAATGCTTGATTGACTTGTGTTTACAAAAGCCAAGTAGATGCATGTTTTAGGAATTTAGGAGAAGGACCAAAAGGAGATTCGAATTCCAGATAATCAGGCTTAGAACAATGAGGTTAGGCCACGAAAGTAGGGTAGGGTAAAACGGATGAATCACAAAACTTATGGGTTTAGCTTAAGGTGTCAGCCACGAAAGTAGGGGATAACTTGACTAGATCATGTGTCTATGTCAAATATGGGATGGGCCTAACTAATCCCAAAAGCTAGCTCAAGAGTTTAGGGTTGCCCTACACCCATATATACAAGTCCCAAAGTCCATGTCCTAGCCGATGTGGGACAACTTATCATAACACTCCCCCTCTCGCCCATACTCGATCCTGGAGCGTGGACATTGCAATTGGGGGCCAACACCGGTATATTCAAATCGGGACAAACCGAGCTCTGATACCATGTGAATGGTAATTTCGAATTATGATTACTCAAAAGCCATAAACGACTATATGTACAAGAGGTTAAAGATTTAACCTAAGTAGGGAATAGTAAATTACAATAATACCCTTAATACAATAATATCCTAATATCCTTCATAGTCTATGCCTTGAGAAAGGGTAGATATCATGTTAGGATCGTCTGCCTTAGATAACTTGATCGGGATTGCATGATTAGATAGGTTGACTATTGGTTTCGGTAGTCCTGTGGTGAAACCGGATTCCTAGAACGTTTGTCTCACTGTTAAGAACTCGTAGTTTATTTGTTTTTAGTTATCTCATTCTTAAAACCAATATTCGTAGTTTGAGTTTAAGTTGTGTTGCGTGGTCTCTGTGGGATCGACACCTAGAGTACTACACACGTGACGTGCACTTGCAGGTAGTTTAGGTTATAATTTGATTAACTTTGAATCGCATTAATTCTCAACATAGCGAGAGCTCTTATGTTCCAAACTGGTCTTCCTAAGATTTTCTTGGGGAAGGTGTATTTTAGTTGCTTCTTTTCTCATCAACTGAACCCCGTCAAACTTGCTCAAAGGCAAGGTACCTTATGAAGTACTTCATGGTAAAGCTCCGTCATTTGATCGATTTTGCATCTTCAGATGTTTATGCTTTGCTCGGTAAGGTAAACCACCTGTTAAAAAGTTTGACCCAAGAGGACAAAGATGTGTATTGGTTGGCTTCCCTTGTTCCCAAAAAGGTTGGAATGTGTACGATTTGGAACAACAAGAGTTCTTCATCTCTCACGACGTTGTTTTCTATGAGTCTGATTTTCCATTCTCTATACCTGATGTTGTTGCCGTCCCGTGAATAGGTTCTTCTTCTTCGCATGTTTCTAGGCTCGTAGATGACCGGGACTCATAAGCCAGGGGGCGTCTTAATGTTGAATTGATTCCAGTAGCTGACCAGAATGTTTCGACCACTGTTTTGTCTTGTTCTTCTCCGACAGATTCTGCTCTTTCTCCCGGATCAGATTTTGTCTTACCTTCATAGACCACGGCAACAATTGCTCTCTATCTCTGCTGAATCCTCTATTCTGCCAGAAAGTTTTGTTTCACAGCCAGTGAATCTCGGACGCGGACTTCATCGTAAGATCCCTTCTATCTGTCTCCGAGATTTTTGTGACTTTCTCGGCTTGCTATATTGAAGACCCCATTCTCACCTCACCTATCTCCACTTCGGTATCTTAGGTAAAGTCCTTTACCTGATAACGAATTACATGTCATGTACTAATTTTTTTGCTCCATAGCAGGTTTTCTTGCAGTTGTTTCTACTGACACTAGGCCATGTTCATTCTCGAAAACCTCTGATCACCCGAATGAACAGCAGCAATGCAAAGGGAACTTCAAGCACTGAAACTGAACAAGACTTGGACAATGACGACTCTTCTTGAAGGAAAGAAGGAAATTGGATGTCTATGGGTGTTTAAGCTCAAGTATAAATTGGACGGGTCCATTGAATGATAGAAGGCACGTTTGATCATCTTGGAGAATAATCAAAAGGAGGGCGTTAATTATGACGAGACTTTTGCGCCGGTTATCAAAATCACTACGGTCCATCTCTTTTTGTTTGTAGCCGTTATCAGAGGATGGCATGTTCACAAGATAGACGTTAACAATGCGTTCCTCATGGTGATCTCCACCGAGGAGGTGTATATGAAACCTCCTCCAGGCTTTTTGATATTGGATGTATCTTTGGTATGTAGATTGTGTAAGTCGCTTTATGGTTTACGGAAAGCGTCGTATTGTTGGTTCGATAAGCTTACGACAACCCTTATCCGGTATGGATTCAAATAATCTTGGTCGGATTACTCTCTATTTTCTTTATCTCGTGGATCTTCTTATCTATATGCCCTCGTCTATGTAGATGTCTTCCTTATTGGCGGCAACGATCCTACGAAGATTGACGTTTTCAAGGTTTACTTGCGACAATGCTTCTAAATGAAGGATCCTGGTTTTATTAAGTATTTTTTTGGGAATTGAAGTATCGCGTGATAGCCAAAGATTCTATTTATCATAGAGGAAATGCGCGTTGGACATCATATCAGATTGTGCTTTACTTGGCTCCAAATTGGCAGCCACGCCTTTTGAGTAAAACCACACTCTCATGCAGTCCACATGAGCTCTTTTTAATGATCCAGTTCAATATAGGCATCTCGTCGATCGGTTATTATACTTAACACATACTCGTCCTGAACTTTGGTTTGCTGTCAACATTCTTTCTCAATTTATGCAAAATCCATGATAACATCATTGGCAGACTGCTACGCGGGTGGTTCAATATTTGAAGGGTTCCTTGGAGGTCAGATTGTTTTCCTCGATTTGTTTCCTATCTCTTGGAAGTCTAAGAAACAAGCAACGGTCTCCTGCTCAATGACCGAAGCTGAGTATTGCTCCATGGCTCTTCTCGCTTGCGAGCTCAAATGGCTCAAGGGTCTTCTTCGGAAGTTTGTATTTTCTCATTATAAGCTAATTCAGATGTTTTGTGGTAGTCAAACCGTGCTTCATATCGCCTCCAACTCAGTCTTTCACGAGCGCAACAAACACATAAAAGTTGATTGCCACTTCCTTCGGGATGAACTCAAGCGTGTATTCATCTCGATAGATTATGTTCGCTCATCGGTGTTGAGTCATCATCCGTTTACTTATCTACGGTCCAATTTGGGCATTCACGAGCTCCATGTTCCAACTTGATGAGGCGTATTAGGGGATATATTTGAATATATATATATATAGTCAATATATCTTCCTACTTTATAGTGATTTAGTTTCCTATTCTTATTACAACGTTTCTATATATATATTCACCATATTGATTAAGAAAACAAGAACGTTTTAGAAAACTCTTGGACCCTCGAATTTTGAGTATCCTACTTTCGCGCAATTCACAGGGTAGGAAGAGGATTGTACCATAGAAGCAAGGAGGTCAACCTCTTTCCAATATATAACATGAATTCTCGCAATGCAATGTAGTTGGGCTTTCATGTTGATCCGAATGAATCATCTTTTCCGTGGAGGGAAAATATTTTTTCTATTTTTTTAGATTCATTTCTTTCAGCAATTTACACACGGGCTAACTTCAAAAATACCCTTGTAGGGCTAAAACACTTCAAAAATACCCTTCCCGAAAAAGAAAAAAATTTTAACTTCAAAAATACCCTTATAAATGTTAATAGTCCCAAAATACCCCTACGACCCTACGACCCAATTCGACCCAGCGACCCAGTTCGACCCTGCGACCCAACGACCCACTCCGACACTGCGACCCAGTTCGACCCTGTGACCCAGTTCGACCCTAGGACCCTGATCATCTCGTTTTTATACGTATTTCTTGCACGATTTAAGAGACGTTTTTGATATATACGTGGTGTTTTACGTATGATTCTGTTTCCGTTTTACTTGTTTTCATGTTTTCATGTTCTTACAGGTTTTTACGCGTATTTGGATCATTTTGCAGCTAAAGAACATGCACGGAGCTAAAGAGCAACTTCGGGGATCATCACGAGACAAACGGGACAAGATTCGACATGAAGAGCCTCCACCCGGTCGGGCACAACTCTTGCACGATCGGGCAAAAGCTACAGTAAATTTGGTGCGCATTCACGCACGACTCGGGCAAGGAAATGCCCGACCAGCAGCCTCATACCCGAGCGGGCACTCATCATGCCCGATCGGGCACTCCACACAGCCCATGACCCGCGCG
>CM071865.1:33292139-33332906 GCA_036759665.1 Gynandropsis gynandra | reverse complement strand
ACCGCTCTCTATTCAACAGAAAATGGAAGGCTAATTCTTTGTCTTGATGGACAGTAAACGAATAATAAGCGACTCATGGAATAAAATTTTCTTAGGAAGTTTACCTCTACTAGAAAGACCCTCGAAAGTCGGATGCGCAGAAGATAAGATCAATTCTAACTCAATCGTTTTTAGCGACTCACTCGTATTTGTGTTGCTAAATTTCTCGTGATAAGGGGTGATGACTGTCTGTCTTGTGGAAATGGCCGATGGGTAGGGGTGTCAAACGGGCCGGCCCGGCCCGAGCCCGTTGCGGCCCGGTTCATTCGGGTTCGGGCCCGGCCCGGCCCGGCCCGTTTTAAACGGGCCGAAAATCTTAGGCCCGCGGCCCGGCCCGACGGGCTTCGAGCGGGCTTCGGGCAACCCACGGGCTTCCAGAACCGGTTAAACCTTAGGTTGTTTCAGAAACGCCTTCTCCGTCTGCAACACATTGATACGACATTAAAACCGCATACAAAGGTGATCACGCGGTACAACATCAACAGAAACTGAGTAAAAAACATTGAGATGCAACGATCGGGAAACGAGAGAGAGAGAAACAATCGGGAAACGAGAGAGAGAGAAACGAGAAACGAGAACCGAGAGGGAGAAAAACGATCGGGAAACCGAGAGGGAGAGAAACAAGAACCGAGAGGGAGAGAAACGATCGAGAAAACGAGAGGGAGAGAAACGAGAACCGAGAGGGAGAGAAACGATCGGGAAACCGAGAGAGAGGGAAACGAGAACCTGAATTAGGGTTCCAAACGAGCGGGCCGCCCGGCCCGGCCCGAAGCCCGACGGGCCGGGCCCGTTTCAAACGGGCTTTTAGTCGGCCCGAGCCCGAAGGCCCGGTTTCATTCGGGCTACCAATTTTACAGCCCGAGCCCGCATATTTCGGGCGGGCTTCGGGTGGGCCCGCGGGTTCGGGCTGTTTTTTACACCCCTACCGATGGGCTACGAGAAGAAATTAATAGATATTTGGATAACCCCTTAAGTTTGAAGCATTAATTAAACATAATGGCAATGATAATGGATGGAATCGAAAAGTCTGAAAAATTAGCATAAGTTTGAAACATGATTTATGAATGAAAAATTTAAAATGCCTAGGGAGCTCCCGTTAGCCTAAGTTTGGGGGCGTTGGTCGCCAGCAAGCTGAAACAAACATGGAGGAGTCCAACATGGAGTCATAATAGTGTCACAACTACCATGGATACTTACAATGCAATATGTCTTGATATTTTAGAGCTACTTAGTGGTGGAGTCGTTATTTTTGAACTGATACCATGATTTCCAATAAAGTTTTTCGTCTTGCAGGCCTCTCTCAAAGGGCATTTGTGCATGGTCTAAAGTGCGGTTAAATTCTCAATAAAGATGTAGCTCTTGCAAACCCAAATGCAATTAAAGAAGAGGACATTTAATTGCCTTTGTTCCTTTTAGTTCACATAAGTAATCATTGTTTATTTAAACGAAGTCATTCATCAATTACATCACTCTATCAGTGTTTTTACATGGTTATAAATTGTTTTTACATGGTTATAAATTGTGTAATTAGAGGTGTTTTCATATTCTTCTATATACTATAACATGTTATATGAGTTTTATATTCTTTAATATACATGGAGGATAGAAATTTATGAATGGTTGATTTTTCTATATCTATGTTATATTAGATCTCCTTATTGTCTTACTTGTCATATTCAACATTTTTTTACAATTTTATACACATAAACAAATCAAATTGTTCGTGTGTTTTGCATCGCATGCTTTATTATGTCAGGTTCTAGTCCAGATGTTATAAATCATGCATAAGGTGATTATTTACTCCACTCAGTTTGTGCCCTCTGTGTGTCTTTATCTGTTCGGCTAAAGCAAATTATTTTTTCATATTTTGAATCCTTTTTTTCTCTTATAAGTATGTGGAAAAAGATAGTGCAAAGAACATGATAAGAAAATCTAGGCCAACCTATATTGCGAGTTCTAAGCAAGAAGATCGACATTTAACTTCAACGGAAAGGAAATCACAGAAAATGAAACTGGTAACCAAATATCAGTGTATTATTTTATTTTAGTAATTCTCATATTTCTAAACGGAAAGTTTTTGGCCTTTCTAATTTATTCTCTAATGGACTCGAATGCAGTCTCTGTTATCAATAGCCCTGTCTTAGGGATTGCCTGGACTAAGGATTTTGGAAAGGAAAATATTTTGCTCTTGAAAGCAAAAGACCGAGACAGTCCTCGCTGATCATCTCATTTTCATACGTATTTCTTGCACAATTTAGGAGACGTTTTTGACATATATGTGATGTTTTACGTATGATTCCGTTTCCGTTTTACTTGTTTTTGTGTTTTCATGTTCTTACAGGTCTTTACGCGTATTTGGATCATTTTGGAGCTAAAAAGGACATGCACGGAGCTAAGGAGCAACTTCGAGGATCATCACGGGACAAACGGGATGAGATTGAGCATGGAAAGCCTCCACCCGATCGGGCACAACTCTTGCACGACCGGGCAGAACCTTCGGCCAAACTTGTGCACAATTTGCACGACTCGGGCATGACATGCATTGCAGACCACAGTCCGCGCGACTCACCCTAGCCGCACCCGAGCAGGCACAATGACCGCCCGAGCGGGTCGCGGCCCGAAATTACCTATTAAGTTAAGTAAACTTAACTTAAAACAAAGGGAAGTCGGTGGGGCAATTTAGGCAACATCTAGACCGACTTAGGAGGCTTAAAAGGAGGCAGAAGACGTCATTGAAGGAGGCTTACATTGGAGATTAATTCAGTAGAAGATTGAGGAGATTCTTGCGAGGAGACAAGCGAGGAGCATTGGAGATCAAGCCCCGACACTTCGGTTTTGTTTGGTTTTCTTTTTCCTTAGACTTTCTACTTTGTTTATGTTTCTTTACAGACGCATGAGCGAGTAGCTTGTTTGTTCTAGGAGAACGGATTAGCTCTTGGCTATCCCGGAACCACTTTTGATCTATTTTGAATGCATCTTCCCGTTTTAGTGTATCTATTCTTTATCTGAGTCCTTGAATTTACTTGTGTTTGCGATGGCCATGTAGATACATGTGTTAGGGTTTAGGAGAAGGACCGAAAGGAGAATTCTAGTCCTAGAAGATCAGGTTTAGAACAACCGAGGTTAGGCCACGAAAGTAGGGTAGCAACGGTTGAGGGTGAACGGATGAATCATAGAGCTTATGGGTTTAGTTCAAGGTGTCAGCCACGAAAGTAGGGGGCAGCTTGTCTAGATCACGTGTCTATGCCTTGAGAGAGGGTAGATATCATGTTAGGATCGTCTGCCTTAGATAGCTTTAATTGGGATTGCATGATAGATAGATTGATCGTCGGTTTCGGTAGTCTTGTGGTGAAACTGGATTCATAGGACGTTTGTCTTATCGTTAGAACCCAAATAGTTTATTTACTTTCAGTATTTCATTCTTCATCCATATTCTTTCGTTAGCAAGTTTGATTCCTAGTTCGAGTTTAGGTAGTGTTGCGTAGTCTCTGTGGGATCGACACCTAAAATACTACACACGTGCCGTCCACTTGCGGGTAGTTTAGATTAATTATATTTAACTCTGATAACGCATCACCCGCTGCAAGCTATTTTCTTTTTACAAAATAACACAATCTTTTTCAATTAGTTTGATAGCCTAAATAAATACAAGCCATGCAATTATCATTATTTTATGTGTTTTTTTGGCACATTTAGAATTCTCTATTACAGTCAGACCAACAGATTGAGACTGCTCATGCGGGAAGCTCATGAACTTTAAGAGAGAACCATAAGAATGATGTTTGAGGGAGGCTGTTAGTGGGCATACTTCTGAAACATGAGTCACAAGAGAGTCAGTCTCCATCTGTTGTCTAGCCTGAGCAAAAAAGGCCATCATCAGACATGGCTATCTCAGCCTACCAAAACACGAGCAGATAAGGATAGATGTTTTCTTTTTATCAAAATCCTTTCTTTGATATTAGGTCAATCGGTGGAGAAGGTCCCTTAAAGGTAAATTTCACTGCTGGTGCAAATATTAATGTTGGAGGCAGTTGAAAAATCTCAACCGATGGAGGAAGAGCTACAATGATGGAAGGAATTATTTGGTGATCAGTGTGAGGAAAACAATCGTGGACACGACCGAGGGAGTAAGGATGGTGTAATGGCAAGAAATGCTCAACATTCTCTTAGCCATTATCAAACCCTTTCTTTGAAGATCAACCTACCATTTAAGAAGTTGAAAGAGATCGGGAGGTCACACAAATAATTAAGCAAAGTTCAAAAAGGTGACAGATTTGTAATTGATAATGTTTGGCTGGGATGCAGTTCATCTCCTTTGAAATGTATAATTATCACTGATCTTATACATAAATGAATTGGTAAGTGATTGGAATAGTTGTTGCACATGTATAAATTAAATCTTGGTGTTTATTCAAAATTGAATGTTTGGTTAATGTCAATTCTGTTTTCTTTGATCCCTTAGCACATTTGACCAGGAAATTTTTCAGTATTGAGAATGTAGCTAAAGCGAATGGATGACACAAGAAAAATTAGTTTAACCAAGACATACAAAACTGAAACAAATACTTAGTAGAAGACCAACCTGTTCTTGGTGCAACATTTCAACACTCTTTACAAGATCATCTCGTTTCGTACACGATTCTCGCATGAATTTAGAGATGTTTATGATGATAGTTGCGATGTTTACGAGTAATTTTGTATACGCTTTATTTGTTTCCATGTTTTCATGTTCTTATAGGTTTTAATGCGTATTTGGTTCGTTTCGGAGCTAAAGAACATACATGGGATAAAATACGACCATCAAAGATCACAATGGATCAAACTGGACGAGAAATGGACAAGTCATGGCCAAGCACACAACTCAATATGACCGAGCATACACCAAAGGACACAGCCTAGTCGAGCATGATCATGTGCATGGCCGAACACTCATCCATGACCGTGTGCACGATCGGGCATGTCAAGATGCACGGTCGGGCTCTTTTGTGGAATTTTATACCCAAGAGTTTTGCACGACCTGGGCATACATCATGCACGGTCGGGTACTCTCCTGGTGAAGCAACACGGTCGGGCACTTAAGTTGTTTTCACCCCGAGACTTCTGCATGGCCCGGGCATGCCAAGTGCACGGTCGGGCATTCTCCTTTGAAGACAACACGGTCAGGCGTTCCAGCCAGCACAGTCGGGCATCAAGGGAAACATTTGGTCTAAAAATGCAGAATGAAGAATGCCAGACCGAGCATGACATGGAGCACGATTGGGTATGACTTGGTAGAACGGCCTATGGCCGATTTTGGTGGAAATGAGCCGGCTAAGGGCTTGAATTTGAAAGAATAAAACGTCAAGGGCAGAAACCATTTAGAATATCATTCATTATCCATTCTTCACCATTCATACAGCAACCATCCATCAATCCAAGATCCCTTTTGATGGGAGACACACAACGAGTCGGGTTGATTCGGGATCACAACTCGTTTGATATTTCTATGCTCCTTACTCTACTTGTTTCAGTTATGTTGTTTCTATTCAGACTTATATCTGAGTAGTAGATTTGTTCTAGGAGAAAGGATTACCCATGGCTATCCCGAAACCCTCTTTCATATATTTATAATGCATTTCTCGTTTTGCTAATCTATTCTTTTTCTGAGCGCTTATTGTCTTCTGTTTACAAAGGCCAAGCAGATACATGTGTTAGGGATTAGGAGAAGGACCGAAAGGAGAATTCTAATCCTAGAAGATCAGGCTTAGAACAACAGAGACTAGGTCACGAAAGTAGGACAGTAACGGTTGAGAGTTAATCAGATAAATCATAGATCGCATTGGGGTTTAGTTGGGGTGTTAGCCACAAAGTAGGAGATAAATCAATTCAATCACATTTCTATGCTTTGAGAGCGGGTAGGATCTACATTAGGATCGTTCGTCTTAGATATATTGATAGGGAATGCAATTTTAGATAGATCAAAGGTAGGTTTCGGAAGCTATACGGTGAGATTGTATCCTAGAATGTTTGTCTCTTTGTTAGGAACTCGTTAATCCACTCCATTATCATATTTGCATTTCACAACCACTAATTCATCACAACAAGCATTGATTCTAGTTGATTCTTAGACCGTGTTGCATAGTCCCTATGGGATCGGCTCCTAAAATACTACACACATGACATGCACTTGCGGGTACATTACGTTAACTTGTTTAACTTGATACGCATCAAGTTTTTGGGGCCGTTGTCGAGGACTATTTGTCAACACCCCTTAGATTCGATTAGGAGTCATTCTTTTTTTTCTTTTCTCTTTATTTTTTCTACTAATTTCTTTTACTTGTCCTTCGTAGGTGCATGACCCGATCTCAAGGTAATTCGAGTTTGCATCGAATCAACCCCGAGATTGAGAGAACGATTAGACAGTGGAAGAAGGGCAAGGGAGAAGAAAGAGTAGACCTGACCGATCCATGAACCATGGACAACCAAAACGATATATTGGACGGTCATGAACAGTCGCAATTCCTCGTGGGTAATGTGGCACAATTACATCAACCACAGGCTCCTCCACCACGTCAACTTTGTGATTACATGGTGCCAAATATGAGTAACGTCCAAACTGCCATAAGGACGCCCGCTGTTGCTAGGGCGCAATTCGAGATAAAGCCCGCGATGATCAACATGTTATATCAAAAACAATTCATGGGCATAAATCACGAAGATCCTCATCAACACTTACGAGATTCCCTAAAGCTTTCAAGCACATTAAAAATACATGGTGTCTTGGAGGATGCGATTTCGCTGTGTCTCTTCCCTTTCTCAATTGAGGGACGAGCGAAGACTTGACTGCAATCTCTCCCCGCTGGTTCGATCACTACTTGGGACAAACTTTGCACATCATTCCTCTCACGATTCTTTCTTTTGAGCAAGACGATTCACAATGTTTAGATGCCGAGAGGGAGAGATCTTGTTTGAAGTGTGGGGGAGAATCAAGGATCTATTGCAAATGTGTCCTCATCACGGTTTAGAGCAGTGGTACGTGATGCAAACCTTCTATAATAGGATTATGGATGAGCATAAATGACGTTAGACAATGCTGCAAGAGGATCGTTCATGGACTTAAGCGTAGAGAAGGCATACGAGCTGATTGACAATCTTGCCATGAACCACACCATGTGGTCTACACCAAGAAGTATGCTGAACAAGAAACGAGGTCTTTATGAGGTGAATCAAAGTAGGACAATGGGCAATGCGGCGAATGCCATGTATTGTGCAGATTGTGGAGATACGGATCATATGGCTTACCAATGCACAATGCAAGAAGGAATAGAACAAATGAACTACACCCAGCAACAAGACAACACACAATTCAGGAATACTTACAACCCGAATTGGAAAAACCACTAGAATCTTTCGTATCGAATGATCCAACCAATAAAGCATTCAAGTTTTCAACAAAAGCAGCAGCCATACCAACAATCGTAACAATTCCAACAAGCTCCTCAACCTCCTCAAGCTCCTTCGTCAAGCCTTAAGGCGATGATGCTCGAATTCATCAAGGAACAAAGGCAGAATCAAAGTAGCTTTAATGAGCAACAATCACTTCAAGCAAAATTCAACGCGGATATGGGAGCAGCGGTGAATGAACTCAAAACTAAAATTGACTCCTTGAGCACGCATGTGAAGATGCTAGAAAACTCCATTGCGCAGCAAGCTGCATCATCCTCTCGGAATCCCAAAATGCTACAAGGAAAGCCCAATCTTAACCCGAGAGAGCATGTTAACGCTATCATCTTGCACTGCGGTAACGTGATTGAGAGTCCACACCCGAAAGAGCAAGAGAAGTCTGCTGGAAAGTCAGTGGACAAAGAAAAGGGCATTGCGATCATGGAGGGAGCCGCACCAGATTTAGAGAAGCCATATGTTGTTCCACCGGCGTACGTACCTCTTGTACCATTTTCTCGACGGTTGGTGAGCAGCAAGAACGAAGTGAGATACGGACGGTTCATAGAGATCCTAAATAAGCTTCACATTAACATACCTTTGTAGAAGCCCTCCAACAAATGCCCACATATGCCAAATTCCTCAAAGAGATCCTATCCAATAAGAGGCATATTAAAGAGAGTGTGACAGTAGCACTCATTGAGGAATGCAACGCCATTCTTCAGAACAAGCTGCCACCGAAGTTGAAGGACCCTGAAAGCTTCTCCATACCATGCACCATAGGGAACATCGACATAGACAAAGCCTTGTGCGATTTGGAAGCAAGCTTCAACCTTATCCCTCATATGGTCTTCAAGCGAAAACCTTATCCCTCATAGAGTTCAACTTGTCCAACTCCATGAATGGACCTTCCTTCAAAGAGTCATGCTTTAGAGTTGATTTGCTGGACGAGTTAGCGAATGACATGTTTGATCGAGTAAGTATTTCCGATCCTCTTGAGAGATGCCTAATGCAAGTTTGCACTGCTGCAGGACTTACCGATGAAGAAAACAAGGTCTATGCTGAGTGCTATTGAAGCACTAAGGGACGCCCCACATGAGGAGATACCACACGAGACACATTTTGTTTTTGCAGTGGAGAAGACACCCAAGCTCGAGCTTTAACCTCTTCCTTCTTCTCTTGGTATGAGTACCTTGGTTGTAATGATACATATCTCGTTATTGTGAACACTGCCTTGAGAGCAGAAGAGACGAAGAAGCTACTTGATTGTTTGAGGAAGCATAGGAGAGTGATTGGATACACCATCGAGGCCGACTTGACTATAGAAGAAAAAAAGGGCAACTGCCCATCAAGGGACTGAGCCCTTCATTGAGCATGCACCGAAGGCGCATAAAAACGCCATCTACTCCGCTGCACTCTTGAACGAGATGCAAGAGTATACCGTCACGGTAGCTTAGGTCTAAATAGATGTTGAATCCCTTAAAATCCGAAGTCTTAGAAGCCTAGTGTGCTCACAATATCAATAAAAGAAAAAGAAAGACATAAAAAGAACTAAAGGAATAAAGAAGCTCGAGAATAAAACAAGTATCCTCTTTGGTTCAATCTTTAGCATTTGTTTGAAGTCTCGTTTCGTGGAGAGAGTTTCGGTTTCTTGCTTAGCTCATCATTGATTTGCTTTCTTATAGATAGCCATGGTGAACCTAAGATGAAGACTGAAAGTTATTAGGCCAAGTTTGCTTTTAACTTGTGTGTTGATCGATTATGTTTGCTTTAGCGGTATTTCTAGGCAAAAGGACAATTCTCGACTTTTATATCTCCAACGTGTTCCACGTTTACATTTGCTTAGGAACAAGCAAACATTCAAGTCTGGGGAATTTTGATTATCTCATTTTCGTACACGATTCTCACATGATTTTAGAGATGTTTATGACGATAGTTGCAATGTTTACGTGTGATTTTGTATCCATTTACTTGTTTCCGTGTTTTCATGTTCTTATAGGTTTTAATACGTATTTGGTTCGTTTAGGAGCTAAAGAATATACACAGGAAAATATACGACCATCAAAGATCACAACGAATCAAACGCGACGACAAATGGACAAGTAATGGCCGAGCACACAACTCAGCACAACCGAGCATGCACCAAAGGACACCACTCGGTCGAGCATTATCATGTGCACGACTGAACACTCATCTATAACCGTGTGCACGACCGGGCATGTCAAGATGCACGAACAGGCTCTTTTATGGCATTTTATGACCGAGAGTTGTGCACGACCCGGTCATACATCATGCACGATCGAACACTCTCTTGGTGAAGCAGCATGGTCGGACGTTGTGAAGAGCATGGTCGGGCACTTAACTTGTTTTCACCCCCGAGACTTCTACACGGGTTGGGCATGCCAAGTGCACGATCGGGCATCCTCCTTTGAAGACAGCACGATCAGGCGTTCCAGCCAGCACGGTCGGGCATCAAGGAAAACGTTCAGTCTACAATGCGGAATCAAGAATGCCCGATTGGGCATGACATGGAGCACGGTCGGGCATGACTTGGTAGAACGGTCGATGGCCGATTTTGGTGAAAATGTGTCGGCTAAGGGCTTGAATTTGAAAGAATAAAACATCAAGGTCATAAACCATTCTGAACATCATCAAATTATCCATTCTTCACCATTCCCACAAAACCCATCCATCCATCCATCCATCCATCCATCCATCCATCCATCCATCCATCCATCCATCCAAGAGCCCTCTTAACGGCAGACACACAAGGAGTCGAAAATTGATACGGGATCACAACTCGTTTGATATTTCTATGCTCCTTACTCTAGTTATTTCAATTATGTTGTTTGTATTCAGACTCATATCTGAGTAGTAGATTGTTCTAGGAGAAGGGAATAGCCCATGGCTATCCCGAAACCCTCTTTGATATATTTATGAATGCATTTCTCGTTTTTCTAATCTATTCTTTGTCTGAGCGTTTTTGTCTTGTGTTTACAAAGGCCACATAGATGCCTGTGTTAGGGATTAGGAGAAGGATCGAAAGGAGAATTCTAGTCCTAGAAGGTCAGGATTAAAAAAATCGAGACAAGGTCACGAAAGTAAGGTAGTAATGGTTGAGGGTTAATTGAATGAATCATAAATCGTATTAGGGTTTAGTTGGGGTGTTAGCCACGAAGGTAGGGGATAACTCAATTAAATCACGTTCCTATGCCTTGAGAGAGGGTAAGATCTATATTAGGATCGTCCGTCTTAGATATCTTGATAGGGAATGCACGATTAGATAGATCGAAGGTAGGTTTCAGAAGCTATGCGGTGAAACCGTATCCTAGAACGTTTGTCTTTTTGTTAGAAATTCGTTAGTCCACTGCATTATCATATTTGCATTTCACAACCACTAATTCATCGCAACAAGCATTGATTCTAGTTTGATTCTTTGACCGTGTTGCATAGTCCCTGTTGGATCGACACCTAAAATACTACACATTTGTCGTGCACTTGCGGGTAGTTTAGGTTAACTTGTTTAACTTGACACACATCATTACATCGAAAACACTTAGAAAAGTTTAGAAACAACTTATGAGTGTTAATATAAATCCTATATTGCTAGAGCTAATTCAAATGAATCCTCTTTCCATGATTCGGTTTCTTCTCTTTCACTGCAGCAAGGACAACCATATCATCATTCTTGGTTTCTTCTCTTTCACCCTTGCGGTTGAATCCAGAAGAATCATTCGATAGTTGCTATAATAATGAAGTTTAATGATCAATGATGTAACTTTGTTTTCTTTGTTTCAAACGAATTAAGAAAAAAAAAACAAATCATTCTTCAAAAACCTCATGAAAATAGAATTACTTTTGGCCAGCGTGGCCACCTCTGTCATATGTGAAACAATAAAGGATTGAAACTTATACCTACCAACGATCTCCCTTGAGAATTCGGGAAGCTCATTTTCATTGGCAGGGATCTGAAACATGAAAAGAAAACCAAATTACTTGTTAACTAAGTCAATTCATCTTAGGATTAAGATCACCATACTTGTGATGGAGTGCTATCTAGAGCCCGGGTATTTGTCAGCCTAGCAATTTCCCGATCAATTACAACAAATGTTGCAACCTCACCACCATCTTCAACCAACAACTCAACTCTATACATAAAGCAAAACAAGCATCATACCAAAAGTAAAAGTGGTTGATCTTAAACAACCTTGTAATTCCAATAGTGTTGTTGTCTGTGCAACATATGCACTGGTAGCAAATCGGAGTTGCCTTTTAGTCTTCTTGAACACTTTGTACATGCTACATAGGTTCAACCATTGTCGGTCAAGATTTCAGTCACGTTTTGTCTGAAAAAAAAATACTCAACTTCTTGCAGTAGAATATATAAAAAAATCAATGTATGCGATTCAAATAATATAATTTATCTATACGCGACAGTGAGCAGGGATATACTTTTAAAAGCTCCAATATTGATAGACCTCAAGCCCGAGAGTAGTAGGTTAACAACCCGAGATCGCTCATCTTGAACAAAATCTTCATCTCGGCCTTGAACGCTTCAACATCGCCTTTTTCAGGTGATTATCAAGTCATCCACGTAGACACCCACGATAAGCCGTGATGCTCTTCTACTCCGAGTGTATATCCCATGCTCAGAGGTACTCCTTTTGAACCCAAGTGACTGTAAACTTGCATCTAACTTGGCGTTCCATGCTCGTGGTGCTTGTCGAAGTCCGTAAAGGGCCTTATGTAGGCGTAACACCTTCTCTTTGTGGTTGTGGTCGACGAACCCTGGTGGTTGTGTCACATACACCTCCTCTTTTAGCACGCCATTGAGGAATGCACTCTTGACATCCATGTGATGGATTTTCCACCCTTTGCTTGCTGCTAAGGCCAATAAGAGTCGTATAGACTCGATGCGCGTCACGGGCGCAAAGACTTCGTCGAAATCAATCCCCACACGCTGCACATATCCCTTTGCAACCAGTCGTGCCTTGTATTTATCAATGGCTCCATGTTCATCACGCTTCACCTTAAAAACCAATTTGAGTCCAACGACTCGGTGACCGACAGGAAGGTGGACGAGCTCCCAAGTACCATTGTCGTTGATGGCTTTCATCTCCTCAAGCATTTCTTGTTGCCAATGTTCGTGTTTCTCTGCCTCAGCAAAAGACGATGGCTCTTCTACTGTGGTAAAGTGCAACTCTTCAGTCTCTAGGGCACGAGGTGCAAACCCCCATGGTGATGATGGTCCAAGGATGTTGTTGATCGTGTGGAAGGGTAGAGGTGCTTCATCATGATCTGCATCAAGGTTTGGTTCGACATTTGTTGGCGGCGATGCAAACTCCACTGTCTCTAGTGTTGCATTAGGAGCTCGAGGGGACTCTTGAACCGTTTCTCTTGGGTCTGGCTCACTCGTAGTGATATACTCGATGCTAAATGGCTCCAATGAAATGGTAGTACCACCCTTGTCATGGGTCTTCCAATCCCATTTAGCCACTGCATCAAAGACAACATCTCGTGTCACGTGCACCAGTTTGCTGACTGGGTCGTACACTCGGTATGCCTTGGACTCAACTTCATACCCGAAAAATATCATTGGTGTGCTTCGATCATCAAGCTTCTTCAAATTTGGTCGAGTGTCCTTAACATGTGCGATACAATCGAATGTACGAAGGAAATGGACTGTCGGTTTTGCACCATGCCAAGCCTCGTATGGTGTCTTCTCATCAAGACTACGTGTTGGGGCGCGATTGAGGATAAAGACTGCAGTGGTCACAACTTCACCCTAGAAAAAGACTGCCACAACTTCACCCTAGAATTCTGCTGGAAGACCTTTTGCCTTCAGCATGCATCGGGCCATGGCAACAATTGTCTGGTTGCGGCGTTCAACAACTCCATTTTGCTGTGGCGAGTAGGGGTCCGTTAACTGTCGTTGGACTCCCCTATCGGCACAATATTCCCCAAACTCCACCGATGTAAACTCACCTCCACGACCAGTACGAAGCACCTTGAGCTTCCGTCCCGATTGTACCTCTATCGCAGCTTGGAACCTCTTGATTGCCGCTGGAGCTTGGTCCTTGCTTGCGAGAAGAGTGAGTCACATATAACAACTGAAGTCATCTACGAGCAGTAGGAAATAACGATTCCCACTTGGTGTCATCGGTGTGATGGGCTCACATAGATCATCATGGATGAGATCCTAAATATCTACCGCGCGTCGTCGTGCCTTCTCCGAAAACGAGTTCCGCCTTTGCTTCCCCACGAGGCAACTATTACACACTTGGTCAACTTGACCAATATGTGGCAACCCACGCACCATGTTGTGTTGAGCGAGCTTCCGTAGTGCATTAAAATTAATGTAGCCGTATCTTGCATGCCATTTCCACGATTCTTCGGAGCTTCTTGCTATCAAATACACTGGTCGTGTAATGTTGAGGCAGATCGAATAGAGCCTATTGGAGGATCTTCGGACCCGTGCCAATAATCGTCGTTGTGGATCTCTTATAGTCAAGGTGCCCCATTCGATGATCGTCTAGCATCCAGAGTCGTCCAAATGCCCCACACTGATTAGGTTTGTGGTGAGGCGAGGAATGTAGTAGACCCCCGTTAGTGCACGATGCTCGCCGTTCTTGTATGAGAATAAGATCGTTCCTCGTCCTTCAATCTTGACGATGGATCCATCTCCAAACTTCACGGTTCCAACCACTGATTGGTCGAATTCGGAAAACACAGCACGCACACCAGTTATGTGGTTCGTCGCCCCGGTGTCAAAGAACCATATATCACCTTTGCACCCCTCCTCACGACTAAAATGGGCAGTAACCTTCGTCTCCTAAAGATGGATAGGGCAGTTATGTGATGGTGGTGACCCTGACGGTGTAGATTGTTATGTCGATGAATCTAACGTGGTCTCACACGCCTTGGCCATAAGGAGTGTAGGCTCGTCGTCTTCCCCAAGGGCCAGATGTGCTTCTCCATTTTCGGGCTTGGATCGACAGTCCCTAGCCCAATGACCCATCATACCACAATTTCGACACTTGTCTTTTGATCTATCTCGGTTCTCGCTAGAACCAGTTCCACCATCTGTTACGGATTTACGACGTCGTTGTTTTTGACGACGTTTCTCCGACTTAGAGCCTCCAAAGGAACAATCTCCTTGTTTTCGCTCCTTCATTCGCGCAATTTATTCCTCTTCAGTGAGTAAAAGTTTACCCCCAGCCCCCGATGTGGGCTGCAACGGATCAAACCATTCTTCTGTGGCCTTCAACCTCCCAGTAACCTCTTCCAACGAAAGTGTTGACAGATCCAGCAGAGTTTCAATGGACAATGTGAACTTTCCAAATCTGAGAGGGATGACCCAAGCCTTGCGTGACGGTTCAGGCTCTCCGAGAATGGCTAGCTGATTCACTATGCCGGAGAGACGCATGGAAAAGTCATCCACCGTCTCACCATCATGAAAAGCTAAATTCTCGTACTCCTTGCGCACTTTCTGAGCGCTAGCCTTACGTGCTCGATCAGAACCGACACGCATAGACTCAACCGCTTCCCAAGCCTCTTTCGCATTCTTTTTCATGGCGAGCGAAGAGATCATCTCCGATGGTACACCGCGTAGAATGGCTTCAAGCGCCATCTGATCTTCCTGCTCATCATCGGTGCCTACCTCGACGGCTGCCCAATGTTCTCGTGCTCGGAGCATCACCTTCATCATTAGTGACCAATCTCCATAATTAGTCTTCATGAGCATTGGAAATGTCGTACCTCCCACCTCTTTGACCACCTTCTGCACCACATGGTTACCATCATCCCGACGTCGACCACGACGTGGAGGAGGAGAAAGAGATTGTCGACGTCGTCCTGTGTTTACGGGACTCCTTGATGCTCCAGTGTTGTGTGAGATCGAAGAAATTTTTCAATGGATTGATTACACACGCTCTGATACCAATTGTTGGAAATATGATTCTCTAAGAGAAGAATAGGAAGATAAGAAGAAGAACATAAGAGAATTAGTGTTTGAGTTGTGATTTTTCCATTCCATTTCATCCCTATTTATAGGAGAAAAATTACAAAGAAATAAATTACCCATTACCCCACTAGCAATAGTTAATGTACCACTAACCCACTAACTCCATTATCCATAGTAAATGACCCACTCACACCACTAATCCACTAATAAAGAAATTAAGAAAATATAAAAAGAATTATTCAATAAAAGGAAAGTCGCCTCGAACTGGGTTCGCCACCTAACATGACCCACGCCCTTTTGTCGTTGCCTCGCCAATTGCAATTCTTCTTCGAAGGTGAAATTTTTTTTGGATGGATTAATTTAGATGCAAACGTTCATCTTCAATTTGCAGATGGCTCGTGCGGTTCCTAACCGGTGGTCATCATTCTCTCGCACGCCTGACGGCATTCCAGGTTAAAGAGAATGACAAGAAGCGGTAATTTCCTAAACTATAAACACTATCCAATTGTCGTCTTCCCGTTGCAAATGGCTCGAGCCGTTCCTATCCGGTGGTGGTCGTCCCCTTCTGGCCGAATGGCATTCCCTGGACCGTTATCATACATTGGTCACTAGAGCTTCGAAGTAAAGGGAATGAATTGCCTGTTAGATTACGAAATGTTTATACACTGAATTTGAGAAAGGAAGGATATATGCAATCAACCAAAGGAATTTAGACGAATTTGGCTGAAGAAGAGAATCTCCGTGTGAATATAAAAATTAAAAAATTTGGACGAATTTGGCGTAGCCGTAATATAAGAGATCTCATAACAAAATCTACGAGAGCTAATTTTTGTTTTTTTGGGTGTGAAATGAATTCACTAGAAGCAACCAAAACATTATACATAGATTAGACTAACTCTTATTATTTATAAATATATCATTGTTTTATAATAAAAATTATCTGAATTTAAAATTTTTCATTCAAAATATATGTCATGCATGATAGAAATTGAACGTAATTAAAAAAATAGTAACATGAAAAATGATAAAAAGATGAATGTTTAAAAATTTAAATATTTATTGATATAAAGATGTAAAATCTTTAAATTAAATAATAAAAAAATTAATATATATATATATATATATTAAAGAACTTATGATCATTTTTATGAATTTAGTTTTTTAATTTTTTATGATCAATGTAATTAATTTTGAGTTTCATACCTATCATGGAATAAAATTTGCTTAGGAAGTTTACCTCTACTTGAAAGACCCTCGAAAGTCGGATACACGGAAAATAAGATCGATTCTAACTCAATCGTTTTTAATGATTCACTTGTATTTGTGTTGCTAAATTTGCCGGTGTGATAAAGGGTGATGACTGTCTATCTTGTGGAAATGGCTGATGGGCTACATGCAGAAATTAATAGATATTTGGATAACCCTTTTAAGTTTGAAGCGATAATTACACATAATGGCAATGACAATGGATGGAATCGACAAGTCTGAAAGATTAACATAAGTTGACTGAAACATGATTTATGAATGAAAAAATTTTAAAAATCTAGGGAGCTTTTGTTAGTCTAAGTTTGGGGGCATTGGTCGCCAGCAAGCTGAAACAAACATGGAGGAGGCCATCATGGAGTCATAATAGTGTCACAACTACCATGGATATTTGGGAGAACTTCAAAAATACTCTCGTAGGACTAAAGTGTTTCAAAATAACTTTTCCTGAAGAAAAGATTCAATTTCAAATCTATCCTTAAAATATTGATAATCCCATATTACCCTTATCGACATTTTTTCTCTCTCCTTTAGAGCACCTCGATTTCTCTCTCTACTATGGCGCGAAAATAACTATTCTCCCACACCACAACAGATTCAGCAAGAGTAGCTTGAAATCGACATCAGATTCGGTTGCCAATAGGTTGAAATTGTTTGTTGTCAACAAAGAAGCTTGCAATTAAGCATGTTCCGCAGAAAAACTTTTGCACTGGGTCACAGAGTCTTAGGGGCCCAAGGTTCGCAGGGGTAAAGGGGTCATAAAGGGGCCAAAAGGGTCATAGGGGTACAAAGGTCGAGGGGTAAAAGGGTCGCATGGTTTAGGATAGGGTCTCTGGGGTAAAAGAGTCGAAAGGATAAAAGGATCACAAGGGTTCAAGGGTCGAAGAGGTAAAAGGGTCGTAGGGGTCAAAGGGTCGCATAGGTACAAGTGTCATACAAGGACCTCTTCGACCCTAGGACCCCTGCGACCCTTGTACCTCTTCGACCCTAGGACCCCTGCGACCCTTGTACCTCTTCGACCCTTAGACCCCTGCGACCCTTGTCCCTCTGCGACCCTTGTCCCTCTGCGACTCTTGTTACAATAATACTAAATCCACAAAAACAACGATACTAACAATATAGTAAAAATAATTTATTATATACAAATATAATTATTTACAAATAATATGAATAAAATTTTGAAAATAATAATTTATCAAGTTATTTACAAATAATTGTCTCAAATATCTACGAGCCTTGTACATCTAAAACCCTTAGACCCGTTCGACCCTTGTCCCTCGTGACACTTGGACCCGTGCGTCCCTTATCCCTCACGACCTTTGAACCCGTTGCGACCCTTGTCCCTCGCGACCCTTGGACCTGTGCAACCCAAGTCCCCCTTTGACCCTTGTCCCTCTACGACCCTAGTCCCCCTTTGACCCTTGTCCCTCAATGAAGTTGAAGTTAAAAGGAGGTTCAAAGAAATCAAAATACAACTCAAATCAAAATATGTTGTTGACAAATTGAAGCACAGGTTCTGCTCCATTGGAGAACAGTTCTAGTATGAGGGAACAACCCATGTTCAGTACATTTTCTTGACAAAGTTGTCTCCATCCCCCTCTGATTCAAGCGCCACCAAGACTCACGGGCCTTAAAGCTGCTGGCCAATAATAGAACCTTCCGCAATCAAACATTCCGCAATCGAGGTACATCATTATCTTACATCGTCTACGGCAAAGACCATTCTCCCTCGCAAACCCTATCGAAAGTATCTGCGACATCACCAAGTTACATCAATATAAATGAATAAAAGTTGAATAAATAACCAAATTATATATGATGAATCGGTTTGAGGTCACTTACCAATGAATCTACGGCCAGATTTGAACGTGTGACTGGTACAATAAAAGCCCTCTCATCAGGAGTGGCCCTGGTGACGTTAATGACCATGTCACCTTCGTGACGGAAAAGTACGACATCCTCAATACAAATGTTTTGGTCATTGTAGAAATCTGTTTATCCATCAGTGAATTTGGAGCCATCCAACTTGACTTTCCATGTTCTGTTAGATACATTCGATTTAAGCGTTGTCGTGTTGCTATCCCTTTTCCTATAAATATACTCATTGAAGAAGATCTTTGGAATGTTCTGTAACAAAAAACGAAAAAAAGTCAAATCTGTACATTCTTTACATGTAATATATCGACAGAGAGTGTTTTAAAGAAGATTACAAGGTAGTATAGATGCTGCACAAGAATCTCTCGGAAGAAATGAAGGAAATGTGGAATTTTCGGAAAAAAATGGATGGAAGATGATGAGAGGAAAAACTGGATTGGAAAAAAGGAAACGATTGGAATTCGAAAAGACATGATATCGAATCGACGTTAGATGGAATTCGAAAAGACATGACCACACGGTCCCATGGGTCGCAGGGATAAAAGTGTAGTAGGGGTAAAAGGGTCAAACGAGTAAAAGGATTGTAGGGTCAAGGGTCGAACGGGTAAAAAGTTCGCAAGGGACAAATGGTACGACCCTTGTACCTTTGCGACCATTGGACCCGTGCGACCCTTTACGCTTTATTATTAAAAAAATTATTTACAAATAATATTAATAATTTTTTAAAAATAATAATTTACAAAGTTGAATTATCCATTCTCAAAAAATAAAAATTATTTACAAATAATATGAATAAACTAATAAAAAAGAACAATGTACCAAATTATTTTAGACCCTTGGACCATGCGACCCTTGTGCCCCTCCGACTCTTGGACCTCTGCGTCCTTGTCCCTCAGCGACCCTTGGACCCCTCTGACCCTTGGACTCGTGCGACCACTTGGACCTCTGCGACCACTTGGACCTCTGCGACCCTTGTCTACCTTCGACCCTTGTCACCCTTCGACCCTTGTACCTCTGCGACCCTTTGTCCTCTGTGACCTTTGCCCGTCTACATCCCTTGGACCCTCTACGACTCTTGTTACAACAATAGTAAATCCACAAAAACGGTGATACTAACAATAATACGTTCTATTGAATAATAGTAAAAAAACCAACCAAATACGAACATGAATTTCAAGTGCAAAGGAATTTTGTTGTTCAAATGAGGTTCAAAGCAATCAAAATACAACGAAATTTAAACTATTTTGTTTGTAGGCACTGATAGAGGAGAAAACCATAGACAAGGTACGTCACGAACATTGTGCAGTTCAACTTTGAGAGAACAACCCATGTTCAGTCCATTATCGTGACAAAACTTTGTCCAACCCATGCTGATGCTAGCGCCACCACGTTTCACGGGCCTTAGATATGCCTCCCACGTTAGTCCAGAATTGATTATCAGATGTATCTTACATCATCTACCGCAAAGACCTCTCGACCTTGCAAACTCTATCGGAAGTGTCTGCGATAACCGAATAAATTTACAACGACGCCAAACTAATTCATATACAACCAGATTTGATGAATCGAATAAATATGTTTGAGTTCACTTACCAATGCATCTACGACCAGATTTGAACGCATGACTGGTACCGTGAAAATCCTCTGACCAGAAGAAGATGACCCTGCTTCTACAGATGATGCTGATGATATAGATGATATATATTGTAGATTACACATATCATCTCCGAAATCAGTTACGTGAAAAACCATGTCACCTTCATGACGGAAAACTAAGAAATCCCAAATACGAAAATCATGGTCCTTGGAGAAATCTTTCCATCCATCAGTGAATCTTGAGCCATCCAACTTGACTTCCCATGTTTTCCCATAAATATGCTCATCGAAGAATTTCGTCGGAATGTCCTGTAACAAAAATCGAAAAAAGTCAAATATGTAAATTCTATATTAACATATACTGAATGAGAGAGATGAAGAAGATTACGAGGTAGTTCTCCAGAAAGCTCGGAAGAATGATTTGGACGAAAGTAGGGAAATGTTACATTTTTCGGTAAAAAATGGATGGCAGAAGGTGAGAGTTAGGGAGAGTGTGTCATTATTCGAAAAAGGATGGATGGAAGATGATAAAAGTTAGAGAGAGAATGTATCGTTATTCGAAAAAGGAAACGACTGGAATACGAAAAGACTTGACCCTGACATCAAATCGCCGTCAGATGGAATTCGATATGTTTTTTCAAATTTTGGTGAAAAGTTTAGCGGGAATTTTGGTGAAAATGATAAAATGTCAAAAACCAATCAAATTGAGGGTCGCATGGGTCGCATATATGGGAAATCGACGAATTTACAGGTTTATAATGATAAAATGACAAAACCAATCAAAATTGAGGATGACATGGGTCACATATATACGAAATCGATGAATTTACAGGTTTATAATGATAACATGACAAAAATCAATCAAAACAGTACATTTACAACGTCAAACTAACTAATGCCAATGAGGGTTGCATGGGTCGCATGGGTCGCATGGGTCACATATATTGATGAATAGATGCGAAATTGACGAATATATGGTTTTATGATGATAAAATGACAAAAACCAATCAAAACAATACATTTACAACATCAAAATAATTAATGTCAAATGAGGGTTGCATGTGTCGCATTGGTCGCTTGGTCGCATATATTGATGAATAGATGCGAAATCGACGAATTTACGGGTTTATAATGATAAAAAGACAAAAAACAATCAAAACAATAGCTCTAAAACGTCAAACTAATTATGCCAAATGAGGGTCACATGGGTCGCATTGGTCAGTTGGTCGCATGTATTGATCAATAGATGCGAACTCGACGAATTTACTAGTTTATAATGATAAAATGACAAAAACCAATCAAAACAATACATCTACAACATCAATCAACTGTTAAAACAGATTATGACCTATGTGTTCCTAGTTGAGTTGTGTATAACCAATGCATGTGTTTCAAAAGTGATAGTTGTTTTAAGAACTCGTTGGATGAGTTTGAGAAAATTTCAAAAAATACATTTAAGATTTTTTCAAATATCGATATTATTTATATTATTATCTATATTGATTCTAAATTAGACATATAAAACTCAAATATATTGATAATGGCATTGGTCGCATATATGGATCAATAGATGCGAACTCGACGAATTTACTAGTTTATAATGATAAAATGACAAAAACCAATCAAAACAATACATTTACAACAACAAACTAATTAATGCCAATTGAGGTTTGCATGGGTCGCAAGGGTCGATCAAAGATTCTAAATAAAAACAATACATTTACAACGTCAATCAAAGACTCTGCACGCATTCTATTTCCACGTACTCTGTCTTCCAGTCTTCTGCATTCTTCTTGTTTGGCATTGCAGTCCAGAGTTATCTCCTGCAATGTACTTCATCTTCCAATCACATTTCAAGAGGGACCCAACACCGTCACCTAAGTCACCCCCGTAACTCATCAGTGATTGCATAGAGACTAAATCCGCCGATTACCAAGACCTTGAGTAACACATAGACAGCATGATCCCCTGGGTCGACAATGGTGACTGCGACACGCATGTCACAAAGGTAAAAAGAGATTTTTCATAGAAATTGGGGTTAGATACGCATACTAAGAGAAGAGACATAGACGTTAACTTATAGACATGTGTCGGAAGGGTCATATGGGTCGGAAGGGTCACATGGGTCGGAAGACAGGAGTCTGCCATCAAAACAACAAGTCACATGGGTCAGAAGAAAGAAGTCTGACTGCAAAACGACAAGTCACATGAGTCGTATAGGTCGCATGAGTCGTACATGGGTCATGTGTGGTCGCGTGAGGTCGCATGAGTTGGATGGGTTCCCGTTTAAACTTGATACTAATTTGATCCAATTGAGGGTCGCATAACGGGTCATATTGGGTAACATGACTCGGATGGGTCATAACTTTACGAACAATATATGCAAAATAAGACATTTTCAATGTTTAAATATTGATTACATAAGGTCACAAGTTACAAAAAAAATTACATAAGGTCACAAAGGTTACAAAGGTCACAAAAAGTTATAAAAAAATTACATAAGGTTACATAAGGTCTCAAAGGTTATAATGGTTACAAAAAAGGCATGAAAAAGGTTGAAGAAAAAGGAAAAATAGGTTACATAAGGTCTCAAAGGTCACAAAGGTCAAATTTGCCGACTTTAGAGACACACCGGAGCCCTCTCCCGTAAAGAGAGTCGTGTGTGACTCAACGCCTTCTCCAAGTTGACCTCCAACCGTGACCTTAGGTAATGCGGATACAACACGATGTCTAAGTCTGCCGATTACCAAGATCTTATGTAGTGTAGATACATCACAAAGTCCTCCATCCACGTTGTAAGTACTTGTGTGTATTTACATAGAGACCGAGTTCGACGATTACCAAGACCTTGAGTACAAATAGACAACAGCGATGCCATGCCTCCACCATGTGACCTTTGTGACGAAGTCAAAATGGTCACAAAGGTGACACAGATTTTTAAGAGAATTTAGGGTTAGAGACTTAGACGAAGAGAGGAGAGAGAGATTCTCCCGATTCATTCAGATCTCAAATGGGTGTTATGGTGAGACTTAGAAAATTTGATGAACCTTTTAATATAGGGGTAACAGAGACGTGTCGTAATGGTCTTGAGTGTGGCATTGGTAAAATAAAAGCATGGCTAGCACTGGAAAAGCCAATAGTCTGACATTGAAAAGGCTAGTCGAAAGGGTCGAAATGGACAAATGGGTCGCAAGGGTCGCAATGGCCGGAAGGGTCACAAGGGTCGCAATGTCCACATGGGTCACAAGGGTCGCATAAGGCTCTATGACCCAGTGCGACCGTGCAACCCTTGTACCTCTGCGACCCTTTGTATTCCTGTGACCCTTTGACCCCTGCGACAATGTACCAAATATTTTAAAAAATAAAAATGTACCAAATATTTACATCTTCCATTAAAAAACAATGTACCAAAATATCAAGTTAGTCTCGGGGTGGAGGGATACGTTTTCCATTACTAAATATATCAGCCGCCATCTTCTCACGCAGGGAAGTAACATTGTCGTCGCAAATTAAGTAAAAATTATCCCTCCTCATTAACGAGGCTTCTACGAATTTGTAGGCGAAAACACCACAGTCATTCGCGCTTTTGTTCTGTGACAGACCTTCATAATACTCATACTTCCATTCATCTTCTCCAGAAGCCAAAGAAGGAATCCCTCAGAGAAGGTTTCTTACCTTCTTAATCACCGGATCTTGTAGTCGTATATCGTGATGCATCGGATCGCGAAATCCGCTTTGATGGCTACCCAATGACATCCTACCTATCGACTTTCGTTTGATAGAATGTTTAGAATCGAGGCAAAACCTTCAAAATCACTCATTGGTGTCTTCCTACTTCTGAATGGATATTTGGCATTCAAAAAAATCACTAAGAATTTCTGGAAAAGCTTCTATATCCTCGTACATCCACAACGAGAGTGTCTACATGAAAGCAATAGGACAAACGTAATAATTCTGATACACAGCGGGCATGATAGTCGACCGAAAAAGCAACAAGCAACTCGGACTTGAATGATTTGTGTGAGATGAATCTCTCAATCTCAAGAACAATGAGCTAAGCTCCTTTGGTGTGTAATTGGTTCGAAAATGACTTGTTTTTTATTATTCATGCGTGCCCACTTAAAAAGGAAGAAGGCCATAACAAACTTTCCATATTACACTCCTATACAAAAGCCTAAGATTCTTATTGACCACTAATCTTCCTAGATTTTATTCCTACTGACAATTCACGAAATAAGCTCAAAATTATAGGTGTTCTTAGTACAATTTTAATTCAAATTTGAATTTGTGTGGTCCATGGGCTTGTGAGGCTCTAAGCCATTCAAATGATCTTGTTGTTTGATCTCTTGTGCTTCTAAAATGTCTTGAATCTTCTCATGTAGCCTCCTGGACTTAGATCTAGTCCAAGGCCCCTTCAACATGCTTGAAACCTCGGAATTTGGCTCTAAGTGTGCACTAGAGGTCTCGTCGGAACAGTCGCCGGAGTGTCGCCGAAAAAGTGACGTCCCGGCAGCGATCTGGTTCTCATCTGAAAGATCTCTGAGTGCTAGTTCCAATGGTTTTGGTTTCATCGAATTTGGACTTCGGGAAGGCCTCCATTTAGGTTTTTCCGTAAAAAGTATCATCTCCGAGTTAGGCGACCCGTGAATATCGAACACGACCGTTAGTCCGCGAGTCTCGTCAACAGTCCGCGTATCCGTGTCCTCGTCAGTGTCCCATGCATCCTCGACAGCATCCCACACATCCTCATAAGCGTCCCGTGCGTCCGCGTGATTGTCTTGCCCGTTCGACTCATCCGTTCCGTCCTTCCGTTCGAGGTTTGCTTTCTTGCTGATATCCTCATCAATATGGCGACCAATGCGACCAATGCGACTAATACGACCTTTTGTGACTGACGAATGTGACCTCTGTGCCTCAAATGACCGTACTTACTTAGTGGTACTTCGACAAGAGCGACGACCTTTTGGATAGGATCCACCGCTGGAGTATCCTTGGTAGGAACCTCGTCGGCGACGTCATCCAAGACCCACTAAAGTATCTTTAGGTGGACCTCTTCGAAAGGAACCCTTAGAGCATCTGTATAAAATTACGTCATTTATTAGACTCATTGTTCGTTATATTAAATATGTAACACATGCGACCCAAGCAACTTTAGCGACCCAGTGACCAATGGGACATATGAAACCCATGCGACCCATGCGACTCATGCGATCTAGCGACTTATGCGACCGACGACTTATATGTCCCTGCGACCGATCTAACTCTTGCGACCCATGTCGACTCTCGATGGAAATTTACTCTCAAATGACCTTATTCACTAAATATTACTTACTTGGTGGAACTTCATCAGGAGCAATGTTTGCCAAATCCTCTTCTGAGCCATCTCTAGAGTCAACCGGCTCTTCGCTTGGATTTTTTCTTGACATTGGATTTGGATGTCGAAGGAATTTAAAATCAGAATCACTAACAGTGCCGGAAGATTGGTTTCCGGTGCTCGCATCTTTCTCGGTAGCCTTTGATTTTGGATTAGACAAATGAATCCCAACATTCCTAACAAACTCTCTTACGACATTGATGATTCTTTTCTCCGACTTCTTTATTTCCTCTATTAATTTATGCTCCAGTGTTAGAGGGACTGCAGCATCAGCATCAGCAACACCTACCCATCCTTCGTCTTCGTCATCTTGGACCTCTATTATTTTTTCACTCACGCTCTCCTTCCTTTTAGTCCCCTTTTCTTTCCCCTTCTTTTGATCACCAAGAGCTGCTTTTGGTGTCAGCAGTTTTTGCTTACGGATATCCTCCCAAAAAATACACTTTGGATTTCTACGAAGATGTTCCATCCATATCTGAAATTGGGATCGTCACATCCCTCGTAATCCTCCAGATCAAAAAGTAAAGCTTCCTCTTCGTATTCAGCATGAAGAATACTTTATTATGTCAGGTCTTAGTTCAAATGTTATAAATCATACATAAGGTGATTATTTACTCTATTTAGTATGTGCCCTCTGTGTGTGTGTCTATCTGTTTGGCTAAAGCAAATTATTTTTTTATATTTCGAATCCTTTTTTCTCTTATAAGTATGTGGAAAAAGATAGTGCAAAGAACATGATAAGAAAATCTAGGCCAACTTATGTTGCAACTTCTAAGCAAGAAGATCAACATTTAACATCAATAGAAAAGAAATCGTAGAAAATGGAACTGGTAACCAAATATCAATGCGATATTTTATTTTAGTAATTCTCATATTTCTCAATGGGAAGTTCTTGGCTTTTCTAATTTATTCTCTAATTGAATCAAATGCAGTCTCTATTATCAATAGCCTTCTCCTAGGGATTGTCTTGACTAAGGATTTTGGTAAGAAAAAATATTTTGCTCTTGAAAGCAAAAGATTGAGATAGTCCCCGCTGCAAGCTATTTTCTTTTTAAAAAATAATGCATACTTTTCAGTTAAATAAAAGCCATGCACATAATCATAATTTTATGTGTTTATTTGGCACATTGAGAATCCTATATTACAGTCAGAGCAACAGATTGAGATAGCTCCTATGGGAAGCTCATCAACATTAAAAGAGAAACAGAAGAATGATGTTTGAGGGAGGCTGATAGTGGGCATACTTCTGAAACATGAGCCACAACAGAGCCAGTCTCCATCTGTTGTCCAGCCAAAGCAAAAAAAGGCCATCATTAGACATGGAAAATAGCAAGCGATCATATCCTACCAATACACAAGCAAGTAAGGATAGATTTTTTTTTTTATCAAAATCCTAGCTTTGGTATTGGATCAATTAGGGGAGAAGGTTCCTTAAAGGTAAATTCCACTATTGGTGCAAATATTAATGCTTGAGGTAGTTGAACAATCTCAACCGATGAAGGAAGAGATACAATGATGGAAGGAATTATCTGGTGATCAACGAGAGGGAAACAATCGTGGACACGATCGGGGAGTGAGGATGGTGTAATGGCAAGAAATGCTCAACATTCTCTTAGCCATTTTCAAACCCTTTTTTTGAACATTAACCTACCATTTACGAAGTAGAAAGAGAACGGACGGCCACACAAATAATTAAGCAAAGTTCAAAAAGGTGACAAATTGGTAATTGATAATGTTTGGCTAGGATGTAGTCCATCTTCTTTTAAATGTATGATTATCACTGATCTTATAACTAAATGAATTGGTAAGTGATTGGAATAGTTGTTGCATATGTATAAATTAAATCTAGGTGTTTATTCAGAATTGGAAGTTTGGTAAATGTCGATTCACTTTTCTTTGATCCCTTAGCACATTGACCAGTAAATATTCAGTTTTGAGAATGTAGCTAAAGCGAATGGATAATACAAGACTAATTAGTTTAACAAAGACATACAAAACTAGAAACCAATACTTAGAAGTAGAAGACCAAACTATTTTTTTGGTGCAACATTTCAACACTCCTTCCATGATCATCTCGTTTTCGTACATGATTCTCGCATGATTTTAGAGATGTTTATGAAGATATTTGCGATGTTTACGTGTGATTTTGTATCCGTTGTACTTGTTTCCGTGTTTTCATGTTCTTATAGGTTTTAATGCGTATCTGGTTCATTTCGGAGCTAAAGAACATACACGGGATAAAATACGACTATCGAAGATCACAACAAATCAAACGGGACGAGAAATGGACAAGTCATGGCAGAGCACACAACTTAACACGATCGAGAAAGCACCAAAGGATACAGCCCGGTCGGGCATGATCATGTGCACGACCGAACACTCATCCATGACTGTGTGCATGACCAGGAATGTCAAGATGCACGGTCGGGCTCTTTTTGTGGCATTTTATGCCCGAGAGTTATGCACGACCCGGACATACATCATGCATAGTCAGGTACTCTCTTGGTGAAGCAGCACGATCGGGCATTGTGAATAGCACGATCGGGTACTTAAGTTTTTTAACCCTCGAGACTTCTGCACGGGCCGGGCATGCCAAGTGCACGGTTAGGCATCCTCCTTCGAAGACAGCACGGTCGGGAATTCCAGCCAGCATGGTCGAACATCACGGAAAATGTTCGGTCTACAAATGCATAATGAAGAATGCCCAACCGGGCATGACATGGAGCACAATCGGGTATGACTTGGTAGAACGATCTATGGCCGATTTTGGTGGAAATGAGTCGACTAAGGGCTTGAATTTGTAAGAATAAAATGTGAAGGTGAGAAACCATTTAGAACATCATCCATTATCCATTCTTCACCATTCACACAACAACCATCCATCCATCCATTCATCAAAGAGCCCTCTTGACGGGAGACACACAAGGAGTCGGGAATTGATTCGGGATCACAACTCGTTTGATATTTCTATGCTCCTTACTCTGCTTATTTCAATTATGTTGTTTGTATTCAGACTCATGACTGAGTACTAGATTTGTTCTAGGAGAAGGGATTAGCCCATGGCTATCCCGAAACCCTCTTGATATATTTATGAATCTATTTCCCGTTTTGCTAATCTATTCTTTGTCTGAGCGCTTATTGTCTTGTGTTTACAAAGGCCACGTAGATGCATGTGTTACGGATTAGGAGAAGGATCAAAAAGAGAATTCTAGTCCTAGAAGGTTAGGCTAAGAACAAAAGAGACTAGGGCATGAAAGTGGGTAGTAACACTTATGGGTTAATCAGATGAATCATAGATCATATTAGGGTTTAGTTGGGCTGTCAGCCACGAAAGTAAGGGATAACTCAACTGAATAACGTTCCTATACCTTGAGAGAGTGTAGGATCTACATTAGGATCGTCCGCCTTAGTTATCTTGATAAGGAATGCACGATTAGATAGATCGAAGGTAGGTTTCGGAAGCTATACTGTGAAACCATTTCCTAGGACGTTTATCTCTTTGTTAGGAACTTGTTAGTCCACTGCCGTATCATATTTCCTTTCATAACCACTAATTCATCACAACAAGCATGATTCTAGTTTGACTCTTAGATCGTGTTGCATAGTCCCTGTGGGATCGGCTCCTAAAATACTACACACGTGTCGTACACTTGCCGGAAGTTTAGGTTAATTTGTTTAACTTGACACGCATCAAGTTTTTTGTGCCGTTGTCGGGGACTATTTGTCAACAAGCCTTAGATTCGATTAGGAGTCGTTCTTTTTTTTCTCTTCTTTTCTTTTCTTTTTATTCTTTCTACTAATTTCTTTTACGTGTCCTTCGTAGGTGCATGACCCGATCTCAAGGTAATTGGAGTTTGCATCGAATCGACCCCAAGATTGAGAGAACGATTAGACAACATAAGATGGGCAAGGAAGAAGAAAGAGTAGATCCAACCGATCCACAAACCATGGTAACCGAAATGATATATTGGACGGTCATGGACAGTTGCAGTTACCCGTGGGTAATGTGGCACAATTACAGCAACCGCAGACTCCTCCACCACGTCGACTTTTTGATTACGTGGTGTTGAATATGAGTAATGTCCAAACTGCCATAAAGACACCCGTTGTTGCCAGGAGCAATTCGAGATAAAGCCCGCGATGATCAACATGTTATATAAAAAACAATTCATGGGAGGAAATCACGAAGATCCTGATCAACACTTACCAGATTTCCTAGAGCTTTCAAGCACATTCAAAATACATGGAGTATTAGAGGATGCGATTTTGCTTTGTCTCTTCCCTTTCTCAATTGGGGGAGGAGCGAAGACTTGGCTGCAATCTCTTTCTGCTGGTTCGATCACTACTTGGGACCAGCTCTGCAAATCATTCCTCTCACGATTCATCCCTCCGAGCAAGACGATTCAAATTATGGGAGAAATCACAATGTTTAGATGCCGAGACAGAGAGACCTTGTTTAAAGCATGGGGGAGATTGAAGGATCTATTGTAAATGTTTACTCATCACGGTCTAAAGCAGTGGTACGTGATTCAAACCTTCTACAATGGGAATGCGGATGAGCATAGAATGACGATAGACAATGCTGCAAGAGGATCATTCATGGACTTAAGAGTAGAGGAGGCATACGAGCTGATCGAAAATCTTGCCATGAACCACACCATTTGGTCTACACCAAGTGGCATGCTAAACAAGACACAAGGTCTTTATGAGGTAAATCAAAGTAGGACAATGGACAATGCGGCGAATGCAATGTATCGTGCGAAGTTTGGAGATACGGATCATACGGCTTACAAATGCACAATGCAAGAAGGCATGAAACAAATGAACTAGGCCCAGCAACAAGACAACACACGATTTGGGAACATTTACAACCCGAATTGGAGGCACCACCCGAATCTTTCGTATCAAACGATCCAACCAATGAAGTATTCGGGTTTTCAACAAAAGCAACAGCCAAACCAACAATCGCAGCAATTCCAACAAGTTCAAAAAGCTCCTCAACCTCCTCAAGCTCCTTCGTCAAGCCTTGAGACAGTGATGCTCGAATTCATCAAGGAACAAAGGTAGCATCAAAGTATCATCAAGGAGCAACAATCACTTCAAGCAAAATTCAATGCAGATATTGGAGCAGCGGTGAATGAACTCAAAACTCAAATGGACTCCTTGAGCATGCATGTGAAGATGCTATAAAACTCCATTGCGCAGCAATCTGCATCATCCTCTCGGAATACCGGAATGCTACCCGGAAAGCCTGTTCTTAACCCGAGAGAGCACGTTAACACTATCACCTTGCGCATCGGTAATGTGATTGAGAGTCCACCCCTAAAAGAGCAAGAGAAGGTTGCTGAAAAGTCAGTGGACAAAGGAAAGGGCATTGCAATCATGGAGGGCGCCGCACCAGATTTAGAGAAGACATACGTTGCTCCACCGGCGTACGTACCTCTTGTACCGTTTCCTTGACGGTTGGTGAGCAGCAAGAAAGAAGTGATATACGGACGGAGAGATCCTCTAGAAGCATCACATCAAAATATCGTTTGTAGAAGCCCTCCAAAAAATTCCCACATACGCCAAATTCCTCAAAGAGATCCTATCCAATAAGAGGCGTATTGAAGAGAGTGAGACGGTAACACTCACCGAGGAATGCAGTGCCATTCTTCAAAACGAGCTGCCACCAAAGTTGAAGGACCCCAGAAGCTTCTCCGTACCATGCACTATAGGGAACATCGACATAGACAAATCCTTGTGCAATTAGGGAGGAAGCGTGAGCCTTATGCCACATATGGTCTTCAAGCGGATGAACTTTGGAGATCTCAAACCTACAAAGATGTCTTTACAACTCGTGGATCGTTCGGTAAGATATCCGGTGGGAATTGTCGAAAATATTCCCACCAAGGTAGGTAATCTTTGTATACCAGCTGATTTTGTTGTACTCGATATAGAAGAAGATGCTAGGGTACCTATTATTCTTGGTAGGCCTTTTCTTGCTACTGCAGGTGCGATGATAGACTTACAACAAAGAAAGCTCTCTCTACGTGTCGGAGATGAGAAGATAGAGTTCAACTTGTCCAACTCAATGAATGGACCTTCCTTCAAGGAGTCATGCTTTAGAATTGATTCGTTGGACGAGTTAGCGAATGACATGTTTGGTCGAGTAAGTATTTTCGATCCTCTTGAGAGATCCCTAATGCAAGTTTGCAATGCTGCAGGATTTACAGATGAAGAAGCCGAGGTCTATGCTGAATTCATGAGTGCTATTGAAGCACTAAGGGATGCCCCACATGAGGAGATACCACGCAAGACACATTATGTATTTGCAGTGGAGAAGGCGCCCAAACTCAAGCTTAAACCTCTTCCTTATTCTCTTCAGTACGAGTACCTTGGTTTTGATGATACATATCCCGTTATTGTGAATACTAACTTGAGTGCAGAAGAGACGAAGAAGCTACTTGATTGTTTGAGGAAGCATAGGAGAGTGATTGGATACACCATCGAGGATATCAAGGGATTGGGCCCTTCATTGTGCATGCACCGAATACTCATGGAGGACGACCACAAACCGTCCATTGAAGCGCAAAGGCAGGTGAACCCTAATTTGAAAGAGGTAGTGAAGAAGGAGATACTAAAACTTTTGGATGCAGGTATCATTTATCCTATCTCGGATACCGAATGGGTGAGCCCCGTGCATGTAGTGCCCAAGAAAGGTGGAATGAGGGTAGTACAAAATGAGAACAACGAGCTGATTCCAACTAGATCAGGGGCTGGAGGATGTGTATTGATTATCAGAAGCTAAAAAAGCCATAAGGAAGGATTACTTCCCTCTCCCATTCATCGACCAAATGCTCGAACGCCTAGCTAACCACGCCTACTTTTGTTACTTGGACGGGTACTCGGGTTTCTTTCAAATTCCTGTTCACCCTCAAGACCAAGAGAAGACGACTTTCACATGTCTTTATGAAACGTTTGCTTACCGTTTTATGCCTTTTGGCCTTTGCAACACTCTTGCTACTTTCCAGCGTTGCATGATGACAATGTTTTCCGATTTGATTGATCACATTATGGAAGTTTTTATGGACGATTTTTCCATTTATGTCTCTACTTATGATGATTGCTTTATTAACCTTTCTAGAGAGTTGCAACAATGTGAAGAGGTCAATCTCGTTCTTAATTGGGAGAAATGCCATTTCATGGTGAAGAAATGGAATTTTCTTGGACATATGATATCTTTGAGAGGCATAGAAGTGGACAAGGCTAAGATTGAGGTGATTGAAAAACTTTATCCACCGGTTTCGGTTAAAGAGATTCAAAGTTTTCTAGGAAACGCTGGTTTCTATCGGAGGTTCTTTAAGGATTTCTCAAAAATCACGAAACCGTTGACGGAGTTCCTTGCCAAGGATGGCACGTTAGAATTTTCTAAGGAATGCCACGATGCCTTCACCATGATCAAGAGAGCATTAGTTTCAGTGCCCATCATTGAACCACCGGATTGGAACCTACCATTTGAGATCATGTGTGATGCTAGCGATTATGCAGTTGGAGCTGTTTTATGACAGCGAAGAGACAAAGCTCCTCATGTCATTTCCTACTCTAGCAAGACCCTAGACGACGCTCAAATCAACTATGTCACAAGCGAGAAGGAATTCCTTGCTGTCATCTTCACCTTTAACAAGTTCAAATCATATTTAGTTGGTTCAAAGGTTATTGTCTACACGGATCATGCAGCATTCAAGTACCTCTTAGGGAAGAAGGACGCCAAACCACACCTTATCCGATGGATCCTTCTATTGCAACAATTCTTTCTTGAGATTCGAGATAGAAAAGGGTCGGAGAATGTTGTTGCAGATCATCTCTCTCGCATCACTGTGGAAGGCGAGAGAACTATCAAGGAATCCTTAAGAGACGATTACATATGCATGGTTACTTCGGATAAACCCAATCCTTGGTATGCTGATTTTGTAAATTTTCTTGCGAGCGGTATACTAAGGCCCGATCATTCTTTTCATGCGTGCAGAAAATTCTTTGCGGACATCAAGCATTACTATTGGGACGATCCGATTCTCTATAGGAAATGCGCGGACGGGGTCATACGGAGATGCATTCCCGAAGAAGACGTAGAGAGCATCCTTTTCTATTGTCATTGATCGGATTGTGGGGGCCATTTCAGCAAGTCTAAGACCACTTCAAAAATGCTACAATCGGGCTTTTATTGGCCAAGCCTCTTCAAAGATGCACATTGGTACATTACCTCTTGTGATAGATGGTAACGAACGGGAAATATAAGTAAGAGGAACGAAATTCCATAGAACTACATCCTCGAGATAGAGTTGTTTGATGTTTGGGGTATAGATTTAATGGGACCTTTTCCCTCATCATGTGGAAACCGATATATCTTGGTAGGTGTGGATTATGTGTCCAAATGGGTAGAAACCATAGCTGCGCAGACTAATGAATCTAGGGTGGTAATGAAATGCTTCAAGAAGATCGTCTTTCCTTGTTTTGGTGTCCTTAGAGTAGTCATTAGTAATGGAGGCTCACGCTTTATTCCTAACAATTTGAAGCCCTCCTTAGGAAGTATGGCGTGACGCATAGGGTAGCTACATCGTATCATCCCCAAACTAGCGGACAAGTGGAGGTTTCGAATAGGGAGATCAAGCGCATATTAGAGAAAATCGTGTCTAGGTCCCGTAGAGATTGGTCTATGAGATTAGACGATACATTATGGGCCTATAGGACTGCATTTAAGACTCCCATTTGCATGACTCCTTTTCAGCTTGTTTATGGCAAGTCATTCCACCTCCAGTCGAGCTAGAGCACAGCGCCTATTGAGCGACAAAGCTCCTTAACTTTGATCTTAAGAGTGCAGTTGAGAAACGAAGGTGAACGAGCTAGAAGAACTTCGCCCCGATGCATACAAGAACTCTAAGATCTACAAGGAACGTGCTAACAGATGGCACAATAAGAAGATCCTACCTCACGACTTTCGGCCATGTGATTTAGTTCTACTTTTTAACTCTCGACATAAGCTTTTCCCGGGCTAACTACGTTCCCGTTGGTCTGGTCCTTTTCAGGTACGAGAGGTGTTCACACATGGAGCAGTAGAACTATGGAGCGAGTCAAGTGGGACATTCAAAGCAAATGGTCAGTGCCTTAAGCTATATCAAGCCGTTCAACCGATCAAAAGTGGAAACTCCATCTCCCTGTTCGATCCACCCTTCGCAAGCACATGAAGCATGGAGACGTCAAGCTTAATGACGTTAAAAAATGTTTTCTGGAAGGCAATCCAACATTTAATTTTCTTTTGTTTCATATTTTCGGACTTGGTTTATTTAAAAAACAAAAAAATGAAAAACATAAGAAAAGAAGACCTACAACCGTGACTTCATCGTCCTTATCCTCCATCGCAGTTTCACGTCGAGGACGTCGTTCAATTCAATTATGAGGGGAGTAGCTCACGTTTGTCAGGTGATTTCGTTTTATTTTCTCTTTGATTTCGTAGTTCTTAGGTTAGTTTTAGTTTTCATGAGTCAGAGTCATCCCAGAAACTTGTCTGGTGCCACATTTTGAGATGAACCTTGAACCTAGGATGCTTAAGAAGGTTGCATTTTCCGTAATATCTTGCATATTAGAGTTTATTAATTAGTTGAGGAATGAGTAGGTCGTAGGTCTTTGGGAATCCTAGTGTTACTTATGGGAAGTTTAGACGAGGATGCTAGGTTAGTTTCTTGTTCATTCTCTCTATCTTGATGATTATACTTCATGTAGGATGCTTTACTTCTTTTTCACGAGGATAATTTGATCATATGAATTGAGCTTGTTTTGTAGAATAATAGCGCGTACTAACACTCCGCTATCGATAAAAATAATGCCTAAAAAGCATGATCTAAAATAGATATGAGTGCATCAACCTTGATACTTTTCCGATGGTTCGGGTCTAAGTGGTGGGTTAGTGATCATCTTCCTACGTCCTAAGAGCAAGGCGCATAAAAGCGACATCTACTCCATTGCACTCTTGAACGAGATCCAAGAGTATAATGCCATCGGTTGCTTGGGTCAAAGTAGAGATTGAATCCCTTCAAATCCGACGTCCTAGAAGCCAAGTGTGTTCGCAATATCAATAAAACGAAAAGACAGAAAGAAAAAAAACTAAAGGAATAAAGAAGCTCGAGGATAAAACAAGTATCCTCTTTGATTCTATGTTTAGCATTTGTTTGAAGTCTTGTTTGGTGGAGAGAGTTGTGGTTTCTTGCTTAGCTCGTCTTTGATTTGCTTTCTTATAGGTAGCCATGGTGAACCTAAGATGAAGACTGAAAGTTATTAGGCCAAATTTGCTTTTAACTTGCTTGTTGATCGATTAAGTTTGCATTAACGGTATTTCTAGGGAAAAGGGGAATTCTTGACTTTTATATCTCCCACGTGTTCCACATTTACATTTTCTTAGGGACAAGCAAACATTAAAGTCTGGGGGATTTTGATTATCTCGTTTTCGTACATGATTCTCGCAAGATTTTAGAGATGTTTATGACGATAATTGCGATGTTTACGTGTGATTTTGTATCCATTTTACTTGTTTACGTGTTTTCATGTTCTTATAGGTTTTAATGTGTATTTGGTTAGTTTCGGAGCTAAAGAACATACAGAGCACAAAATACGACCATCGAAGATCACAACGGATCAAACGTGACTAGAAATGGACAGTCATGGCCAAGCACACAACTCAGCACGATCGAGCATGCACCAAAGGACACAAAAAATGCACCTTACCTGTCCGTGAGGTGCAAGGCAAATAACAGTACCATATACGGAGAACCCAGAGACTCATCTAGAGTGACACACTATGGCGACGACGTCCTAGCCGTAGTCGTCGTCGTGTGTCACTCGAACTAGATTCGTTTGTCTCTGGGTTCTCCGTATATGGTACTGTTATTTGCCTTGCACCTCACGGACAGGTAAGGTGCATTTTTTGTGTCACAAAATGGTTTATTGATTTGAAATGGGTGAGGGTCAGTTTCAGTGAGTCAGTTAGGTCGCAAGGGTCGCAGGAGTTGCATGAACATCTTTGACTCAGTGAGTCGGTTGAGTAGCAAGGGTCGCAGTAGTTGCATGAACATCTTTGACTCAGTGAGTCGGTTGAGTAGCAAGGGTCGCAGTAGTTGCATGAACATCTTCGACTCAGTAAGTGGGTTGAGTAGCAAGGATCACAGTAGTTGCATGACCATCTTCGACTCAGTGAGTCGGTTGTCTCAGTGAGTGGGATGGGACGCAATGGTCGTTTGAAAGGCGTGGGTCGGTTGAGTCTCAGTGAGTCGGTTGAATGTCGCAGAGTGTCTGAGGTTCGTTTGAGTCGCATGGATCGCACGGGTCGGCTGAGTCGCATGGGTCACACAAGTCGGTTGAGTCACACGGGTCGGTTGAGTCGCATGGGTCACTTAAGTCGGTAGAAGTATAATGTATTCGTAATTGGTCATTTTGCAGGTGGCGCCAAAGCCGTAATTTGTGTATGAATTCAATCACATGGACAGAATGCCAAAGATCACCACCAAGTATTATCCTCACGAGACAATGAGGACGCTGAGAGGAATCTTACATGAACACGAGTTGCATTACTTCGAGTAGGAGTCACAATTTAGGCATTTATTCCACTTACAATGTGACTCCACATTGACGAAGGTTCAAATGTCTGTACTACTAAATCACTCCGTGATTATATGGGACAATACAGAGTTGTGGTTCGTCATAAACGGCATTCCCATCTGGTACTCTATAGTGGAGCACGCACTAATTTCCGGATTGAAATGCGGACCATATCCCATAGGATGGGAGTCCATGATGGATGTCATATTCAGGCTGAAGAATATCGGCCGTGTAAAGGTGACCCCCGAACAAGTCAGTGAAAAGCTTGTGAAGGCGAAGAATTCCGACGACTGGAAGAGGTTCGCAACTTTGATGTTGTTGGCGCAAGTTATGGCTCACAAGCCTTCAGTAGAAAACTCTATCAGCCATGATCTCATTGACATGGTTGATGACTTGGAATTTTGTGAAGGTTTCCATGGGGTTGTTACACATTCGAGAAGATTGTGGATACTTGCCGCAAGCATGTTAGCGGGGAATCACCAAAACTAAAATGGTATTATGGCGGTTTCATGATCCCACTAATGGTAAGTTGTATATATTATTCGAATAACTTGAATGTTTTCGTACTTTTTGCATTCTTATCATTTTGTTTTAATGTTTTAGTTACTTCCATTTGAAACCATCCTTAGTCTGGGCGGAAAGGGATGGTATGCCCAAGAATGTGCAAGAAGATGGTTAAATCCAATTTTAACCCGAAGTATATAGATGTGATAAGGCAGATTGGAGATTCTAAGGTAACAATTACACAAGGTTCACAAGGGAAACAAGGGTTACAGAGGGAAATAATGGTTATTTTTTGTTTTTCAGGATATTCTAAGTATTCTTCGTGCTGAACACGAAGAGGAAGCTTTACTTTCTGATCTGGAGGATTACGAGGGATGTGACGATCCCAATGTTCAGATATGGATGAAACATCTTCGTAGAAATCCAAAGGGTATTTGTTGGGACGATATCTGTAAGCAAAAGCTGCTGACACGAAAAGCAACTCTTGGTGATCAAAAAAAGGAGAAGGAAAAAGGGACTAAGAGGAAGGAGAGCGTGAGTGATGCTGATGCTGATGCTGCAGTCCTTCTGACACTGGAGCATAAATTAATAGGGGAAACAAGGAAGTCGGAGAAGAGAATCATCAACGTGGTAAGAGACCTTCTAACGAATGTCAGGATTCATATGCCTAATCCAAAATCAAAGGCTGCCGAGAAAGTTGCGAGCACCGAAAACCAATCTTCCGACACTGTTGGTGATTTTGCTTTTGAATTCCTTCGACGTCCAAATCCAATGTCAAGAAAAGAGCCAAGCGGAGATGACTCAAAAGAGGATTTGGGAAACATTGCTCCTGATGGAGTTCCACCAAGTAAGTAATATTTAGTGAAAAGGTCATTTGAGTGTCAAATTCCATCGAGATATATAAGTGGTATGGTTGCATAAGCCGTAGGGTCATTAGAGTCGAAGGGTGCCATAAGCCGCAGGGTCGTTATAGTCGCATGGGTCCCATGGGTTTCATATGTGGCATGTGTCACTTGGTCGCTAAAGTCGAATGGGTCGCATGGGTCGCATGTGTTATATAATCAATGTAACGAACCAAGTAAGTACGGTCATTTGAGGTCGCATATGGTGCATGGGTTGCATGGGTCGCATTGGTCGCATGGGGAGAATGGGTCGCATTGGTCGCCATATGTTTAATGAGGTAAATTTTATACAGGTGTTGGACCTTTATCGAAGGAGTCTACGCCATATGTTGAACCTCCGCCGCCGAAAAGAGCAAGAACAGTGCGAGGGAGAGGGCGAAAGAAAGATGCTGGTGGAGTCCAAGAACCCGAAAAGAAGGTTGTTCAAGAACCCGAAAAAACGGTGGTTCAAGAACCTGAAGGGGACGAGGAGTTTGTGTGGGCTTGGTAACCCGAATTCCTACGTTCATTGACGCTAGCGGTGACAAATTGACTGGCCTATATTGGTTCCTGAAGGCACATCGACATGAGCGGGCGGTGGAAATCTGAGTTAGATATTCCCCGGGGGCCAAAGTTTTGGGAGATTATATTAAAGGCCAACACATTGCTTGAAGATGAAGTAAGTTTTTTTAAACCCTTAGTCTCACAGAGTTTTGTGTCTTTGTGTCATATGTATTCCTGTATGTTAATTTTTTTTTTGCAGCCATTGGATGAGGCGTTGATGGAGCTGTCTTCTCGCTTGGCATTGGATCCCAGCGCGAATCAGAATTATTACGTTTGTCATGTTGCTTTCATGTAGACGCTCTCGATGTGGATGTAGATATGGAAACTTTGCCGGAAATGTTTAGTGATTTTTTGAATGCCAAGGCACCAATTAGTGATTATGAAGGTTTTGTCTCAGTTCTAAACATTCCATCGAACAAAAATCGATGGGTAGGATGTCATTGGGTAGCCATCAAAGCGGATTTTAAAACCTGATGCATCACGGTATACAACTGTAAGATGAGCCTTAAAGAAACGCATATCGATCCGGTGATTGAGAAGATAAGAAAAGTTGTCCCCAAGTTGCTCATTCTCGGAGGGTTTCCTTCTTTGGCTTCTGGAGAAGATGAATGGAGGTATGTGTATTATGAAGGTCTGCCACAGAACCAAAGCGGGAATGACTGTGGTGTTTTCTCCTACAAATTCATAGAAGCCTCGTTATTAAATTATAGGAATTTGTTTCGCTTAATTTGCGACGACAAGGTTACTTCCATGCGTGAGAAGATGGCGGCTGATATATATAGTAATGGAGAACGTATCAATGAACCCGAAGAAGACTAACTTGATATTTGGTACATTGTTTTTTTTAATATTTGGTACATTGTCGCAGGGGTCAAACGGTCGCAGAGGTACAAGGGTCACAGAGCCTCATACAACCCTTGCGACCCTTGCGACCCATGTGGCCATTGCGACCCATTTGTCCATTTCGACACTTTCGAAGAGGTAAAAGGGTCACAGAGGGACCTCTGCGACCTTTGGACCCCTGCAACCCTTGGACCCCTGTGACCCTTGCTAATAGTAAATCCACAAGATCAAATGAAGTTCGACTTAAAAGGAGGTTCAAAGAAATCAAAATACAGCTCAAATCAAAATATGTTGTTGATAAATCAAAGCACAGGATCTCCTCCAATCAAAATGACAAAAATGACAAAAAACAATCAAAACAATACATTTACAATGTCAAACTAATTAATTCCAAATGATGGTCGCATGGGTCGTATGGGTCGCATGGTCGGATATATTGATGAATAGATGCGAAATCGACTAATTTACGAGTTTATGATGATAAAATGATAAAAACCAATCAAAACAATACATTTACAACGTCAAACTAATTAATTCCAAATGAGGGTCGCATGGTTCGCATGGGTCGCATGGTGGCATATATTGATGAAGAGATGCGAACTCGATGAATTTACGGGTTTAGGATGATAAAATGTCAAAAACCAATCAAAACAATACATTTACAACGTCAAACTAATTAAATCCAAATGAGGGTCGCATGGATCGTATGGGTCGCATGGTCGGATATATTGATGAATAGATGCGAAATCGACTAATTTACGGGTTTATGATGATAAAATGACAAAAACCAATCAAAACAATACATTTACAACGTCAAA
>CM071865.1:33261168-33273380 GCA_036759665.1 Gynandropsis gynandra | reverse complement strand
TGTAGGGAGGCCGATATTGCTCCAAATAGGGCTGAGAAGAGGAGGCGGTCTTGTTGCTTCCATGGCTGGAAATTAGGGTTGTCGACAGACACTCCATCGCGATGGATCTTGGCCGGAGGGACAATGGAGTTGTCCTCAATGAAGCATTGGAGATTGTGGCCTTCAAGAAGGGCACGAATCTGAACATTCCATGTGAGGAAGTTGGTCGACGTCAGCTTGGTAATGTTGGCCATGTTGACGGTGAGAAGAGTGCTGAGCGGATGTTGTGGATCGAAAGTCGGAGCCGCATTGGAGAGACGGGCGGTAAGATGACTTGTTTGGCCGGCCATGGATTAGGGTTTGGAGACGGTGAGCAAGAGAGGCAAGAATTAGGGTAAGGTGATGCAGATCTAGGGTTAGGGTTGTGGATCTAGGGTTAGGGTTGCGAATCTAGGGTTTGGGTGATAAGAGAACGGCGACGCACTAGCAACGGGGCGCGGCGCGGGACAAAGGAGGAAGGGCGATCCGGGATACGAGAAAAGCGGGCTAGGCGGCCGAAGAGGAGGACGACGGTGGAAGATCTGTGTTTAGGCTCTTCGTACGTGATGGTACGACGACAAGGGAGGGAAGAGAAGGGTGAACGGCCGGAGGAAAAGAGAAGGGATGGTCGACGGCCGCAAAGAAGGAGGAGGGGCGGCGGCGGCGGTTTGAGAGGGGAGGAGAGGTCGGTCGGGAATTGAGGAGAGTTTGTTGTCGTTAGACCTAAAGCTCTGATACCATGATAATTTGAAATCTGAATAATTAGATTAGAATGAGCCTAAACGGCTATAAATACAAAATACAACAGTAGACCTAATTACAACATTAGACCTAATTACAGAAATTACGGTTCTACCCTTTTTACATGTATATCCTTTACAAATCTATGCACCGATTGATGTGAAAGCAAGGATTGAGTTGTAAGCGCAAATATTTTTATGAAATGGCAAAGAATTATTAAGTAAATCTCCAAGAAAAGGTGGTGGAGAAGGGACTTCTGGCAGATGAACGCACCCTTGCATACAACATAAATTAAATAGCAAGTCACCCCTGATGGGACATAGATTTAGGTTGAGCTGCTGCACCGATCACCTGATTGTAACCATCCTAGTGAGGGTATTAAAGAAATATTTTATCAAATTATTGTTTTCTATGTTTTCATTTGGTTTGAAAGATTGTTCGAACCTCTCAGACGCGATGATGATGCTTCATTGGACATAGATTTAGGTTGAGCTGCATGTATTTTTTTTTATGGATTAATGTGTTAGATAAACTTTATTGAAAGAATATTGAATTATATAATCAATAGTTAACATGTATAACTGACCTGATTGTTTTTTAAATGCTCACTTATGTTGCATAATCACTCTCTTTAAGGCTCGAGCATTTTTATAACTAGCTGAAAAGAGATATATTTCTATTATGCTCTTTGACATGATGTGTTTTTAAGGTTCATCCAATTTCATTTAAAGGTATAGATTCTAACCTAAGTTCGCCAAATTATTGTCGTATCTCTTTGTATTGAAATTGTTTGGTATTCAAATATGGTAGTAAGCCATGATCGGTTTTTTTCTTTCTTGTGTCTCAGGATACATTGTCTCGTTCGGTCCAGAGTGTTTAAGCTCCTGCATATGTGTCTATAATTAAAAAATAAAAAAGCATAAAATTATGGCATGTGAATAAAAAAAATAATAATGTAAACAAAATTAATCACCTTGATGAAAACTTAAAAGTAAATATTAATGAAACCTTAGTTCCCTCCATGACCCAACCTAAAAAACTAATAAACAATAACCTCTCCCTAAACTAATCCCTAAACAATCGCTTGACACATTTAGGTCGACGGTTTTCTTACATCCTTTGAGAATTTACAGTCGACGATACCACAAGCAGGGGGCAGTGGAGAAACCCTATCTTGCAGATTCACCGGCACGAAATTGAGCGGGATGACGCAGCAGTGGAGAAATTCGGGAGGTAGTTTAAAAGCGGCAAACACAAGCATGGGCTTCCCGGAAAGCTCTACAATGCAGTGTTGTGTTCTAGCGGAAATGTAATGGAATCCAAGAAGCAAACGGAATCGATCTACCGACGAAGAAAAGATAAACGGAAAGCCTGAAAGGTATGACTAACCCAGCCTCTAACTGTTGTGGATTAATTCTGTATGCTCTGGTTTAGCCTTGATAACAATCTTCTAGTTCTGTAATCCCCTTGAATTGGTTTTAAGAAAGCATTGTTTCCTTTTTAAATCTGTGTTTCCTTTTTACCGATAGGTGGGGAACATTTCCTTTTTTAAGATTGCTTCCAGCCGTAGGTCCCCTTCTGGTTCATCACAAATACGTTGAATTTCCACAATATTCTCTTATGTTACAAGCCTTTATATATGTGTGTAGCAACATAGAATGTTGATGTTCTCAAGAGATGGGCAGAAGTTGGCTATCCGGAGGAGATTTCTCAGGCAATTCAGAGAGAAGCAAAGGTGGAGGTATAATTTTGCTTTCTCTGGTGAATGGTTTCCTAGGGGGAGTACATCTGGATATTCTCGCTGCTTTCGTGTACATCTAGCTGTTCTCGAAACTGATCTTAATTCATCTGGAACCTTGATTAGGTTTTGTTATGTTGTGAGGAAACCTCAGAGTGTTGAAATGATGTGTCTGGTTGATTCAGTGTCTTGTCATCTTTGGTTATGGTTTCTGAGAAAATTACGGACAGTACATTAGATATACTCATTTGTGGGTTATTTGTTCAAGCATATTTTTACAGATACTAAAATTCCAATGCCTTCTGTTTCTGAGGACATGGATCCCATCTGTTGTAGTAGCCACTTCATCTTATTGATCTTTATTTCTAAAATCTGTGGTTGGAAGTTATGGGGAATCACCCTAGAGATATATAGATTATATAATTTGCATTAAAAAGCATCTACTTATTGTACAAAGTTAGCATTTGATGCAGATAGCTGATTTGTAGAGTCATTTAGCTAGGCAAACAGGAAAACCATATGTGTGGTTGATGATGAGCTCTGGAATGAATTTATTGATAATATTGTGTAGTCTCCATACATTTTTTCTGCATGGTATTCATAAAATCTGGTTGTTTTCAATTCATTTTATATTGTTGTACATGAATACTTATTGTTTTGGTTTAATATTTCAATCATTATCAATATATTCTACACCAAAAGGGAGAGTTCTGTTCTGGTTGTTGCTTGCTGCTGGAGCAGATCCAACTACTCAATATGCTAAATAGCTTGTGAAGTTTTGATTGCTTCCTATCGATACAGTAAATAGCTTATGTTGTTAAGCGTTGATTATTTATGCTGTAAAGAGCTCTTTTTGTATTGTACAGTTTCATCGGCATGTGTTTTGTTGATCACGAAAACTTCTTGTAGATCATATGTCTCTTTCTGTACATCAAGGAACACAATGAGATCCAATCAGCCTGTCAGTTTTAAGGAAATGTAACACATTTGTAACTCAAATTTTTTAATAAAGAATAGTGTGGTCTGTCAAAACTGTGCAACTCGTCTATTCTATTAATGGTTACCTTTACTTATTACTAACTTTCCGATTTTTCCCAATATGGGTGATAGGTAAAGATTGAATTTGCTGACCAAGAAGAAGGCTATATAGAGCTGGAAAATGTTGAAGGAGCATATGCGGAGACAGTTTTGTAAGTGTCATAGATGTATAAAAATATAATTTGTTGGTACTGATAGGTATGTAAAGAAGTTTCATATGTTTCTAAGTTCAAGACAACTTTCGTAACACAAGTTGTGGTCCGTGAGTAATGGTTTGTTGATTAATCATTTTGCATTTTTACAGTGGCATTGCTAAGGTACAAGGAGGCAAACAATTATACATACAGTGCACAACCATGATGTTGTAGAGGTAATCAATCAAAAGTAGGTTTCATTTAATAAATAGATTGAAAATAGCAAGAAAATAACATTTAAAATTAAAACAAACAGCTAAAATAACTAAATGGTAAAAACATAAACCAAGCAAAAAAAAAAAAAACAGAGGAAAAAAAAAGCCAAAAGCAATGTTTGACATAGTTTAAAATGGCTAAAACACTGAAAATAGAAGATAAATCCATAATTTAACTGAGTCGAACCCTCTTTTCCCAATCTGATTTCTTCACTGTCAAATTTCCTTCATCCACAACTGAATTAGTATTGGGTAGTTCCTCGTCAACTAAAGGAGTATGTGGATCAATCCGTGTAACCATAAATGTTTGATTGCTTGGCGTAAAATTGTATGATGTAACCTTCACTTGAAATGTGTAAGTCTTCCCCACAATATTAAGTAAACATTTGGGAATTTTCATTGGAGATCCACCATCCTGTTTATACAGATAGACATTAGAGAGATTCAACTATAACAATTTTTAAAAATGAAATAAAAGTGGTGATAGATTTATCATGATATAAACTCAACCAAAAGTAGACCTGATGCTTGCTTATTAGCAAGTTTTTTGATATCACGATCAAAAGCAATGAAAGTTGCAACCTCCTCTCCATCATCAACGACTAATTCAACCCTAAATGTGGGGTTTTATAATTAATTAACTCATGTTAGTAAATTAAAAATGTTATTTTAAGATAGAAATCATCGTAACAAAAGGGAAAAAATCGTTCAATGAATACCTCATCACACCAACCGTGGTCGCATCATTACAATGGGTGCAACATAACTCCACCCGTTGTTAGGCAAAATGTCTACAACTCGGGCAATACAAGAGAATTCAGGTTCCTGAAATTAGAGGATTACGAAATTAGCACATGAGCTTTTAAGATAGGAATATTAACCATATACCTGATGATTAGATTGTGAAATATAATTGTATAAATCTAAAATTGAAACCACTTCTATCTTCACACCACTCTTGAATATCTCGGAAGTAATGACAGCATCCTCGATTCCATCCTTAATTTTGTGCATATACTATAAGATGACATTTGTGGGAAACTTTATCTTAGATTATGACATTTAAAACTTTGAAACAATACATACTTATCCATGAAATCACAACCAGCTGAAGTTTCACGATCGAAATAAAAGCGAGTTGCCGAGGTGGTATTAACATACAATTGACCTACATAAATTAAGTTCAAAATCATTATATCCGAACAATATAACGAAAACAACATATGGTCATAAAAAATTAATAAACATCATGAAATCAACCACCTGGCAACTAATTTCGAGTTAACACCTGTTACCAACACAACAGAAGGTTGCACACTTGTATTGGATATTTTGGCATAAAATTCCAATTCCATTTTTCCCAAGCTTTGGCATTGACATCCATTCCACTGAAAATTTAAAAAAATCAGAATAAAGACCGTGAAGACAGTTTTATCTCTAGTAGCATAAGTTGTTAGAAATATAGTCACCCAGCAAGTTTTAAACGTAATGTCAAACGGTCATGAGAAAGGTGATTTCATTGTTGAAATCTTTGATGGCTGCTAGGCGACCTATAACATCTAATAAAAACAATACAACAGTTAATTTGTGAAGACAATACCCCGAAACAAATGGTAAACATGTAGATTTAGAGAAATAAACAAACATGGTAATTCAATGTTTTGATTTATGAGAGACAAAAACTGCTCAAAACTTTTAAACGGAAACACCTCCTCAAGAGTGCTTACAGAATTGGCCAAAAGAGAAACCACCTTTGTAATATTCGTTAAACCAATGGAAACCTTGGTACCAAATAATTTGTAGTTTTCACTGCTGCGTAGATCATCAAATCCTTGGAAACGCAGAATTGCACCTTCAATTAACTTGTTTTTGAAACGTGTAAAGAGAGCACAACTCAAAGTCCCATGTAACATTGTGGACTGTAACAAAGATGAAAACATATTTTTAAAAAGAAAAAAATTTCTTATATTGAAAAATAAAACTCACAGATTCATCAAATAAGAGGAATTCGTTCCACATAGTGATGTCAAAGTGGGTTGGGTTTAATGGGTTAACCCAACCCAACCCATCTAAAATGAAAATGGGTTTTGGTTAAATGGGCTAAAAGTTAAATGGGCTTAATGAGTTTTAGACCCATTTATACTCATTTTAATGGGTTAAACCCATTTAACCCATGAGCCCTTTTATATTGTTATCAGATTCAACTTTAAACCCATTTAACTCGATTTCACTCAATTTCCCCCGATTTCACCTAATTACTCGATTTCACCTACTTTCAACCATATTTCACCCAATTTTAACTCGATTTCACCCAATTTTAACCCGATTTCACATAATTTTAACTCAATTTCACCGAATCTCAACCCAATTTTAAACTAATTCCACCCAATTTTAGCTTGATTTCATCGATTTTTAACCCGATTTTACCCAATTTTAACTCGATTTCATCCAATTTCACCGGATTTCAAATTTATTTCACCCAATTTTAACCCGATTTCTACTCGATTTCTTCACATTTTACTGAATTTCAACCTGATTTCATCCAATTTTGGCTCAATTTCACCCAATTTTAACTCGATTTCATCCAATTTCACCGGATTTCAAATTTATTTCACCCAATTTTAACCCGATTTCTACTCTATTTCTTCACATTTTACTGAATCTCAACCTGATTTCATCAAATTTTGACTCAATTTCACCCAATTTTAACTCGATTTCATCAAATTTCACCGGATTTCAAATTTATTTCACCCAATTTTAACCCGATTTTAACTCGGTTTCATCACATTTACAAAATATTATTTATATAAATAAACCCATTTAACCCGTATAACCCGACCCATATAACCCGTTATTAAATGGGTCGGGTTAAACCCAACCCATTTACACCACAAAACCCATTTAAGTTTAATGGGTTGGGCACAACCCAACCCATTGACATCCCTAGTTCCACATGATGTGGCCTCCTTTTTTTTCCGTTGCATGCCTCCCAAATCGTGAATACTCGTGCATTAACTTTTGGCATATTGTATCCAACTGTAAGCTCAGCAAAAGGTATGGAGGACTTTCTGGACATGAGTGGGGTATTTTGTGTTGTAGATGTTCTGTCAAAAGTGGGGAAAATGTAAGAAAACGCAGGTTCTGTAAAAAAATAAGGACAACAAGGGTTTTTAAACTATTGGAGGCAGATTGTTGATAGGAACAAAAGATAAATGCCTTTCTTAAATGATGTTTTAATTTTGATTTCAATTCATATTATTTTACGCGGTTATAACAGTTTTTAAAACATTATTTTGCTTCAATACGGTTGGTAAAAGATAGTTGAATAGTTAAAGGTGGTGTTTAAAATTATATCCATGTATGTGGATGGAAAGTATGGTGTTGTTTACCAAGTAATTTAGATGTTTACAATTATTTAGGAAGAATAAAGAGTAGATATGCAGTGAAAAGTCTCTTAAAGACAACTTTATTACATATTATTGCATTATTGTAACAGTTTTGATGGTCAGTATGTAATATTTTTTTTCCTGTGACATCTATGTCTTTTCTCAGCCCTGCAGCAAAAGCTTGGTTTACCTTAGAAGTACATGTACAACTGAGACAGATTTTTATCATGAAAGAACGATCAGAAAAAATTGAGTTATTATGTGTTTGTTGGCTCGAAAATCATAATATGTCTTTGTTTATGGTTGTTTTAACATCCCAAAAGAATTGAATTAATCTTATCTCTAGATATCATAGTTGTTTACTAAAATACATAGATATCGTTCAGGTCCATTTCTAACATTTAGTAACAATAAAACAGTTGAAACCACATGCCCTAGATTTTAACAATCTTTTAGAAATCATCTACTGCTCTCGGTAGAGTTGTTGATTTTATCCAAGAATTTAGAGGTTCTTATCATCAAAGAAGGATCAGAAACAATAATTGTCTACTAATTTGAAAAGTTGAGTTCTGGATAATTTATTTTTGACATAATTGTCTACTAAAATACATAGCAACTATTTTCTTTGACTGCCTTTTCTCACCAGAGGTTTTCTATATGCTGTAGATCCAACCTATTATCGCTGATGACGTAAATGCACTGTCTTATTAAAGAATATACAACTCAATTTGTCCACGGTTTTTAGACGAAATTCATCGAGTTCGTCGAGAGAAATGTCCCCTTCCACTCCACCTATCATCGACCATTTGCCTGTCAAATATATATTATTGTTTTATGTCAATTGTGAAATTGTACTGGCATCCTTGCTTCTATCCCCGTTGCCTCTGATAGCTATGCCCCGCCTTTCTTTTGGTCTCTGTGACTCGTTTCTCGAGTCTCGATCTCAAAAGAGTACTTGTATAAAAAAATCGAGATCTTTCAGGTGCTCCCGGATCTGGAGAGGCGATGGCTCTTGAAATGGGCGAGGGATGCCTAGAAAAGGTGAATAATTAAGTTGTTCTGTTGTTGGTTCATATGGCGATGTTGCTCTACTAGTCATGGAAAAATGGATGAAACTCCAGGGTCTGCTTCGACGCTCCCGACGTTCAATTTCGGATTATGCTATGCCTTTCCTTTCGAACCCATATGGGAGCTTTCGCCGGCTTAGATGCTTTCTTTGCCATAGATGCCTTTGGTTTCAGGTCAGAGACTTTTCGATTTTTTCCGGCTGGTGGTTGTGATGCTAGGCTAAGTGCTATTACAAATTACACCAAATTACACCAACATTATATATACAAATAATGTTCATTCCTTCCTTCTGCAATTTTCATTTGAAACACAATACACCATTATATATATAGGCAAAAGCTGGTTCATTTACACCTGCTGTTCGTGATGGTTCATAATCATATACATCTGCAATCTTACTGTTGCTGCTGCTGGTATTCACATGAAACTTCCAGTTTTGTAAATGGGAAGAGAAACCAATTACACCAACATTGTATATAGGCAAAAGCTGGTTCATTGACATCTACCCATTTATTTGTTTCAGCTTCTAGTTTGGCAGAGATAGAGAGATGTCGTGATGTCCCGGTTTAAGTCCTACCTCTTTCAGGTTCTACCTCTTTCAAGACGGGTATGTTGGTGCTGGTGTGCCTGCTGGTGTTCTCCTCCGAAGCATAAAAGTTGAAGTTAATGGACATGAACCTGCTGCTGGTGGTGGTATTCACTGGTGTCTGGTGGTATGCAATGGGAAGACAGCTCTATTGGAAGAAAACTTACAAACTTAATGGAGATAGATTTTTTCTCTGATATAATGTTAATGGTGCATATGAAAAGTTTTAGGGATGTTAATGAAGAATATGAAAGTTTTTGGATAGGTAAAAAGTTTTTTGGTAAGCTTTGGAGAGGAGTGAAACAATAATCCTTGCTGTGATGGCTTTACGAGAAACAACCTTGTAAGGATTATTATATATATAATTTTGACACAAAATCTTATATATTCTTAAATATTTTTTTAGAAATGTGATAACAAATTATATTTATATTTATTTTTAAGATTGTGATAATTATTTCTAAAGTTGCATTCATATATGATTATTTGGAAATATAAAATATAAATCAAAATTATTTGTATGTTTTTAGTAATACTAAATAATCAGCATGTACATTGATATGTATCGATTGATAGCTTTTATTCTTAATATTATTTTATGTAATCTTACTCATAATCTACTCATATTACTTTCATTATTCATGTTATTATTATATTATTGTTATAATGCTAATAATACAATATTTTAATTATTCTTAATATAATTGTGTTAATTCTTTCTTTGTGAAAAATTTCTAATTTAAAGAAAGACTATATGCACTATTAAGAATCCATAGTTTAAAGAAGGAAATATAGCATAAAAAATATCAAACTATTTAATTTTAACCTATAAAACATGAATTATTATCTTTTATCTAAAAAACCCCAAACTTATTTTTTTGGCTTAAAACCACTAACTTTAGGAATATAGTGTAGAAAATACCAAAATTTTTAGTTTTTGCCTATAAAACACAAATTATTATATTGAACCTAAAAATTTTGAATTTTTACATTTTGTCTAAAAAACACAAACATATCGAATTAATCATATCCATACACAAACAAAAATAATATATCATATTTTAACTCTTTGAATTTTTAAGTTTGTCAAAAATATACAAATTGATCAAATTAATCATATTCTAAAGTTAATGTTTTTAAAGAAAAAAATATAAACTTTAATTTTTTAAATTAAAAATAATAATTCATATTTTATAGGCTAAAAAAAATAATTGGATATTTTTTATGCTATATTCCCTTTAAAAAACAATCATACTTACCTATATTACTTGTTTGTGATTGGCGACCAAGGGAGTAAGAGTGGAAAAATTCATCATAATTTTTTTTGTCTTTTAGGCGAGACAACATTGAAACAACATGCAAAAATAGAGATATATTCCATATTTTTATTGGATTAGCCGAAGGATATATAAGTTTGCAAACAAAACATAGTTGTATCATATTATCATATTTATTCTTTTTTTAATATTTTTTCATTTAGATTTTGAATGAAATAAAAAATCATTGAATAGAGATAACAATGAATAATGTCCAAAAAAATGGTACAAACCAGATTTAAAGGACAAAATATATGACAAAGTTAACACATTATAAAAATTGGTTAAAATCATAATAACTATTCTTAAAGGATATAAAATATATATTTATAAATATAAATTTTATTCTATTGGTCATTTGGTCTCATTCTCTTTGATATTACTTCTTTTATTTTTCTTTTCCTTCTTTCATTCTTTATTTCTTTTCTTTTATTTCTTTCTTTCTTTCTTTTATTTTCTTCTTTCTTTAATTGATCTTGAATTATTTAATTCAGGATCTTGAATTTTTTAATTCAGGATCTTGAATTGATTGTGTATTATAAATACATATTACCATATGTTGAATATTCAATCAATCAATAAAAATTATTTCTTTTCCTTTTTCTGAAATGGTATCAGAGCTTTTTATGGATAAAAAATCCTAAAATTCCCTTTCTTCCCTAATCACTTTGCCATTACCGGCAAATTCCTTCTTCTCTCCACGCCGATTTCATTTTTTCTGTCCATTTTTCATTACCGGCGAGCAGACATCTATCCACGTCGATTTCACCTTCCCCGTCGGCGTCTTTCTTACTTGCCGTCGACGTCTTTCTTTCCTTCCGTCGGTTTCTTTTCTCTGGTCGGCGTCTTCTTTACTTCAAGAGCTATTACGCTTCCGCTTGCAAATCCTAATCCCTTTTTCCTCCTTGTAAATCGGTGATCGGACTCCTTCAATCGGTGAATTTTTTCCTTTCTTTCTTACCGGATTCTCATTCTCAGACCTTCACTCTTCCGGCTTCGCTTCTCTGGTTTGATTTCAGAATTTTTTTAGTCATCTTCTTCGAATTCCCTTTTCGAGTCGTCTTCTTCGTATACCCTCTTCGAGTCGTTTCTTTTCTTTTTCCCCGGCATCTTTATTTTTCGGCCGGAATCCTATTTCATCTTCTTGATTCTGGTTCGAATTCCATATTAATCCTCTGTTTGAAACCTTCGATTTCTGACTTTGAAGGTTTTCGAGTTCTTCATCTCTAGTAATTTCATCCTCTTGATTTCTGATTCTGTTCTGTTCCGGCAGTTCTGGGTTATGGGTTTTCTGCGTTCTTCTCCGTCGAATTCAACTCGGTGCCTTCTTCAATCACGATCGACATCTGCATTCTGCAACTCGGTGCTTGTATTGATTTCTGCGCCAATTCCGACCGACATCTCTGTTCTTCGCTGACATCTCGTCGTAGATCTCGTCGTAGATCTCTGTTCCGACCGACATCTCGTCGTAGATATTCGTCGGCTTCCTCAAGTCTTCGCCTTCGTTGGTTCTTTTTGAGTCTTTCTTTACTGCTCGATTCTGGTGGATTCTGGTCGCTTGATCGATTCTGATGTGTCGTCTGCTCGCTCCGCTGCCTTCCGTTGTCTTCTTTTTTTTCTTGGACGATTCTTCCCTTTTCTTCGCCAATCTCTTCTTCTTGTGCTCTGTTTAGCACTAAAGAAATTTTTAATCTCATCCGCGTTTGCGTTTGGGAGAGTTCCTCTCCAGGTGCGTTTTGCATAAGGTGTTCAATTCCAGTATGACCTCGTTCGATTCTAGTCGACTTCGTAATTCTCATCCTTTATTCTACTCCATTCCTACAAATCATAATGCGGATTTCTATTTCTCCAATTCTACAATCGGCCAAATTGCCTTATTTCTTTTGTACCGGTATTTTCTTTCTTGTTCACC
>CM071865.1:33248912-33261036 GCA_036759665.1 Gynandropsis gynandra | reverse complement strand
TTTTTTTTCTTCGCCGATTCTTTTTTATCATATCTTGTATTTTTCTTTTATATAAGGCAAATTGCCTTTGATCGGTGATTTCGACCAGTATTTTTCTTATGTTTCGCCGATATTCTTCTTCTGAAATTTCTTTCGGCATTTTCTTTCGAAATTTCTTCTTCGCCGATTTCAATCTCATATTTGAGAATTTCTTCAATAATTTCTTTCACAATTTCAATCTCCTTTTATCTTTTTCCTCCCGGCGATTTCAAATAAAAAAAATGATCTTCTTTGTCGGTACTTCTCTTTTGGTCGGCACTTATTCTCTCTCTCTGAAATAATCTCTCATCTTCGCCGATTCTTTTTCTTCCGACGATTCTTCTTCTTTTCGGAGATTGTTATGCAGCTCTTCTTTGCAATTCCGTTTCATGTCTAGCGGACTCTTCACAAGCCTTTGATGATTGGGAAGTATTTTTTTACTATCTAAACCACAATTTTTTTAGTTGCCAATTGGGCATTATGTTTGGATTCTCGTTGTTCTATTACTACTTATTGTATTTTTCTTGTCTATGTAGGTAACCATTTTTCGGAGCAATGCTAAGGCTAACACTACAAGAAAATTCGGATTTCGGGACTGCATTTGCGGACTGAAGGTAGGTAACCATTATAAATAAACAACAATGACAATTACCATATGCGATCTTATCATGATTCATCTATTATTCTCCAAGATGAGAGTATTCAATTCATACTCCTCATCTTGAGGGAGAGTATTAAATATCATTTGATAAAATTTCTTTCTTCTTTTATTTTTCTTTTCCTTCTTTCATTCTTTATTTCTTTTCTTTCATTTCTTTCTTTTTTTCTTTTATTTTCTTCTTTCTTTAATTGATCTTGAATTATTTAATTCAAGATCTTGAATTGATTGTTTATTATAAATACACATTTACCATATATTGAATATTCAATCAATCAATAAAAATTATTTCTTTTCCTTTTTCAGAAAATTATTATTATAGAAATTGCCATAATTTAAAGGAAAATTAAGTTTTATTTGGACAAAAATTAGAATGATTAATCGAACATGGATTAATTTTATTTAATAAGTGGAAGGTATAAAATGTTTGTTTTATTTTGATATTTTTTAAAGGATATTTATAATAGAAAAATTCTAAACTTTACATAAAAGTGTATAATGGAAGTAAATTCTAAACCAAATGAAGTACGATACATATAATTTAATTCGGATATAATAAAAAATAAAAGTGCTTCTCACATTTATTTACACATATTAGGCAAGTGAACATTATAGAATTATAATGTGGACCTAATTACGTTCAATCATTGCATTCGCAAAAACTTGAGAAAACTTTCATGAATTTTTTATATAGTTTATGTTTATAAAATTTAATGAATGAAAATTATTGTTTTAAAAAAAATAGAGAAGTAAAGGAAGTCAAAGTAATCATTTTTTAGAAAGTTGCTATTTATTAAGCAAACTAGATGATATCCGCGCTACGCGCGGGTTTGTGATAATTTAAATATATTTATGTTACAATTTGCATTTGCATGTAATGTCGTATTCTTTTTTTAACCCGCTCTCCTATAATACAGTGCAATTCAATTTGCGCGAAACCTCAAAATCTTATCAGATTAATAAATACAAGACCCAAAATAACCCGGAGTCACTACTAAAAATTTCACATGCCTTGCTGAGGACATGTTGGTCATATCAGCTGGTCAATTTTGATTCGTTAGGATTATGGCATGCTTTCTTGTTGTGGATCAATCTTGATTTTATTTTGCATATGGTAATTTATTTAATTTTAGAATAATGGATCAATATAATTTGATGTAATTAATTGACTGGTGATTATAGTGCATTTCGAATATTTTTCAAAGTTTAATTAATTTGCATCAAGTGTTAGATATATGTTTTCGTTTATTGGGACTCACTTTCCACCACTTATAAGTAGTCAAATACTTGTGCGAGATATTTATGGTTAACCTTAATAAAAAATAGAAATGTAATAAAATGAAAATAATCGATGAAGCTAGAGTAGCAACCTAATATATAGGAAAGATGAATTGAGACCCTTTAATTTAGAGAATCAAGTTTATTCTCCAAATACAGAATTTCGCCACAACTTCACAAAATATCATAATATCCCAATGATCACTTATTGCAAAAATATAGATAACCACATAGCCTTATTCACTTATGTCTTCTTCGTAACAAATGTTAATTGATCGTAAAAATGGAAAAGACAAAGAAAACAAATCTATTAATGGGCTAATCAATGTTGCTTTCAACCAAAGTCTCTCCAATCGATTTGCACGTATTTTTTTTGAAGTTCTAATTATATTTGAATTTTTTTTATCTATTTAAGTGTCAAATAATATAATAATATAAAGTTATATAATGTAATGAATAATTATTTAAACTGATTTTAAAGATTTTTTTTTCAATGTTTAAAATAATCTGTAATCAATATTGGATTTATAATGATGGAATCTTTAGTTTGTCTTATGTATATATCTTTATAAAGAATTATATATTAAGGCATGATATTTTCTTTTGAAATCAGGATTACACATGTAAAGTTTATTTTGTACAATCATTTAATAATTCGGTAAAAAAAATTCAAATTATATTAGTTATTATGAATATTAAACATGTGATACTCAATGAGTGAAGATGTCTATGCCGTTTCATTTTTTCAATATAATGCGGGATTTTTAACCAGTGAAGAAGAATAAAAAGCTTGCTACAAAAGAAGAAAGAATTGTTTGAATATTTTTGAAGGAGAAAATAGTTAGAATGTAGAATTTCAGTAAATATATTTATAGTATTTACAAATTTTAACATATTTGTGTATATAAAACTTGTATAAAACACCGCCGATTTCATCCAATAAACCATGAGTTTTTCTTGGATTTTTTCTTGGCAAATTTGTCCGCTAATCCAGCAATATAGTCCTATGCATTCAAATGCTCATGGTTTCTCCAACAGTAATGGCTACCTAGAACAGCGGCATTTGGTCTTTCGGAGTCCTTCTCCACCAACTGAACCATAAATAAAGCAACCATTAGACATAATGATTAGAGTTTTAAAGATATTGGCAGAACCAAAAAAGAGTCCTAAGCATTCTACAAGCTACTTCAAACAACATCAAAAGGAAGGTCATCCCAACCCATCGTTCTAGATTTTGAGTTGCCTCCATATGCCAATCCGCATCCGCATTTGTGACCATGTGAGAAGTTATCCCAATCCATGGTTCTAGATATGCAGATCCTTGGATGGAGGTTGAAGCTGCTGAAGAATTGAGGAAGTGAGGCGTGTAAATTGTCAAGATATTATTGAGCCCATTAGGGAGGACATAGATGACAGTGGGGAAACAACAAATGAGAACCAAACCGCAAGAATCACTCACATATCAAGACCTTGGCACCAAATCGATACGTAAGAGCATTCACAAAATCCAATCCAATAGCATCCTATACTTCAATTCTTCTATCTCTTTGGCCTGAGAAGCTAACTCGACATTCGGCCGTTTTAGATCCTCTTGTAGACATTCATGCTTCAAGGAAGCTTCAACAATTTCTCCTTCTCGTTGTTCCAGCTCCTCCTTTGCCCGGTTTAGTTGATTTTGCTCAGAGAGAACCTTACTCTCGACATCCCCTAAGTCATCCTCCCTTTTAATCAAGGCCATTAATGCAGCCTGAAGATCAGACTCAAGCAGTTCAAGATTAAGAAAGGGCAAGTTCAAGATCGGTCCATACAATTTAGGGTCAACCCTTTCATGGATAAAGTCTCTGAAAAGGCAAACAATAACACCAAAAAGTCTTTCAAATAAAGGGATGGGACAACTGAAGGCACCAATGATACTCGATAATGACATGTAGCAGAAGTAAGAACAGGGCAATAAGCAAATCTAAATGAATAGATACACTACAGCAAGCAAGATTTAAGCTTCAAACACGAAAGCAGACAAATGCGTTGAATAATTCATTTAGACCAGAACAAAAAATAAAATCATTATTTTGTTCATAGAAGCTGATACTTCAAGTGACAACCAGACATCATCAAATCCTAACAAACCCAAGAACAGTCGAACATTTCAAACTGTTCTAACTTCCAATAGCTATGAGATTTTTGAAATTGAGGGTTAAAGACAACTCACCCCATGATCAGGAAACTTCTTTAATATGGCGTCTGCTGCCTTCAATCCCTTCTTGTACTGATTAGTTTCATAAGATTTCTGCATTACACAATGCATGATTTTTTAAAAATTTAACAGGAATATATTCTTTTATGACAAAATGCATATGAAGAAAATAATCAATCTACAAAAAAACTGATCATCAGGGTACCCTGAAAGTTATTTTGTGAATATAATTGCAACCCAGGTTGCTAGACCCAAGATTTCTGAAGAACTTGAATCAGATAAACATTGACCCGAGAATCAAAGGAGTGAATACTAAAAACAATGTCTACAATCCTACAGTAACATTATAAAGTAGCAAAGAACACTAAATAAGAATCCCAGAGAATAGATTTTCTCAGCAGACAAACAAAGCCCAGAAAAGGCCAGATTAATTAGGGTTTAAGAATAAACCGACAGTCATATTCAAAAACACCGTTGGCTAAGAACCACGTACTTCCAATGTCCTTGAAAAACAAAGAAGCGAATTAAGATACCAAAAGCCATCAGTCTTCAACGACGCTATCATCAACCGAACACGTTGCAGCAACGATTCAGTTAGACTTACAGTTCATTGTATGGAAAAAAAACACAATCTACTGTTGAAATGTATGAGCATAGATTACCTGTAAGAAACATAGCGACCTCTGGAAATCTTCTCAATGAGTTTCTACATGTGATTGGTTCTCCCAGGAAGAAACATCAATGTTTGACAGGTTCCTGGTTCATCTGGGTATATATCGAAAAACAATCTTGTGGGTTTTCTCACAAATCCTTAAGAAGAAACAGGTGCAGCTATGGAGATTCATCAGTCACCTGTTTGCCATTGGAACATGGATGTGCCACATTATATATCTGTGTTGTTAACTCCCTTTGTGGGTGATATAATTACACCCAAAACCTGCAATTGTTATCTCAAAATGTATCAAAACGAAAACAGAACGCATAATGGGAACCAAAAGGGATTTTCCATGCTCCTCAACCTTCAAGTGAGAGGAGGATCAGCGGAGGATTCGTTTTCCCGGAAAGCTAGGGTTTTCCCGGAACCGGTGGCGGTGTCGACGGCGACATCCTTGTACCTGCAGAGCGAGGGGATGGTCGCGGCTTGAACCGGAGTGCAGAACTCAAACCCAGACTGTCTGAGCAAGCAACAATCACAACTATGGACAAAACAAAACCAAATTCAAGAAGAGGAGGGAGAAAATTGGAGACAACCTGATAATCTTCTCGAGACAACAATCTGCCAAAACGGACTCAATGCCGCGGTACCAGATTAAGATAAACCCAGAACCGAATCTATGAATTCCAGCAACGGCCGAAGAGCGGCTCCTGGAAATCTGATCCACTGAATACTATTTCGCTAAATAAGATTCATGGAAACATAATTAGCAAACCACAAAGCAATTCCTTATTTTACCCGACCACTAATTTAGACCTAATCTGCAATACGTTAGAATCCAGACCCTTATTAACAAAGCATTCGAGAGCTTCACTCGACAACCCATTATTAACAAAAGCATGAAATCATTGGCGACCACGAAACTATTTTCTTCTCAAGCATTTCCTCGAACAGCTTGATAGCAGATTCCACAAACCCACAAAACCCATAAACATTTATCAACGCTTTACAGAAGTTTGAGAATAAAGGCGTTACTGATTTCTATTTCGATTGTGTATTACCGAACCACACTGCAAAACACTAAAGCCACAGACATAAGAACCCAAAGAACTTCATCAACACGATCACTTTAAAGCTCTTGCAAATGCAACCAAGAGATAGCACAACCAAACTAAGAAATGTCTATTCGAGAATGAGAAGCGAATAAATTGAGAAATAGACATATCAATTTCTCTGCAAATAACCAAAGTTCTGGATTTCATAAAGACATCCAAATATCTCGTTTCCATTGTCTGAAGAAACGAATTAGATGACAAACCCAAAAGATAGACAATACAAAATAAGAAAAAAAAAATCGTTGCTTCAACAACCCATATGCACATAAGAGATCAAAATGTAATCTGAGCAAGACTACAAAATTCATATACACAATACATATATACGTATATATACAGATACCTTGCAGAGGGAGAGAGAAAAAGAGGAAGAGGTAAGATTGAGGCGAATAGCCTGAGAAAGACCCATGTGAGCTCTCGAGAGAGAGCACGAAACCCTAATTCCCTTTCGATCGCAGAACTTTAACCATCGCCAAGCTTCGTCCGCGGGTTCAGATACTCCTGTAACATGAACAAAACAGAACACGCGAATGCGAAAGCATATGAGGAACGAAAATTGAAGGAAAAATTAGACAACTAAGAGAGATTGCAGAGAGAGAAAACTGGGAGATGGAGTAAGGCATTAGAGAGGAAAGGAGGAGAAGAAGATGAAACATCGAGAAAAGAACAACGTTGGATCAAATTATTTGCCTCTCCCCGTCTCCGCTTCTTCTTTGCTTGCATCCAAGCGCGTCGGTGGAGGTGGCGATTTATCGAAAGCAAGCAATGGCCCCGTCCGCTTCTAAGTCGTTTCGCTCCTCTCCCGTGTCGGCTTCTTCTTCTTCTCCATGAGTAACCGCAAATTTCAATGAATCTGGTCTGGTGATTAATGGCCATTAATGAATAGGAGGAAGAGGGAAGAGAAAGAATGAACGGTGTTTATTGTTTACGTAGATTTTTGGGAGAGTGAAGGATATTTTGGGGGTTTTTTTTCTTCCTCTGCTGACGTGGCAGCGTGAGAGGGGAGGAAAAAACCCCTCTTTTATATATATGATTTTTTCATTTTTGAAATGAAAATAACAATGATAGATCATATGGGCCAAATAAAGCAAATTTTGAACTCTACTTTTATTATTTTATTATTATGGTTGAGAGAAATAGTCATAATCTTAATTCCTATTTTAGATTTAAGTGTTATTTTGTATATTAGAAAATTAATTATATATATCTTATTTTATAATATTATAAGATAAGAAATTGTAGTATGTAATTATTTTATACTGTACAATTTTATAATTTATCGAAATACAAACTTAGTTTTTTGTTTTAGTTTTGTAAGTTTCACAAATTTAAATAATCAAAAGCAATTTAATTCAAAACAAATGAAAGAAAATTAATGTTTAAAATTTTAGATCAATTCATCTAAAATTCACCAAAATTTTAAACTCGATGATTCATAAATTTTTTATTTTAAAATGAAAACTTGGAAAAAAATGAAATTCTTTAATAAATAATAAACATTTGTTTCTAACATTTTATATTTGAAAGTGGACACGCGTCAAGTATACGGATTTTTGAGGATATTTGAACCCGGATCCGAATGGTTAGGCATATTTCTATCTGAACCTGAATTCGAGAGCAACGGGTATTCGGGGTCGAATACCCCAACAATGAAACGGAAATCAGTGAGTACCCAAATTCATAGGCTTTAGGAATCGAAGGAGGAAGAAAAGTGAAACACGAAGACACCATCACAAAATACCGTCGGCTAACACCAGTATAGGACACCGACGCAACCAACCAACCGTAGCGACTTGCTTACCGATGGCGATGGAGGTAGCAAGAGAAGATCGACCAAGGTAGTAAGAGAGGGAAATAGAATGCGATGCGAGGAAAGGAGAAATGATGGAGGTGAGACGAGAAGCGGCTGTCCCTCAAGAGGGAGGGCAGAAGAGATGGAAGAGAGAAGCGGCCACACGAGTAGGCCACAAGCGATCGCACAAAAAGGAGGCGAGAAGCGGTCCCACCAGCTGTGTGAGATGGAGAAGCGGTTGCACCAACCATGTAAGATGGAGAAACGACCGCGAGAGAAGAGAGCACTAGCTAGGAGGGAGGCTAGCACCATCCGGAGGGAGACGAGAACCAGATGGAGGGAGACGAAAGTGAGGCTACATTTACTGAAAGAGAAAAAGAAGGAACGGAAAAAGTAATCTAAAAAATATAATGATATTTTTGTAAATAATATGGTATATATAGATATTTTAATATTTTTATTATCCGTACCGGAACTCGAATCCACGGGTTTGAGTAATTGTTTGTGGATTCGGGACAAGTTTCGGATCGGGACGAATTCTTCGAGTAATTTGCCTACTCCTATTTGAAACATAAGAATATTATTTTAAACTGACTTAAATTGTTTAATAATAATTGAATAGATAAATTTAAATATATACGTAATTTATTTTGAATCTTAATGTTCTTGTTAGTTTTAAAAATAAAAGAAAATAATTAATTGAATTATTATAATTGTTTCTTATATAGATATACTTTTTACAAAAAATCGTTAATTATAATTTTTTTCTTTTTTGTATGTTAAATAATAATATCTAATATTTATTTTTTATCTAATATTTATTTTTGGTAATACGTGACTCGTCTGAATTTAAGATAAAAATTTCGTAACATCTAACGTGGAAAAGTAAATTCCATATTAATATACACTATTTTAAATTTGAATATTTTAAATAAAATTTTTCTTGTTTTTGTAATCCATAAAAAAAACTTTTTTTCTTTTTTTTAAATCTAAAATCCCTAAATTTATTTTGTTTCCTTCTTCAAAACATTTTTTATCCTCAACTTCCCATCACCTCCGTCACTTTGTTTTCCACCCTTTGTATGATTATTATTAGAGTATTTTGATCTTAAACTATTCACTGAAGTTTTGTGTTTGAATAGATCAAAATAAACAAATCAAAGACTAATAAATTGAAGAATATCAAAGGAGCTAAAAATATGGAGATTTGTTAGAGAATATTAAGGAGCAAGAATTATGGAGATTTGTTAGCAACAAACACATCAAGAAGACCTTTATAAAAAGAGTGTTAGTCCTATGAATGAAATTAAAACTTATCCATCAGAAAAGAGTGAGCCTAAAAGTCTAGAGAAAAGTGAGAGTTTAAATCGAGAAACCGAAAAAGTGTTTCATTTACATTCTGAGAGTGTTTTTACACAAATCTTAGAAATTGTGTCTAGGGGTTTGTGGGTGAGTGATTCGTAGAGTCACTCAGAAACCTAAGGCTATTGTGTGAATAGTCTTAGACAGTCAAATACGGAGTGTGTGACGTTTGGGGCTTGGAATTTGAATTCAAGACGGGTAGAATCTCAGGGTGAGTCTGAGTCTGTATTCAGGTGTACCTTGGAGACCGTTTAAATTAAATAGGAAGTCATTTAGAGTTTTAAAACTCCACCAAACTTCTTGTCCATCTGCTCTTTATTTTTCAATTGGTATCAGAGCTGGAAACGGATCAAAGAATTTAATATCTGTTTGAGATCCAGTTAAAGAGAGAGAAGGAAAGTTCATGAGATCTATACTCAACTGCTTCAATTATGGATAATGGAAGGTTAAGACGAGAGCTAACATTTCGGAAAAGACGAAGATGCTGGGGGATGTGAAGTATGGATGGAATCCTCCAATGGTGATCGATGACAAAGGCAATGAAAAGGAGAAACCGCTTGATCAATGGACACCGGCCGAGAAGAGATCATCTACATATAATGCAAAGGCATTAGCTGCAATTTTCGCCTCCATGGACATGGATGAATTGAAACAAATACAAGGTTTCGGATCAGCTAAATATGCTTGGGAAATGCTTGAAACAATTCATGAAGGAACTCCAAGCGTGAAGAGAACAAGATTAAATATTCTCGAACATCAATTTGAAAAAAATTGAAATGGAAGAGAATGAAAACGTGAAAGAGTTTAGTGGAAGACTAAATGCTTTGGCCAATGAAACACATGTTCTTGGTCAACCTTATGAAGACATGAAGCTTGTCAAGAAACTCTTTTGATTCTTACCTAAGAAGTTTTTGGCACAAAAGGCAATGATGAACATGTCACTCAATACTGATAGAACGAGCTGCAAAAAAATCTTGGGAATATTGTCCGGTTATGAAATGGAGCTGCAGCTGGATCAAGGATCATTTAGCAAAAATTTCTCCCAAGGTATAGCTCTCAAAGTAGACGAAAATACGACAGAGGATGATTGACTTGCAGGAGAAATATCCTTGTTAGCAAAAGAGTTTAACAAATTTCTAAAAAGAGGACCAGAAGGATACCCCAAGACAAGTAAGGCATATCCAGAGAAAGAAGGTAAATTGAAAGTTCAATGTCATGAGTGTAAGGGATATGGTCATATAAAAAACAATTGTTTGAGTGTTCAAAAACGAGAAGCAGCCTTGAAAGCTTTGAATGCAACAAGATTCTTCAATTGTCAAGGTTTTGGACACACGAAGAATGAGTGCCATGATGTGAAAAAGATAAACAAGTCTCTTATTACTCAAGAAGATTCAACTGAATCGGAGGAAGAAAATGAAGAGGACATGACTAGTTATGTTACATTCGACGGTGTCATAGCAAGTGAAGATGAACAATCGAATGAAGAAAGTGATGATGATGAGCTGACTATGAGACAACTATATGAGAAATGTATTAAAATAAGTCAACTCAATTTGAAGATTCTCAAAGAGAAGAATGTTGCTAAGTCACAATTAAAATTTGTCAGGGAACAAATCATAAAAAAGAGGACGAAGTAAATCAAATCTCGAGTCAACTTGAAGAAACGAAGAAGAACTTGAAGATGTTATCAAATGGAACGGAGAAGTTGGGCTATCTCTTAAGATTAGGAAAAAGAGATTCAAACCATTATGGACTTGTTTATAAAGGAGAAAGTTCAAGTAGTAAAGGTAAATTTGTTAAAAGTGAAGTTCTAGGGAAGATAGAAACACTTAAGATATCACAAAGTATACCTCCAGCACATGTGAGACCTAAATGTCAACAAAAAAAGCAGAGAAGATGTAACTACTGCGGGAGAAATGGTCACATTCAAATCAATTTCTATCAAATGAATTATTATGACTAGAAACCACGAATGATTTTCAACAAAAAGAAAAGGACGACAAGAATAATATGGAATCAATATAAATCACGATGGTCTCAAGGAAAGTCAGGAGGATGGAATCAACATCAATCACGACGGCCTCAAGGTAAGTCATGACAACACCAAGGTAAGTTTCCTTTTGGGTTAATACCTAACGTTAGTCAAATATGGGTTTAAAGGGGTGAAAGATATATGACATTAAGGAAGCATACGTTTAAACAAATTTTGGTGAAGAAATCGGATCTTAATTGCAATGTTGCATTCACCTCAATAAAAAAATGAAAAAAATTCTACGTGATACTTTGATAGTAGTTGTTTGATAACACTGAAAGTGTATCAATTTTATGATAGATTTTAGTGCCATTTTCGCATATATTTTATATATAGATTTACATATCCGATGTGATTTTGAGTTTCATACACCCGTTTTGTTGGTTTTCAGGTTTTTAAGCGACAAGGCCTAAATGAGCTTTAAAAGACGGATTCCTGAACAAAACCACGTACTTTGAAGATATATCTAACGTGATTTGAAGATATATCTACTCAGAGTCAAGATCGAGCCTTAGAACCCAAAGGAACACCCGAGCAACGAGCGGAAAAGAGAAATTTCAAGTAGCAAGTGTGCCCGGTCGGGCACCTTAGACCACCCGCTCGGTTAAAACCTACGGGGTTTTATCCGCATACCCTGTACGACCCGGGCACGAAGGCAACGAGATCGGGTAGCCTTACCTGATCGGGCGCAAGACGTATACCCGCTCGGGCGTTAATTCATCCCAAATTCCCCGAGAGTTTGCACGACTCGGGCCGCTCAACCACGCGATCGGGTGCTGGATACCCGATCGGGCGTTATGAAGGAACACGACCGGGCGCGCCTAAGCATGACCGGGCAACATTGGTACCCGAGCGGGCCGTGTATTTCGCAACAACTTAGATCTTGCATTCAAACGACCGAATTTAAGGAACAGAACAGATCGAGAGCAACGGGGCGACGTACATGGCAAGGAAAGGCTGGGAAAACATCTGGAAAGGCTCGGGAGACGTTGGAGAAGAAGAGAAGCATCAATCCTTGCA
>CM071865.1:33223905-33240559 GCA_036759665.1 Gynandropsis gynandra | reverse complement strand
AATAATGATTGCGGTCGTAAAGCTGCCATGGTACGGGTTAATCACTGCTGGAAGGTAGGGTTGCACGTACTCATGGTTAGGAGGTTTAGGCTCGGAAGAATCACTCCTCACCTTAGGGCATGAATTTCCCGCCGTCAAGATAAGTTGATAGATCTATGATCCTTAGTTGTTTCATCCATACGAGTCCCGGTATCCCGGACACCCGTAGTGTTTGTCATATCTGAGTTCATCCCCAACCTAGCATTGTTGTCACCATTTAGATTAGTTTTAGATATTTAGGACCATATCTCTTTCTATCCTTATTCGTCTTAGTTTAGTTCCATTCTTAGTTTGTGGCTGCTTTAGTCCCCAGAGATCGACCCTGGTACTACACGATCCGTATACTTGCGGTGAAGTGGTCTAGGATAATTTATAACTCGTGTTTCCACACGTCATTGTTCAAGACATATGATAGGAAATCTTAGCTTTTTATGAAAATTTAAAGAAAGTACCATAAGTGGAAGTGTAACTTTCGGTGAGGGACGTAAAGGAAGCATACAAGGAAAAGGTATAGCAATTGGACAACCAAAGCTAACTAATGTACATTTTGTACAAGGACTTCAAGCAAATTTAATCAGAATTAGTCAGCTATGTGATTAACGCTTACGTGTCTCTTTCTCACATGAGAAATGCATTGTCACAAATGAGGATGGTAAGAATGTTCTTGTAGGAAAAAGAGCATCTAACAACTGCTACATTTGGGAAGAAGAAGTGAAGTGTTATAATGCTACACAAGATCCTATTAACCTTTGGCATCAACATTTAGGACATATTAATTATCGAACTATTATTAAATTGTCTAATTATGAGTTGATTCAAGGTGTTGCCAAGATAACAAAGACAAAGGATGTTATCTGGAGACCGTGTCAACAAGGGAAACAAGTTCGAATTAATCACAAGAAGATGCCGCAAATCAAGACCACTCACATACTAGAATTGCTTCATATGGATTTCATGGGACCTATGCAAACTGAAAGCATAAGTGAAAAGGTATGTTTTCATACGTGTTGATGATTTTTCAATTATTTCCATGTGTTTGGGTGTATGTGCTACATACTCAATGATCACGAGTATCTTGGTAAGTTTGATTCAAAGAGTGATGATGGTATATTTCTAGGTTATGGTACAAATTCAGTATCTTTTCGAGTTTATAATTTTTGTACCAAGACTTTTATTGAGTCCACTAACATTGTATTTGATGAAGAAAGTCAAAATTCAGAATCTTTTGACAGAACTGTAGCTTAGTCATAAAAATATATTCTAAACATACCTGTGGAAGCCAAAGGTTCACCCGAGGAACAAACTAAAACCCTAGAAATAGGATTTGTCGGGGAGAACTTAGTAAGAGAGGTAAGATATAAGACGAAATCAATTCAACCCAAGTACACAAAAATCATTCTATAGGAAATGAAATGTTCATGACACAAGAAAAATGAGGAACAAACCATGTATCAACTACAATGATTTGGTGAGATTCATTTGCTTTACATCTCAACATGAACCAAAAAATGTTAAGAGGCGTTGAATGATGAGTTTTGGATTAAGGCCATGCAAGAGGAATTAGAGCAAATTGACCGTAATGATGTTTGGTATCTAGTACCTCGACCTACTAAAACCAATGTGATTGGAACACAATGGATCTAAAAAAACTAATGAAGATGTTCAAATTATTAGGAATAAAGCACGACTTGTAGCTCATAGATTACGTGGGTTGAAAGGATAGACTTTGATGAAACCTTCGCACCAGTTGCAAGGCTAGAGTCTATACGGTTGCTACTTGGAGTTTCTTGTGTTCTTGGTTTCAGGTTATATCAAATGGATATGAAGAGTGCATTTTTGAATGAATTCATTCAAGAGGAAGTATACGTTGAACAACCTCATGGTTTTGAGGATCACAAACATCAAGATCATGTGTATCGACTTAAGAAGGCGTTACATGGATTGAAACAAGCACCAAGGGCGTGGTTTGATAGGCTGGCCATATTTCTCGTCAACAAACACTACAAGAAAATCACAATTTAGGGACTGAAGAATCCGTCCCAAAACCTGTTTGGGGACGGATTAGGGATGACCAGTGGTAGTTTGCAAACGCGCGTCGCCAAATGTCATCCGTCCCCAATCCCTCCGCAATTAAGGACAGAAAATTCAATCCGCAAACGGTTTGCATTTAAGGACAGAAATTTCAGTCCGCAAACGGTCCCTAAAAAAGGACCAAAATAGGACTCGAAATTTGGGGACGGATGGTGGCCGTCCCTAAAATTGGGGACAGATGGTGGTCGTCCCCAATTTTTTTTTAAAATAAAAAATAAAATTAAAATAAAGTTTGATTAGATTAAAATATAAAAATTAGTACATAACAATAATTAAAAAGCATACATATAACTAACATTTTTAATGCTAATCCTTTGGAGGTATTTCCGAATCGTCGTGATCGGAATCATTGTTCTGAAATGCATCCCAATCGATGTTAGGCATTTGCGATTTCATCATGCGCAGAAACTTTTCCATTCGCCTTTCTGATGGTTCAGCTCGCTTGCTTGATCGTTCAGCCTCCTTTAGTGCCTGTTCAACGCGCTTTTTGGATTCTTGTTGCGCCTCAAATACTTTTGATAACGTATGTCGGTACTCGTAATCTGATACTTTTTCTTTACTCTTGGAGGAAGTTGAATGTTGTGAGGCCATTCCTCCAAGTCCGAAAATACGACCTTTGTATGGCGTAACTTGCTGTAACAAAATATCGAGAATTAATGACATTTATAAATAGTAAAATTATATCATATTGAAATGTCATTAATTTACCTCGTGATGCAACTCGTTGTACTATTCCTGACTAAGGGCAGATTGTGTTTCGTCTTCTCTCGGGGGAATTTGCGATATTTGTTCCGCTGCTATGTTTTCAATTTCATCATGAAGACTTTTCGCTTTGGGATCCACCCACGAACCATCTGACTTCTTAACGTGCGTACGTTCCAACAATTCTAGGTACGATGGTTCAGATCCCTTCTCTTTCGCCTGAAACAAATAAAAAAGATATAAGTTCAATGAAATGTTAATTTTATATAAATGCATAAAAAGTAGGATAAAGCTTACCAGATCTTCGTATACTTCCGCAAAAGAACGAGATACTGTCGTATGTACGCACATCCTGTATCCTTCTCTATCAGAACGTCGGGATTTACTTGCTCACTCGCTTTTTTCCTTAAATTTTGGATCATCCCAATGTGCGCACATTTGATCCCAAACATCTTCCGCTATCAAAAGGGGTTTACCTTTCTTCTCTCGTCTTTTTTGACATATACTTACGATAGACTTGAGACGAAGTCCCGCATGTTTGTCGAATTCGGACTTTACTAGTCCAGTAATTTCGAGATTCCAATAAAATTTTTGCTGAAATAATAAAAAGCTTATTATATTTAAATTTTAATTTCAATTTCTTAATAAAATTAAAAATTGTTTGAAACATACCACAAATGATTTCCACCATCGTTGCTTAATTTCTGGATCGGTATGTGTCCAATTGTAACACGGCCGATTATAATCAACTTTTATCTTCATTGATATGTGACGATTAAGTTGACCATATCCAAACCTACAAATCAAAATGAAAGATAAATTAACATTTAATTAACTATTTATAATTGACATTTGAATTTGAGTATACGTACCATAGTCCGTCGTTTCCACGAATAGGGTCTTAACGAGGAAGCTTGCGTCGTTCTTCATCCATTACTAAAATTTCTTCTACAGTTGGTTCATCGTGCATCTCAGGTTCGTGATACATTACTAGATCGGGTGGTGGTTGGATTTGCAGATAATAAGGCGTATATTGTGCCGATTGTGTCGATCCAGTGTTTCGGAAGAAATTTGGATTCATATATTCTTCAAACCCTGAATTGGAATGTCGAGAATGAGATGAAATGTTGCCACTTTCCTCGGTTTGAGGGCGGTTTCTCGTTTTATCGCCTCTTCCAACACATCACGACATACTGAAATGTGAAATTAAGATATTACGATACCACCCCCAAACCAATCATCTCAATTTCTCAATTTCAACATAAATTTCGCAATTTCAACATAAATTTCTCAATTTCAACATAAATTTAAACTATAAAAAACATAGATATCGATACCATCCTCAAACCAATCTCTATCCAACAAGCAATTTGAGCGAAGCACTTGAATACACAAATCGATCCTTAAAGCTAGACATATGAACCTAACATAACATCAAGACATATGAACCTAACCTAACATCAAGACTTCCTAGGATAGGGTTCTACATGATGAAGGCAGGTTTTTACTCACGGGGCAGCGGCGGCAACAAGTGAGTCGCGGCGGCGACAGAGTCGTGGCGGCGAGAGAGTCGCGGAGCGGCAGCGGCGAGTGAGTCGCGGCTCATCCGTCCCCAATTCCGGGACCGGGACGGGTTGATGTGTCGGGACGGGACGATGTGCTGGGATGCAATGATGTGTCGGGACGGGACCATATGCCGGGACGTGACGATGTGCCGGGACGGGACGATACGGGATGAGATGGATCGGACGGGATATCCGTAAACGTCTAACATGATCTGTAAACGTCTAACGTGAATCATTAAGAAATAGAAACAATCCGTAAACATTTAACAAATCATTAAGACATTAACATCTTACATGAATATCTGTAAACTCTCAACACCGAATAGACAATGCATTAAGAAATAGAAACAACTGAATATTCGTCAACGTTTTAACATGATTCATCATCTTCAGAGTCACACAATTGTTCCGTCGACTCTTGTGTCTCTGTATTTGATTCAAATTCGTCTTCTTCTTTTTCTTCTATATCTTCATAAAGATCATCTTCATTTCTTTCGATTTCTTCCATTTCACCATGCGTAAGTTCTTCAACACGTACCTCGTCAATAACAATAATCTCGGTCATTTGTTGTTACATTGGCAATTGTTGTTGTTCTGTGTTTTCGATAAATTTACCCCTCGGAAGTATGTTAATTGCGACACGCCAACCTGAAGATCTTCTAATATGCGGATAGGAAACATAACAAACTTGGTCTGCTTGTGACGGAAGAATAAAAGGCTCGTATTTTGCATATCTTCGTGTGGAGTTAACTTCTAGAAAACCTTGTTGACACCGCATCGAAATAACATCATTTTTAAACCGACATAACCTACAAAAAATATCAAAATATGAGTCAATATAATCCAAAATGACATACGTGGTAAGGATAACATTGTTTTAAATTTGTTTTCCATACCTGGATATTCCAATTGCAAAATTTCCTTTAAAATCCCATAAAAATCTGGTTCATCGACCGATGCACAATAGCTTTCACCTTTCACACATATACCATAATTCATCGTCGACTTCAATTTCCCATGTTTGTAAGTGTGAAAATTATAACCACGTGTAAAATACATAGGAAAACTCATAACTTTCACAATCGGTCTTTTGACAAGATCTCGTAGCCACAACGGGTGATTGCCCATCTCAACCTGTAGTACATGTACAAACTTAGACACATCGTCAGAATATTATAAAAGTTATCTATGTAAAATTTCATTACTTACATTTTGTCTGATCCATGTGGAGAAATCTTTTTCTTTAAGTTCTTGGAGTTGAGAATCATCAATGTGCGTATATGTATTCTTCAATATATCATCAAATGTCCTGTATAAAAAGAAACAAAATTCTATAAATGTATTCTTCAATATATCATCAAATGTCCTGTATAAAAAGAAACAAAATTCTATAAATATTACAAAAATAAACAAAATTGTCATTGTCATAACCATAGTTAATTAGGGGATTTTACCTTTCAAAAAGCTGTAGATATTCCCAATTTATAAAACATATGTATGTGCGATATGGAGATCTCGTTGTGATAACCATATATCTTTCGCCTTACCAGCAGATCGACCAATTCCGCAAAATATGTCCGGAACATCTGGTACTGGATATGAATACGTAACACCACCATCAAAACATCTGTCTGGATTTCTAGTCTGTGTTTGAACATGTGGCTCGAAATAGTATGAAATGAAGAACGATATTTCCTCATTCATGTATTGTTCCACAATTGAACCCTCCGGTCGAGCTTTTTGTTTGGTTTTTTTCTTCAGATGAAACATATATCGCTCGAACGGATACATCCAACGAAATCAAACTGGACCTCCTAATGCAGCTTCGTACGGTAAATGGACTGTCAAATGCTCCATAACATCGAAGAATGATGGTGAAAAAATCTTCTCCAAGTTACAAAGTATAGTTACTATGTTATTTTCCAGTCGACGAACCACATCCATACTCAGATTTCTCGCACATAAATCTCGGAAGAATAGGCCAATACCTATAACATGAAAGTATTATTAGTGTATTCAACAAATGTTATTCACACTAAATATTAATAAAATCAACCACATACCTCCAATTGCTTCGTGTGCATGTTTGTCCATCAATTCACAAAAAAATATCGGAAGTAGTCTTTGCATGAATACATGACAATCGTGACTTTTCATCCCTAATAACTTTCCTCCTTGAATTTCAACGCACCTTCCAATGTTAGACGCATAGCCATCGGGAAATTTCACATCTTCTTTCAACCATTTCAACAATTTATATTTCTTATCACTTGACAATCTGAATATCGGGACTGGCGTTTTACCGTCATCACTTATATGTAACTCCTTTCGTGAGCAATACTCTTCTAGATCCTTGTGTGATTTAATATTGTCTTTCGTCTTCCCTGTGACATTCAGTACTGTATTGATGATGTTATCGAAAAAATTTATCTTTATGTGCATGACATCAAGATTATGTCGAAGTTTTAGATTTTTCCAATATGGCAAATCCCAAAATATGCTCTTCTTGTACCAGTTATGAGTAATTCCATAACCACCAATTCTCGGATAATTGTTCCCTCCGCAATCTATACTCCTCGGAATATCCAAAGCAAGAAGTCGTTCATACAAAATCTCTTCGCCGGTCAAAACTGGAGGAGGAGATTTCCGCACAACTACATTCCTTTTGAAATTTCTCTTGTTGCGCCGTATTGCATCATCAATAGGAAGAAAACGACGATGACAATCAAACCAACTCGTCTTTTCCATGTTTCAACTGAAAAACACATGTTTCCTCCATGCAATATGGACAAGCCAATCGACCATGCGTTGTCCATCCAGATAACATACTATAAGCTGGAAAATCACTTATTGTCCACATGAGAGCACCTCGTAACATAACATTTTGTCGCCTCGAGACATCGTACGCTTGAATTCCTTTCCATAATTCTTTCAATTCTTCAATAAGTGGTTGAAGAAATATATCCAAACTTCTTTTCGGATGATTAGGCCCGGGAATCATTATTGTTAAGAACAAAAATTCCCTTTTCATGCACATATCCGGTGGTAAGTTGTAAGGTGTCACTATAACTGGCCACAATGAGTAATTCTTCCCAGACATCCCAAATGGATTAAAACCATCGGTACAAAGGCCTAAATAGACATTTCGACTCTCAGCCGCAAAATCAGGGTATACCTTGTTAAAGTGTTTCCACGCCTCACCATCTGAGGGATGACACATCTCTCCTTCACGACTTGAATGCTCAGCCATGCCATCTATGTCGCTTGCAGTCTCCACAGATTGATACAATCTTTTTCATCTGTCTGTAATTTGTAAATACCACATACGACGATAGGGAACCGATTTTCCATTCTTTGTTAAATAAAACCGATCTTTTCCAAAAAAAATTGACAATTACTCATATCCGATGTCTCTCTCCAAAAAATCATGCAGTTGTCTTAACAAACATCAATCTTTTGATATGGCAATAAACCCAAAGATCGCATCATCTTCTTTGTCTCATAATAGGAGTCTACTGCATTATTATCATCTGGCAAATAATCTCTTACTAATTGCAATATCGAATCCATGCAATTCTCAGACAAATTATTTTCAGTCTTCAAATTCATCAAACGTGCAGACAGAGATAACTGTGATAAACCACTCCTACAACCATCATAAAGTGGATTCCTAGCACTTTCTAGCATTTCAAAAAAACATTTTGCTTCTTCATTCGGATCTTCTTCAATATTTTCATTTCTTTCACGGAATACATTTTGCACCATTTCCACATAAAGGTTCATTTCTACATCTTGAGAAGACTCAAATTCATCATGATGTATAGTGACTTGGCAACATTACTTGTGGCCAAAGGAGTTTGGAATTCATACCGACCATGAATCGCTAAAGTATCTGAAGGGTCAGTTCGGAGTAAAACCTCTTAAATAAAGATGCTTCCAAACAGTTCTCTCATTAACAAAATTTTCATTCTTGCATTTGAAGCATGGACAAACCAACGTACCTGTTTCTTTGTAAAATTATTCATTCGTCGCCATTGTCATAAACTGTATGACGCCTTCTATAAACTCTTTCGATACACTTTGAGATTCTGGATCAATTCTTCTGTACATCCATTGTCTAGAAACGAAAATGTTCGATCTTGATGAAGATGCCATTATAATTGCAAACACTATAGAAGATATTTGGTGAAAGAGATGAGAGTTGCTTATGAAAAACGGATCAATGGTTGAGGGGTTAAATAGATTATTCATAGACGAATTAGCGACGGATTACAGACTAAGAAAATAGTTTGCCGAAAAGTCGTCCGGAATCTGTCTTTAATATGGTTTTTTAAAGTCCTTGATTAGGGACGGTCTCCGCGTCATCTCTAAAACTAGGGACGGAAGGAGATGTCATCCCTAAAATTGGGGACGGAAGGAGATGTCATCCCTAATTTGGGGACGGATGTTCGGTCATCCCTAAATTTGGGGACGGAAGGTGCTGTCGTCCCTAAATTTTGGGACGCCCGTGCTCTACCGTCCCAAATCTGGGACGCCCTACTCATTCGTCTCTAATTCGTTCGTATTTGCAGACCAATGAGGGACGGTTCTTCGGTATGCAAAATTACGGATGGATTCGGGACGGATTTCTTTATCCTTCTCAAATCCGTGTATAATCTATCCCCAAATTTAGGGACGGAAATTACAGTCCCCAAATTTCGTCCCAAAGGAGATGACCTTTGTGACCTACATGACGCAGGTGACCTGGTCGACGCAGGGCATCGTGTTGTCTATGTGTTACTCAAGGTCTTGCTAATCGGTGGACTCGGTCTCTATACAGTCACTGACGAGTTGCGGGGGTAACCTAGGTGACGGTGTTGGTTCACTCTTGAAATGTGACTGGAAAAAAAGTACATGGCAGGAGATAACTCTGCACAGCAATACCAAACAAGAAAAAGGTAGAAGACTAGAAGATGGAGTACATGGCAGGAGAAAACTCTCGGCTAATGACCTATCTCTCAAGTTGAAATAGAATGTGTGTAGAGCCTTTGATTAACGTTGTAAATGTATTGTTTTGATTTAGAGTCTTTGATCGACCCATGCTACCCTCAATTGGCATTAGTTAGTTCGATGTTGTAAATGTATTGTTTGGATTTGTTTTTGTCATTTTATCATTATAAACTCGTAAATTCGTCGATTTCTCATCTATTGATTAGTATGTGCGACCAAGCGACCCATGCGATACTCAATTGGAACTAATTAGTTTGACGTAGTAAATATATTGTTTTGATTGGTTTTTGACATTTTATCATTATAAAACCGTAAATTCTTCGAGTTCGCATCTATTGATCCATATATACGACCAAGTGACCCATATCATTATCAATATATTTGAGTTGTATATGTCTAATTTAGACTCAGTATAGACAATAATATAAATGATATAGACATTTCAACAAAATGTTAAATTTATTTTTTGAAATTTTCTCAAAATCATCAGACGAGTTCTTAGAAACACTACCATCACTTTTGAAACATAGCCATTGGTTATACACAACTTAACTAGGGACACGTGAGTCATAATCTGTTTTAACCATTGATTGACGTTGTAAACGTATTGTTTTGATTGGTTTTTGTCATTTTATCATTATAAACCCGTAAATTCGTCGAGTTTGCATCTATTGATCAATATATGCGACCAAGCGAACCATGCGACACTCAAATTGCATTAATTACTTTGACATTGTAAATGTATTGTTTTGATTGGTTTTTGTCATTTTAACATTAGAAATCCGTAAATTCGTCGAATTCGCATCTATTGATTAATATATGCGACCATACGACCCATGAGACCCTCAATTGGTATTAATTAGTTTGACATTGTAAATGTATTGGTTTGATTGGCTTTTACATTTTATCATTGTTCGAGTTCGCATATATGCAACCCATGCGACCCTCAATTTATGTGACCCATTCTATTGATCTATATATGCGACCCATGCCACCCTCTATTTTGATTGGTTTTTGACATTTTATCAGTTTCACAAAAATTTCCGCCAAACTTTTCACAAAAATTTGAAAAAACATAACTGTATGATCATGTCTTTTTGAATTCCATCTGACGGTGATTCGATGTCAGTGTCATATATTTTCGAATTGCAGCCGTTTCCTTTTACTAAACAACGACACACAAACACACACACACACTATCTCTCTCTCTCTAACGCTCATCATCTTCCATCAATTCTTTCCGAAAATCCCACATTTCCCTCATTTCTTCAGAGAGATTTTTCTGCACTATCTCGAGAACTACATTGTAATCTTCTGCCTCTATCTCTCTATCGGTATGTTACATGTAGAGAATGTACAAATTTGACATTGTTTTTCATTTTTTGTTATAGGACATCCGGAAGACCTTCTTCGATGAGTATATTTACGGGAAAACGAAGGACCACAACACAATCAGGCTTAAATCGAATGCGTCTAACAGAACATAGGAAGTTAAGTTGGATGGCAACAGATTCATTGATGGGTGGAAAGATTTCTCCAATGATCTAAACTTACGTATTGGGGATTGCTTACTTTTCCGTCACGAAGGTGACATGGTCTTTAACGTCACATTCAGCACTACTACTCAGCGGATTTTCACGGTAACAGTCACTCGTTCAAATCTGGCCGTAGATGCATTGGTAAGTGACCTCAAACCGATCCATCATATTCAATTTGGTTATTTATTCGATTTTCATTCCTTTCTACTGATGTAACTTGAGTGATGTCACACACACTTCCGATAGGGTTTGCAAGGTCGAGAGGTCTTTGCCATAGACGATGTAAGATACATCTGATGATACATTATGGACTAGCGTGGGATGCATATCTAAGGCCCATGGCACGTGGTTGCGCTACCGTCAAAGGGGTTGGAGAAAGTTTTGTCACAACCATGGACTGACCCAGGGTTGTTCCCTCGAAGTCGAAGTGCATTCCAATGAAGCAACATCTCTGCGTCAGTATTTCCCTCAACCAAGGCCTAACAATAACAGAGTTTGATTTCAGTTGTATTTTGATTGCTCTGAACCCCCTTTTGAACAAGAACATTCCTTTGAACTTGAACTTCATGTTTGTATTTGGTTGGTTTTTTACAATTATTCAATAGTAAGTATTATTGTTAGTATTGTTGTTTTCTGTGGATTTACTATTATTGTAACAAGAGTCGCAGAGGGACAAGGGTCGAAGGGGGACAAGGGTCGCAGGGGTCCAAGGGTCGCAGAGGTCCAAGGGTCACGAGGGACAAGGGTCACACGGGTCCAAGGGGCACGATGCACAAGGGTCGTAGAGGGACAAAGGTCGCAAGGGACAAAGGTCGCAAGGGACAAAGGTCTGAGAGGTCCAAGGGTCGCATGGGTCCAAAGGTCGCGAGGGATAAGGGTCGCACGGGTCCAAGGGTCACAGATGGACAAGGGTCGCAGAGATTTCAATCAATTATTTGTAAATAATTTCATTTGTAAATAATATATTATTCATATTATTTGTATATAATTGTATTTGTAAATAATTATTTTTATTATTTTTAAAAGTTGTTTCGTACCACAACAAGCAAAACCGATCGCAGAGGTACAAAGGTCGCGACCCTTGTACCTCTGTGACCCTTGTACCTCTGTGACCCTTGGACCCCTGCGACCCTTGTACCCCTGTGACCCTTGTACCCCTCTGCGACCCTTGTACCTCTGCGACCCTCGACCCCTGCGCTCCTTGTACCCCTACGACCCTTGTACCTCTCTGAGACCCTTGTACCTCTGTGACCTTTTACCTCTGTGACCCTTGTACCTCTACAACCTTCAGACTCTTGCGACCCTTGTACCCCTGCAACCCTTGTACCCCTCGACGACCCTTGTACCTCTGCAACCCTTGTACCTCTGCGACCCTCGGACCCTTGTACCCCTACGACTCTTGTCCCCCTCTACGACCCTCGTACCTCTGTGATCCTTGTACCTCTGCGACCCTTGTACCTCTGTAGTCATGTCTTTTCGAATTCCATCTGACGTCGATTCGATGCCAGGGTTATGTCTTTTCTAATTTCACCTGTTTCTCTTTTTTCTAATAACGACACATTCTCTCTCTAACTCTCATCATCTTCTACCCATCCTTTTTCAAATAACGACACATTCTCTCTCTAACTCTCATCATCTTCCATCCATTTTTACCGAAAAATGCCACATTTCCCTCATTTTGTCCAAATCATTCTTCCCAGCTTTCTGGAGAACTAAATTTGAATAAATTTGAATTTTGTTTTATTTTTGTTACAAGACATTCTGAAGAAATTAGTTGATGAGCATATTTACAGGAAAACAAGGGACAACAACACGGCAACGCTTAAATCAGATGTATCTAAGAAAACATGGGAAGTCAAGTTGGATGGCTCAGGATACACTGATGGATGGAAAGATTTCTCCAATGACCATGATTTTCGTATTCGGGATTTCGTAGTTTTTTGTCACGAAGGTGACATGGTTTTTCATATCACCGGTTTTGCAGATGATATATGTAATCTAAAATATGCATCATATATGTCATCATCATACATAGAAGTAGGGTAATCTTCTTCTGCTACGAGGATTTTCACAGTACCAGTCACGCGTTCAAATCTGGCCGTAGATGCATTGGTAAGTGATCTCAAACCAATTTATTTGATTCATCAAATCTGGCCATAGACACATTAGTTTGGCGTCGTTGTAATATTATTCGGTTATCACAGACACTTCCGATAGGGTTTGCGAGGTCGAGAGGTCTTTGCGGTAGACAATATAAGATACATCTGATAATAAATTACGGACTGGCTGGGACGTATATCTAAGGCCCGTGACACGTGGTGGCGTGATAACGTCAATTTTGTTCTAGTATTTTCATCTATTTTCATAGTTAGTTTCATCATTCATTTGATTTTACCAAGCATTAAGCATCATAATCATCCTGTTTTTAGTCATTTTGGAGTTAAAAGATGTGCACGAGACAAAGAACAAACATCGAGGATCATCACAGGACAAACGGGACGAGAATCGGCAGTGAATAGCCACTACCCGCGCAGGTATTCCATAGCCCGAGCGGGCATTTGTTACAGCGATTTTGTCCAGCGAATTGTGCACGAGTCAGGCAAGAAATACCACGCCCGGGGCCTCAGCCCGAGCGGGCAGAAAGTCAGCCCGAGCGGGCAACACCTCAGCCCGAGCGGGCTGCCTCTTTTCCATCGCGTTCTTGCGCGATCTTCCGCGCCGTACCCGAGTGGGTCACTTACCCTGCCCGCGCGGGTCGTGTCTGTCACCTGCAACTCCAAATAAGTTAATTTGACTTAAAACAAATGGGAATTTGTTGGGGACTTATACAATAAGGAAAACGCCTTTAGAGAAGAGGAATAAGTGATATTTCGCTGGAGGAAGTAATGGAAACGTTGCCAACTTAATCAAGTAATGGAAACCTCAAGAAAAGGCAAGAAAAGGGGGTGGCTGCTGTAACGAACGAGGGGAGACCTTGAGGGACGAATTCAGACAGAAATAAAAGGAGAAAAAAAGAGAGCACACGTAGAGAGAAAGAAAGAGAGCAGAACGCACACATAAGGGCAAGGGCGGAGCGACGAAGCCGGAGCGCAGAGGAGCTGTTGAAGACGTCAGTAATAGAATAGGGAGGAATCTCATTCGTTATCCATGTTGAATATAGCTATCTTTTGTGTTTTGTTTTCTAAGCTCATGTCCGAGTAGGTCCATAGCCATAGGTTAGAGAGCTTTTTCGATATGTAATGAAGTCTTGTTCTTAATTCTTGGTGATTCTTAATGCTTTCGTTCTTGAACGCCACTTGAATGAATGATTTTGGTATTTGATTGTTTTCAGATTGATTGGTTGTTTGTAATGCTTTCGTTCTTGTACGCCACTCGAATGAATGATCATAGAAGTTTATTGAATCTATGCTAGGGGATTAGACTTTGGAACTTAGCCATGATTTAGGATTTAATCGGTTTAGAATCTACGCTAGGTCAATCAATTGAATCTAGGGATTAGGATAGCAGTCTTAATGCGTCTAGTGGGTGAGATTACACAATTGGGAGATTGGTAGTACGCACGCTAGGTAGTGGACAAGTCTACACCAGTCAGTTCCTATATTAGAGCTTGAATTCCCTGAACTCGTGATAATATCTAAGACCATGATCTTGTTAGAACTTCGTTGCATCATCGTGCATCTCTCGAAACCTATGGTGTTTAGTCATTCAGTTTATCCCGTTAATTAGTTTAGTTTAGTCTCATTCGCATTCCCATCACTTATCAATTTCACACGTCTTATTCATTAGTTTACTAGCTTTAGAGTTGCATCGATTCCTCGTGTTCGACCCTGGTACTATACGATCCGTATTCTTGCGGAAGCGTTAGTCTAGGTACATTATTACTTGAGATTAACCACATCAAGTTTTTGGCGCCGTTGCCGGGCAATTGATTACGGCTTTAGAGTTAGGATACTTTTAGATTAGGACACAGTTCTTTCCGGAGTCTTATTTGTTTTTCGTGTTTTTGCTTTAAGTTTTTTTTTTCCTTTTCTTGAGTCAAATCTTTTTACCTCTCGGAGCCTAACCGGTTCTTGTGTTTCTATTTTTTGAGGTACATTATCGTGCGAGACCGAAGAAGAACAAACGGCAGAACGTCGCATTCTAAACGCGCCACAAATTCCAGCCGCATTAACCTATGGAACATACATGGCTTCTAGGCATACACAACTCTTGTCTTGCATCGTAAGAAGGGATGCCCGCGTTGAGTTACAACCAGCATTCATTCAGATGCTCGGTAACGCAGCATACAGAGGGAGACCCATCGAGGATCCAAATCAACATCTTACTGATTTTAAGATGCTTTGCAAAACCATCAGAAAGGGAGAAGGAATCTCGGATGAGGACGTCATGCTCGCTGCCTTCCCATTCTGAGTGAAGGATAAAGCACAAGACTGGTTGTATTCCCAACCGGCAAACTCAATAGGATCATGGGGGCAGCTAGAGGAAACGTTCATGATGCGATTCTTCCCTCAGAGTAAAGCTCAGCTTGCCAAGAATCAAATCAACACATTTGTTCAAGGGGCAACTGAGAATCTATACGAAGCGTGGGAGCGATTCAAAGGCTACCAACGCCTTTGCCCATATCACAGCATGGATCAGGGTTATCTCATACATAACTTTCTGCAAGAACTCATGGATAACACGAGGATCTTGATCATAGCCGCCGCTGGAGGTTCTTTGAGTAACCGCACTTTTCCACAGATCAAAGACCTAATCGATCGTATGGCTGATGAAGGCAGCAACGCCGCTGGAGAATACAATCACAACTCTCCAGCAAGGGTAGCTAATGTGAACGACACACATACCATATATGCCGAGCTAGCTGAAATAAAAGGTCAAATCAGTGGGCTCTTCAAATAGCTGAAGTAAAAGATCAAATCAGTGGAATCTACAATATGATGTCCGAAGTGCATCGATCGAAATGCTTTGAGCAGTCAGAAGAGCAAGAAATTCAAGGGTACGAGGAGGTGAATTATGTGAGCAACAATCAACCTCTAGGTAACACGTACAATCCCGGATGGAGAAATCACTCAAATTTCTCCTACAAGAATTCTGACAATGCATTGAATGCACAACAACTATCGAGAAACTTTCAGCCACGAGTAATGCAAAGGAATCAGAATTTTCAGCCAAGGACGCAGCCCCAAAACCAGAATTACTAGCCGCGTGCGCCTCCTCCTTTGTAACAAGAAGCTAACGCCGATATAACGTCTATGCTAGCTCAACTCTTACAAGGACAAAAAGATCTATACAACGAGTCTAAAGGGATGAGAGAAGAACATGAAGATGTAAAGAAACAATTTGTGGAGATGAAGATGCACCTAAAGATCTTGGATACTCAAGTTACACAACTCGTTGTGAACTCCTCTCAACCGCAAGGAGTTCTACCAGGGAGGCCGGAAGCAAATCCCCGTGGGCACGTCGATGCCATATATCTATGGAGTGGTAAGCCGGTAGATCAGCCCGCTCCTTTGATGTTTGAAAGGGATGAAGCACCTCGTACAACAGTGGAGAAGGGCAGAAACGATGAAAATCATAAGAAGAAAGTCGAGGAGGAAGAAGAGCCAAAATACGTGAAACCCGAACCAAGACCGCCTCCTTTGCTATTCCCACAACGTCAACGTAAGAGATTGATGGATTCGGCCAATCTCTCGACATTTGACATAGGTGAACCGTCCGGTACAGTAATGG
>CM071865.1:33206324-33223816 GCA_036759665.1 Gynandropsis gynandra | reverse complement strand
GATCCAAGACCGCCTCCTTTGCCGTTTCCCCAACGTCAAAGCAAAAAGAATGAGGATGCTCAATTTGATAAGTTTGCTGAGATGTTAAAGAAGATGCATATTTCCATTCCATTCCACGAGACGTTGAAGAAGATGCCTTCATACGCTAAGTTCTTGAAGGAGGTGCTTGCGAACAAACGAGACGTAGAGATGGAAACGTCATGGGGACTAACTCGATGCTACAGCCAAACCTACCCAAGAAGATGTCCGATCCAGGTATATTCGTAATCCCTTGTAAAATAGGTGCTTATGAAATTAACCATGCACTAATTGATGTCGGAGCAAGTGTGCGCGTGCTACCATTGCCGTTATACAAAAAACTGGATCTTAGGGACAGGTTGGATCTTAAATCTACACAAATGGTGCTCAACATAGCTGATCGAAGTGTTAGGATACCCGAGGGCATGCTGGAAGACGTGCCACTACAAGTTGGGAAGTTCTTCGTCCCGGTCGATTTCGTCACCTTGGATATGGAGGAGGACAAGAAAATCCCAATTATTCTCGGTAGGACGTTTCTCAATATGGCAAAAACGATCATACATTGTGTTGATGGTAGACTCACACTTAAATTCGGAGATGAAGAAGTGGAATTAAATCCGAACGACACACTCAAGCAGCCTTGTATGGTGGATTCGGTATTCCACATCGACGTCCTAGAGAGACTAGCCGAAGAAATTTGACGAGTTAGGGAATATGGATTCCGTTGAGTTAGCTCTTTTAGCAGCTGAAAAAGATTTGTATAAAGACCCAAACGATGCAACATACTATACTAAGCTGCTGGACGAAGAAAAGACGAAGGAGATTCCAAACACCGAGCTAGACGCACTCCGAGAAGATTTCTGTGCGATTCGAGCACAACAATTCGTAAGCAAAGGAAAAGGTGAAATTGTGGACAATCCTTATCAAGAGGAGTGCTCAACCCACAAACACATAAGCACAGCTCGGTTGGACATCAATTTGAATCAAGAAAACGTCCTAAATCAGTGCGCAAACCTCCGCGCATACAAGGCAGATTCTAGCGCGTGTCAAATAGGAGATAGCGCGAGTTCAACCACTCCCGAGACACCTAAAAGCCGTGCCAAACGTCCAGAACTCAATTGGGACATCGATAAGGCACCCAAGGTGAAGATGAAGCTTTCACCACAAGGGCTCACGCGCCAACAAATTCCGGAAACGTTGAAGGCAACAAAAGACGAACGCCTAACCGGTTTCATGGAGTTCATAACCGGACTCATGGATAACTCAGCAAAATTCTTTGGATAGCACGATCTAGCCCCCAACATAGGTAATAACACGACTGAGCTTAGAGAGGACATGACTGATCGTGCAAGGAATCCAACTTATCCGCGTGCTATACCCAATCGAGCACACTATGCACGTGAGACGCTACGCACACGACGACGTCGAGGACGTCCACCTAATGAGTAGCACGTTTTGGTCAGGCTCATGACCTTAAACAAGCATTTCTCGGGAGATAACCCGAGCCCTATATCCTTTTAGTTATTTCGTTTCAATTTTTTTTAGAATTCGACTCTTATTCTTTTCACAAGCATGCTCCTTACCAACAACCCCGATTAATCGTACTGTCTCCTTTGGATTGTGTGACTTTTGTTACAGGCTTTCAATTTTGAAATCATCCACAACATAAGGAAAGACGTGTACGCTCAGCTACATCAACTCGGGACAGCCAGCATGCATCAGGTGCACAGGTTCCTATTTATAGTATTTTTCCCTGAGTTTTTGCGTGTTAGTCCTTCTCTTAGGTATTGAACACCGGGACAGTGTTCTGTTCAAGTCATGGGGGTATTCTTCGAATGTCATGATTGTGATTAGGATTTAGATGTTGAGTTCTTCGTTTTGTTTTTTTTAGGATTAGACGGACAGATATCTAGTACGAAAAATTTCGAACTTTAGTCACCTTGTGCAACTTTGTCGAATCGGGAACAAAAGTCTAGGTTTGCTGAAACATACCTTTAGATATCGATTAGTTAGTAGTCGTGCATGAATCCATATCCTATAGTTGTATTCCTTCCCTTAGGCTTCAATCATAAGCACTTATATCTCCGAGCGTACCTTTCATTCCTTGTTTAGTTTCGATCATTATATTTCCACGCACTTACACTCCGTTGTCAATAGACTAAGTTCTTTAACTTTTTAGCCCTACATTGACATGAGTGCATCAATATTAATGGTTCGGGTCTAAGTGGTGGGTTGAGGCGGTTTTTCTACGTCCTAAGGGTTAGAGTCGATGCGTATTCACACTAGTTAATCAAAAAGAAAAAAAGAAAAAAAAAGAAAAAAATCAGCAAAAACGCAACCTCTTCACTCCACTAAGGTTACGAGACCTTATGAGTGTGCCAATTGGCAACCTGGGTCTAAGTAGAAGGCTGTCCTCTTCAACTCCAACGTCCTAGAAGTGCGAATTTTCTAAAAACATTTGTGGAAACCGAAAAAAAAGAGAAGAAGAAAAAGAGAACCGAAAAAGAAGATAAATAGTTATCTTAAGAATGGTATCGAACTATTTGTGCATTAGAATAGGAATGGATATTGCTTGGATGTTATCTAGGGGTTAGTGAAATAAACTCAGGGCATGTGTAGGATTGCACGGTTAGTGGCTTTCGGCAGATAGGGGTCTAAATTCGGTGCGCTTAAATCTATGTTCGTGTGACGCGTTGTTCTGTAGGGTGGCTGACTTTTCGAGTTGATTGTGCTAGTTTCCGGTTGTTGTCTAACTCCTCTCCTACTTCTTTCTAGTCTTGCTCGAGGACGAGCAAAGGTTCAAGTCTTGGGGAGTTTGATAACGTCAATTTTGTTCTAGTATTTTCATCTATTTTCATAGTTAGTTTCATCATTCATTTGGATTGACCAAGCATTAAGCATCATGATCATCCTGTCTTCACTCATTTGGGAGCTAAAGGACGTGCACAAGAAAAAGAACAAACATCGAGGATCATCACGGGACAAACGGGACCAGAATCGGCAATGAATAGCCGCTACCCGCGCGGGTTTCCATAGCCCGACAGGGGCATTTGTTACGGCGATTTTGTCCAACGAATTGTGCACTAGTCGGGCAAGAAATACCACGCCCGGGGCCTCAGCCCGAGCGGGCAGCAAGTCAGCCCGAGCGGGCAGCAACTCAGCCTGAGCGGGCAACACCTCAGCCCGAGCGGGCTGCCTCTTTTTTATCGCGTTCTTGTGCGATCTTCCGTGCCGTACCCGAGCGGGTCACTTATCCTGCCCGCGTGGGTCGCGTCCGTCACTTGCAACTCCAAATAAGTTAATTTGACTTAAAACAAATGGGAGTTTGTTGGGGACTTATATAATAAGGAAAACGCCTTTAGAGAAGAGGAATAATAAGTTAATGACTTAAAACAAATGGGAGTTTGTTGGGGACTTATATAATAAGGAAAACGCCTTTAGAGAAGAGGAATAAGTGATATTTCGCTGGAGGAAGTAATGGAAACGTTGCCAACTTAATTAAGTAATGGAAAACTCAAGAAAAAGGCAAGAAAAGGGGGTGGCTGCTGTAACAAACGAGGAGAGAGCTTGAGGGACGAATTCATACAGAAAGAAAAGGAGAAAAAAAGAGAGCACACGTAGAGAGAAAGAAAGAGAGCAGAACGCACACATAAGGGCAAGGACGGAGCGACGAAGTCGGAGCGCGGAGGAGCTGTTGAAGACGTTGGTAATAGAATAGGGAGGAATCTCATTCGTTATCCATGTTGAATATAGTTATCTTTTGTGTTTTGTTTTCTAAGCTCATGTCCGAGTAGGTCCATAGCCATAGGTTAGAGAGCTTTGTCGATATGTAACGAAGTCTTGTTCTTAATGCTTGGTGATTCTTAATGCTTTTGTTCTTGAACGCCACTTGAATGAATGATTTTTGTATTTGATCGTTTTAAGATTGATTGGTTGTTTGTAATGCTTTCGTTCTTGTACGCCATCTCACCAGGGGATTAGACTTTGGAACTTAGCCATGATTTAGGATTTAATCGGTTTAGAATCTACGCCAGGTCAATCAATTGAATCTAGGGATTAGGATAGCAGTCTTAATGCGTCTAGTGGGTGAGATTACACAATTGGGAGATTGGTAGTACGCACGCTAGTTAGTGGACAAGTCTACCCAGTCCGTTCCTATATTAGAGCTTGAATTCCCTGAACTCGTGATAATATCTAAGACCATGATCTTGTTAGAACTTCGTTGCATCATCGTGCATCTCTCGAAACCTGTGGTGTTTAGTCATTCAGTTTATCCCGTTAATTAGTTTAGTTTAGTCTCATTCGCATTCCCATCACTTATCAATTTCACACGTCTTATTCATTAGTTTACTAGCTTTAGAGTTGCATCGATTCCTTGTGTTCGACCTTGGTACTAAACGATCCGTATTCTTGCGGAAGCGCTAGTCCAAGTAAATTATTAATTGAGATTAACCACATCATGGCGCTAGAATCAGCAAGGGTTGGAGAATGTTTTGTCGCGATCATGGACTGAACGTGGGTTATTCCCTCAGAGTCGAACTGGTCTCCGAAGCAGATATACCTTGTCTTCGGGTTTTCCCTCAACAGGGCCTACCAACAACGTAGTTTGAATTCCGTTTTATTTTGATTGCTTTGAACCTCATTTCAACAACAACATTCCTTTGAATTTGAACTACATGTTTGTATTTGGTTTGTTTTTACTATTATCCAATAGAAAGTATTACTGTTAGTATCTTTGTTTTTGTGGATTTACTATTATTGTAGTAAGAATCGTAGAAGGACAAGGGTCGCAGGGGTCTAAGGGTTGCAGAGGGACAAGGGTCGTAGCGGTCCAAGGATCACAGAGGGAAAAGGGTCTCAGGGGTCCAAGGGTCACAGAGGGACAAGAATCGTAGGGGACAAAGGGTCGTGGGGTCCAAGGGTCGCAGGTTCCAAGGGTCACAAGGGACAAAGGGTCATAGCATTTCGTGATTCTTTGGTAAATCTACTTTACTTTGATTCTCTATTAACCAAAAATCTGGCACCATTGATTTCCTAAATTATTAATTGAAGATAAGTCCCGAAGAGTCAGGGGTCCAAGGGTCGCAGAGGTCTCAGGGTCGGAAGGGGAAAAGCGTCACAGGGTCCAAAGGTCTTTTGTAAATAACTTAATAAATAATTTTTATTTTTTGACTATGAAAGATGTAACTTGTTACATTGTTATTTTTTAAAACTTATTCATATTATTTGTAATTAATTTTTATTTTTGAGAATGGAAAATGTAACTTGGTACATTGTTATTTTTAAATTTATTCATATTATTTGTAAATAATTTTATTTTTTAATAATAAAGCGAAAAGGGTCACAGGGGTTCAAGGGTCACAGAGGGACAAGGGTCGCAGAGAGACAAGGGTCGCAGAGGTACAAGGGTCGCGACCCTTTGACCATGCGACCCTTTTACCCGTTCGACCCTTGACCATGCGACCCTTTTACCGTTCAACCCTTTTATCTGTGCGATCCTTTTACCACTGTGTCCTTTGGACCTCTGCGACCCTTGGATCCTCTCTAACCCTTGTACCCTCAGCGATCCTCAGACCCCTGTGACTCTTTTATTATTATAAATTTTTTTAAAAAAAATAACAATGTACCAAATATTTAAATAATAAAAATGTACCAAATATTTACATCTTCCATTTCCAAAAAAAATACAATGTACCAAATATCAAGTTAGTCTCCAGGTGGAGGGATACATTTTCCAATACTAAATATATCAGCAGCCATCTTCTCACGGATGGAAGGAATTTTGTCGTCGCAAATGTAATGAAAAGTCTGACATACTTTCCTTACCGAGGCTTCTAAGAATTTGTGGGCATAAACACCACAGTTATTCGAGCTTTTGTTCTGTGACAGACCTTCATAATACTCATATTTCCATTCATATTCTCCATAAACCAAAGAATCGAACCCTCTGAGAAATAACATCTTGGGGACAACTTTTCTTATTTTCTCAATCATCGGATCGATATGTGTTTCCTTCATTCTGCTCTGGGAGCGATGGAATGTTTGAGAAGTTTCATTCTGCATCGGGTCACGAAATCCGCTTTGATGACTACCCAATGACATCCTCTAAATTGACTTTGGAGCGATGGAATGTTTAGAACCGAGACAAAGCCTTCGAAATAACTCATTGGTTTCGTACATCTGAATGGATACTTGCCATTCAAACAATCACTAAGATTTTCCGGCAAAGTGTCCATATCCTCGTACATCCACAGCGTGGGCATCTGCAGGAAAGCAATTAGACAAATGTAAAGTTTCTTAAATATCATGGGGAATATCTTAATGCGATAATACAGCAACAATAACGCCTCATCCAATTGCTGCAAAAAAATAACACACATGAATACATATGACACAAAATGACCTTTGTGACTTCGGGTTTAATAAAACTTACATCATCTTCAAGCCATGCGTTGGGCTTTAATATGGTCTCCCAAAACTCTGGCCCCCAGGGAATATCTAGATAAGATTTCCACCAACTTTCATGTCCAGGTGTCGTCAGGAACATATATAAAGGAGTCAAGTTTTCACCGTTAGCGTCAATGAATGAAGGTTCTCAGGTTCTCCTGCCATTTCTAATCCCTTGGGTTTCCACACAAAATGTCGTTTCCCTGCAGTTTCTTGAACCACCTTTTTTCGGGTTCTTGAAACACCTTCTTTACGGGTTCTTGAATTACATTTTCCGTAGGTTCTTGAACCATCTTTTTTTGGGTTCTTGAACCACCTTTTTTACGGGTTCTTGAACTACATTTTTTGCGGGTTCCCATCAACATCTTTCCCTCGCCCTTTCCCTCGCATTGTTCTTGCTCTTTTCACCAGCAGAGGTTCAACATATGTCTTCCGTGATCTTAAAACTCGTTTAGTTACCGGCAGAGATTCAACATATGGCTTACACTCCGACGATAAAGGTCCAGCACCTGCACAAAATTTACTTCATTAAACATATGGCGACCAATGCGACCCTGCGACCTATGCGGACATGGGACCTTTTGTGACCCATGCGACCTATGCGACCTTTTGTAACCCATTCGACCCATACGACCAATACGACCTTTGTGACTCAAAAGACCGTACTTACTTAGTGGTACTTCGGCATCAATGAAAATAAGTTTTGGAGTTCCCCCTTCTTCGATAGGATCCACTGGAGTATTCTTAGAAAGAACCTCCTTACCCTTGGTGGGGACCTCTTCGACCGGATCCACTGGAGTATCCTTAGAAGGAACCTCCTTACCCTTAGCGGGGACCTCTTCGACAGGATCCACTGTAGTATACCTGGAAAGAACCTCCTTAGCGGCGACCTCTTCGACAGGACCCACTGTAGTATCCTTGGCATGAACCTTTTCGTTGGGGACGTATTGGACAGGATCCGCTGGAGTATCCTCGGCAGGAACCTCCTCAACGGGGATGTCCCACAGGACCCACTGGAGTATACTCTGCAGGAACGTCCTTAGGGGGGTCCTCTTCGACAAGACCCACTAGAATATCCTCATCAAGAACCTCCTCGTCGCCGGTTTCATCGAAAGTCTCCACTGGAGCATCTTCATAAAAATTACTTCATTCATTAGACTCATCGTTCGTTACTTGATGTGACCCATGGGGCATATGCAACCCATGCGACCCATACCACGCTAGCGAACCATCGACTTATGCAACTCTACCACCCATCGACTTATGCAACTCTGCGACTTATACAACCGTGTGACTTATACGACCGTGCGACTTATGTGTCTCTTGCAACTCATACGACTCTTGCGACCCATGCCGACTCTCGATGGAAATTGACTCAAATGAACTTTTTCACTAAATATTACTTACTTGATGGAACTTCATCAAGAGCAATGACTACAGTAACCTTTCCGGAAATGTATTCAATTATGGTGGCGGCAGATGTGAGATTTTCAACTAATCTCGAAATTTTCGTCAAATCCTCTTCTGAGCCATCTCTAGAGTCATTTTGAGCCTCTGACTCAACCGGCTCTTCTCTTGGCTCTTTTCTTGAAACTGGATATGTACGTCGAAGGAATTCAAAATCATCATCTATAACAGTGTCGGAAGATTGGTTTGGGGTGCTCGCATCTTTCTCGGCAGATTTTGATTTTGCCTTTTCAGCATCTTTGGGATTCGTCGCCTTTGATTTTGGATTAGGCAAATGAAACCCGACATCCCTTAGAAGGTCTCTTACGACGTTGATGATTCTTTTCTCCGACTTCTTTATTTCCTCTATTAGTTTCTACTCCAGTGTAAGAGGGAATGCAACTTCTTCTCTTTCAGCTGCAGCTTCATCATTACCTTCTCATTCACCTTCATCCTCACCTTCTCTTTCAGCTTCAGCTTCAGCATCACCTTCAGCATCACCTTCTCTTTCTTCATCAGCTTCAACAACACCTACCCTTCCTTCGTCTTCGTCAACTTCAACCTCTATTATTTTTCACTCACGTTCTTATTCCTCTTAGTCCCATTTCTTTCCCACCAAAAGCTGCTTTTCGCGTCAGCAGTTCTTGCTTATGGATGTCCTCCCAACAAATACCCTTTGGATTTCTACGAAGATATTCCATCTATATCTAACATCGGATCGTGGCATCCCTCGTAATCCTCCAAATCAAAAAGTAAAGTTCCCTCTTCGTGTTCAGCATGCAGAATACTTTGAATATCATGAAAAACAAAAAATGACCATTATTACCCTCTATTACCCTTGTTTTCCTTGTGACCCTTGTGTAATTGTTATCTTAGAATCTCCGATAAGCCTTACCACATCTACATACTTCTGGTTAGAACTGGATTTAACCATCTTCTTGCACATTCTTGGGCATGATGGATCTGCATCCATAACATCGATATACCATCCTTTTCTGCCAAAACTAAGGATGGTTTCGAATGGAAGTAACTGAAACATTAAAACACAATTATAAGAATGCAAAATTACAAAAATATTAAGGTTATTCGAATAATATATACAACTTACCATTAGTGGGATCATGAAACCTCACAATACCATTTTGGTTTCGGTGATTTCCCGCTAACGTGCTTGCGGCAAGTATCCACAATCTTCTCGAATGTGTAACGAAAGCCTTCACAAAAATTCAAGTCATCAACCATGTCAATGAGATCATGACTGATGGAGTTTTTTGATGAAGGCTTGTGAGCCATAACTTGCGCCAACAACATCAAAGTTGCCAACCTCGTCCGGTCGTCGGAATTCTTTGCCTTCACAAGCTTTTCACTTGCTTATGTGGGGGTCTCCTTTTCATGACCGAAGTTCTTTAGCCTAAATGTATTACCTCCTTTTGGACTCCCATCCTTTGGGATATGGTCCACATTTCAATCCGGAAATTAGTGTGTGGTCTACTATAGAGTACCGGATCAGAACACCGTTTAAGACGAACCACAGCTTCTTCTTGTCCCGTACAATCACAGAGTGATTTAGTAGGATAGACATTTGAACCTTCGTAAATATGGAGTCACATTGAAAATGGAATAAATGCCTAAATTGTGACTCCTTCTCGAATTAATGCAACTCGTATTAAGATTCCTCTTAGCTTTATTATTGTCTCGTGAGTATAACACTTGGTGGTGATCTTTGGCATTCTGTCCATGTGCTTGAATTCATACACAAACTTCGGCTTTAGCGACACCTTCAGCGACAATCAACCGGCTCACTGAGACTCAAGTGACCCATGCGACACAAGCGACCCGTGGGGCATAATATCAAGCGACCCACGGGGCATAGACACAAATGACCCATGCGACTCAAACGACCCTTGGACTCCGTGCGATTCTCTAGCGACCATTGCGACCCAACCGACTCACTAAGACTCAATCGACTCACTGAGTGGAAGATGGTTATGCAACTCCTACGACCCTTGCGACTCAGCTGACTCACTTAGACTCAACCGAATCACTGACACTCACACTCATTTCAAATCAATAACCCATTTTGCGACTCGACAGTATGCAAAACCCTAGAAATCGATCTACTTACACTTATTGATGCGATTGAAGATTGACTCGTGCTCTCTTCTTCAATGCTGCTGCTGATTCTAGCCATTTCCTTCTTGCCAATTTCAAATCAATCCCTCTGAAGTTCGAAATCACCTCTTCTTTCTTGCTCTAAACTTTGAAACAGGTTTTGATGTCGAAAAACAGTTTATCATTCTTGCTTTTGACACGGTTTGACAGTTTTTCACGTCGAAAAATTGCAGAACGTGTGTTTTTTCACGTTCGAAAATTAAGGGCAAATTTGTTTTTTCTTCACTTTTTTCCAATTTAATAATTATTGTTACGAGGATATTTTTGATGCATTTTAGCTCTAAAAACGTATATCGGATATTCTCCTAATAATCTTCATTATTTCAAAAATAAAAAGAATTTTTCTAAACAAAAATTGGATTTATTGAGTTATATGTCATGTGGATGGATGATGACGTTGGCTTCAAAAAAATTGATTTAAACTCAATTTTTAATGCTTTAAGGTATATTTGATTTAAAATAATAAATAGTACTTATGTATACAAATTAACAAATTTTATATTATTAATTTAAAAATTTGCCATTGTTTGCCTAAAGTATAAATTTCTGTTTAATCAATTCAACTCAAGTTATATGAAAATAAACTGGAAAATCAAATACATGTCAAAATTAAAAATAATATATATATATATATATATAGACGCACTAAATTAGCAAATTTCAACCACTACTAAACTATACGTCAATGCATTAAAATGTCATTTAAATCAACTCATTCATTTTTTAAGTTGAAAATTTATAATTTTTTTATATTATATTATGGTCTGATTAATTCTATTTGAATATATTATCAATCCTAAAATAAAGTCTAAAGAATTAATAATAAATCTATATATTAAAAATTCAAAACTTTTCTCAACCTTCAGTCATTCTCGCTTCTCATCGAACCACATCAGCGTTCTAAAAAAAATGATTATCCCACCCTTTACTCCACCGACTATTCTTCTCCCACCACAAATATATTTCAGTTTCCTCTCCACCGTCTATTCCTACCTCTTCCTCTTCCATAAAATCAAAATTGAATGACTCTTCCTCTACTCTTCCAAATCCTCGGTGAATGTCCATCTTCCTTTCTCAATAAAGGGATTCAATTATGGAAACCCAATCGGAAGCTTCGTCTAGGTCCTTCGGCATCACGGTAACTTCAATGTGTCGTTTAGGGTTTTTTCTAACTTCCATCGTCGATCTCCAATTGCTAAAGGTATTATTCTACTCTCGCCTTTTACTTTTGTTTCTTCTTCTCTTACGGCCAATGATGGTGCCCTTGTCTCCGTGGAATTCTCCATCATAAGCATTTGAGGCTCTATTGTGAGTTTTGCTATGGAATTCTCAACATATGCCTCTCTTAGTTTGTCTTTGCCATCATCTATGTCGTATTCCTCAATGTTTCGTGGTTGTTCTAGATTGAGTGACATCGTTTAGAGATATTAGGTATATTCTCTGATCTCTCTCTCTATGGGTTGTTCTGCTTTTTTGAAGATTATTTTTTCAATTTGTATCACATCATCTCGATCTTCTTCATCATTATTTTTTTGGCTATGTTAGATCAAGTGACACAGTTGGATATATCAGACTCAGGTATAGACTAATCTTTACCTCTCTCTTGGTTCTTATTCTTTTCGAAGATTATCTATCTTTGTTTTTCTTTGATATCACCTTTGTCATCTTCATCATTGTGTTTGACTATTTTAGATAGAGCAACGTCGTAAGGAGATATCACACTTAGATATATTCTCCGATCTCTGCCTCTCTTTAGGTTTTTTTTCTTTTCGAAGATTGCTTTTCTAAATCGGATCTCCCAATATGTCTTTGAGGGTTTGGGTTGGGTTACAAGCTTCAGTGTTTGCTTCACGTGGCGTGTGTGTGTATGGAATAGAGGTGGAGGCAATGATACCGGGTTTGTTACTTCAAAAAAATCAAATGATGCTTAAGGGGTTGATTTTTGATAGAGGTGAACCAAAGGAAGTCATGGAGAATTGTTCTTCTGGTGTCGTTGATATGCAGCAAGACCATGATGATCTTGCTTTACCAAGTTGCATTGATCCTTTAGAACCACCTTCAGATTAAAACATGGAGATTTCGGAAAGCACCCTTTCATTGCGTGTTGATGGAAGTGGTTCAGATGAGAGTGATGGACAAACACTCAAGAGGATTAGAGAAGCAATTGCCCTTGAAGTTAGAGCACAGGAATCCAATATGCCTTTGCCCCATGTTGTGGTTGGTAAAATTAATCCTCTAAGTTGCTTGTGATTGTAGTTCCACTGAGTTTCTTTGTATTTCCTTTTATTACATCTATTGGATGTTGTTGCTCTACAGAATTGTATCAAAGTTTCTGGTCAGGGCTTGGTTACTTCAAAGAAATCAAATGATGCTCAGGGGTTGATTTGTGATAGGGATGAACCAAAGGAAATCATGGAGAATTGTTCTTCTGGTGTCGTTGATATGCAGCAAGACCATAATGATCTTGCTTTACCAAGTTGCATTGATCCTTCCGAACCACCTTCAGATGAAAACATGGAGATTTCAGATGCATTGATCCTTTACAGGTTTGTAGGGTTCCAAGGTGGGCCCGTAGCTATGAGAGTTAGAGTGAGGATCATTGAATTGTTCAACAAATTACTGAAATCATCCCTGGTTTGCAAGGCGACCTTCCTGGCAAACTAAAAGTTTTAAACAACTTTTTTGTATGGTTTTCTTTGTAGGGCATTGTGATCGCGGATTGGTAGGGCATAGATAAGATTATCACTCCTCCTCATGCTAATTATTCGTACTTTGTTTACGCGGGTGTCAACGCGAAAATCGACATGGTCAATCTCAAGACAGTTCTAAATTTATGAGTTAACACATGTTCTTATCTTCGTGCTTTATTGATTATGTATCCCCTTCTAATGCATATCATGGTGCCATATATCAATCGGCACACCGATCTAGAGATGTTTGCTTTGGTCAAGGTTCATTTTTTCATCATGATTCATTGAGAGTTCATGTTTATGTTTTTTGGCGAGTAACTTACGGCTTAGTTGCTGGAGATTGGGTAATATTGAAAGATGAAGACAAGGAGCACTGTTAAATTTGTGAAGAATTATCAACACCTTGAGGATATTCATTAGTTTGTGAGACCTTGGTTGAATGCAATGGGATATTAATGGTCATGTCTTTTGTCTGTAAGATAATGGGATATAGTGATTGTTAGAATCTAAAGGAAACTGACAAATTGAGATGTCTATGTTCATGGTTTAGGTTGAGATTCCTGGTGAGTATAATGCTCCTTGGAACTATCTCAAAGTATGTATAACTTTGTCTAACACGTATTTTGGTCATGTTTCGTCTCATTTTGTACCCTTGACCTCATATTGTACATACATAACATTTGCTTATTAAAAACAAAATATGTTATTTCTTTTATATACATTAAATAATCCGAATTTATTCGTATTCATTATTTTTATTGTATTACTTATCACAAAATTTATATAACAAAATAAAAAAAATTTGAATTTTAATTATTTTAATATAATCAAAAAATATTATCTCGTGCATTTCGCGGGGTCAATTGGGGTAACTTCAAAAATACCCTCGTAGGGCTAAAACACTTCAAAAATACCCTTCCCGGAAAAGAAAAAATTTCTAACTTCAAAAGTACCCGTATAAATGTTGATATTTCCAAAATACCCCTGCGACTTTACGACCCAGTTCGACCCAGCGACCCAGTTTGACCCTGCGACCCTTGTTCCTCTGCGACCCTTGGACCCCTGCGACCCTTGTCCCTCTTCGACCCTTGTTCCTCTGCGACCCTTGGACCCCTGCGACCCTTGTCCCTCTTCGACCCTTGTTCCTCTGCGACCCTTGGACCCCTGCGACCCTTGTCCCTCTGCGACCCTTAGACCCCTGCGATACTAATTTATTATTTACAAATTATTTACACATAATATGAATAAAATTTGAAAATACAGCTCAAATCAAAATATGTTGGACCCGTGCGACCCCTCCGACCATTGCGACCCTTTTGACAATTGCGACCCTTCCGACCATTGCGACCCTTCCGACCATTACGACCCTTCCGACTAGTCTTTTCAATGTCAGACTACACTGCCTTTTCCAGGTTCTAGCTATGCTTTTTATTTTACCAATGCACGCACCTTGGTCATTCTTTGTATTTATTGTCTTTCTGGATTTTAGGAGTCCATTTATTTTTCGTAATAAATAGAGGAGGAAAGCTACAACAACAAGCACCAAATCATCTCTTGTTTCGAGTCTTTCATTCTCCCAAAAGGGCGATTTCTAACATCTAATTCTCTGAAAAATCCTTGTTACCTTTGTGACCGTTAAGGTCACATGGTCGACCCAGGGCATCGTGCTGTCTATTTGTTACTCAATGTCTTGGTAATCGTCGGACTCAGTCTGTATGCAGATACACACAAGTACTTACAACATGGATGGAGTACTTTGTGATGTATCTGCACTACATAAGGTCTTGGTAATCGGCGGACTCAGGCATCAAGCTCTATCCGCGTTACCTAAGGTCACGGTTGGAGGTCATTTGCTACCGTGGAACTCACCGTACATGACTCAAAGCCCGAAATGTCAATGGAGCATTTCTTGCGGTGAAAGAGTCATTAATCTTCAGCAAATTTGACCTTTTTTTCTTTCCTTTTTTTTCTCGAACTTTGCCTTCTTCTTTCTCGAACTTCCTTTTTCTTTTTCTTCAACTTTTTTCTTTCCTTTTTTTAACCGTGTGACCTTTGAGACCTTATGTAATCAATATTTAAACGTTGAAAATGTCTTATTTTGCATCTATTGTTCGTAAGATTATGAAAGAAGTCGAATCAATATACAATCTTCGAAAATATTATACGGAAAAGGAAATATAATATCGCATAATATTATACAATCTTCGAAAATAATTCTGATTTAAATAAGATATCAGAAAATATCCAGAATATCTCATAGAATATCATCAGAATAACTTTTGTGACCTTTGTAACCCATGGACGACTCATGCGACCACATAATACCCTTGTTCGACTCATGCGACCTATGCGACTCGGTGCGACTTGTCGTTTTGCTGTCAGACTCCTGTCTTGCCACCAATGTGACCCATGCGACCCATGTGACCCTTTGCAGTCCGAATCTTTTCTGCCGACCCATTTGACTTGTCCTTTTGCGAACACATAAGACCCTTCTACGACTCATGCGACCCTTTGTACAATAATAGTAAATCCACAAAAACATCGATACTAACAATAATACATTCTATTGAATAATAGTTAAAAAAACCAACCAAAAACAAACATGAATTTTGTTGTTCAAATGAAGTTCAACCAAATACAAAAACCAACCAAATACAACAGAATTCAATCTATGAAGATTATAGGGGCAAGCAGTAGACAAGGTACATCATCGAGAATGGCTTCCAGTTCGACTTTGAGGGTACAACCGACGTTATAGCCATTATCTTGACAAAACTTTGTCCAACCCATGGTGATGCTAGCGCCATTGCGTTTCACGGACCTTAGATGTGCCTCCCAAACGTCTGTGTAATTGGTTGTCAGATCAACCTTACTTCGTCTACCGCAAAGACCATTCGACCTCGCAAACTGTATCGGAAGTGTCTGCGATAACCGAATAAATTTACAACAACGTCAAACTAATGCATATATGATGATGATGATGATGATACCGTGAAAATCCTCACTTACCACTGCATCTCTGGCCAGATTTGAACGCGTGACTGGTACCGTGAAAATCCTCTCTTCAGAAGAAGATGACCCTGACATCGAATCGCCGTCACCAGTCGTTTGCATTTTCGGCAATATGATGATGATGATGATGATGAGAGTTAGAGAGAGAGTTTCGTTATTAGAAAAAAGGAAACAGCTCGAATACGAATCGCCGTCCGTCAGATGGAATTCGAAAAGTTTTTTCAAATTTTGGCGAAAAGTTCGGCGGGAATTCTGGTGAAAATGAAATAATTCCAAATGAGGGTCGCATGGGTCGCATGGGTCGCATGGTCGCATGTATTGATGAATAGATGCGAACTCGGCGAATTTACGGGTTTAAGATGATAAAATGACAAAAACCAATCAAACAATACATTTACAACGTCAAACTAATGAATTCCAAATGAGGGTCGCATGCGTCGCATGGGTCGCATGATCGCATATATTGATGAATAGATGCGAACTCGACGAATTTACGGGTTTGGGATGATAAAATGACAAAAACCAATCAAACAATACATTTACAACGTCAAACTAATGAATTCCAAATTAGGGTCGCATGCGTCGCATGGGTCGCATGATCGCATATATTGATGAATAGATGCGAACTCGACGAATTTACGGGTTTGGGATGATAAAATGACAAAAACCAATCAAAACAATACATTTACAACGTCAATCAACGGTTAAAACAGATTGTGACCCATGTGTACCTAGTTGAGTTGTGTATAACCAATGCCCGTGTTTCAAAAGTGATAGTAGTGTTTTAAGAACTCGGGGGATGATTAAACAATACATTTAACATTTTCTTCAAATGTCGATATTATTTATATTATTATCTATATTGATTCTAAATTAGACATATACAACTCAAATATATTGTTAATGGCATATTGATAATGGCATGGGTCGCTTGGTCGCATATATGCCAAATTAGGGTCGCATGATCGCATATATTGATGAATAGATGCGAACTCGACGAATTTACGGGTTTAGGATGATAAAATGACAAAAACCAATCAAAACAATACATTTACAAAGATTCCAAATCAAAACAATACATTTACAAAGATTCCAAATCAAAACAATACATTTACAAAGATTCCAAATCAAAACAATACATTTACAAAGATTCCAAATCAAAACAATACATTTACAAAGATTCCAAATCAAAACAATACATTTACAAAGATTCCAAATCAAAACAATACATTTACAAAGATTCTAAATCAAAACAATGTTGAGAAAAATGACCAACAACTCTTCCCTAGTCTCAAGGAGCCGACCTTTTTTAGGAGCCGACCTTTTTTTATGGATGGTGGTTACCGAGAGCTCACCTATAAAAGGCAACCGAGAGCTTAAGAAAAATCATCCAAAAAATAGTTCATTGAGGGTCGCATGGGTCGCATGGGTCACATGTATTGATGAATAGATGCGAACTCGGCGAATTTACGGGTTTAAGATGATAAAATGACAAAAACCAATCAAACAATACATTTAACGTCAAACTAATGAATTCCAAATGAGGGTCGCATGGGTCGCATGGGTCGCATGAGTTCACTGGAGAAATATTACATTAGCAGAGAGTGACCAAACACCGTCACCTAAGCCATCTCCTGCCATGTATTTCGTTTTCCAGTGAACATTTGAAGAGTGACCCAACACCGTCACCTAACTCACCCCCGCAAC
>CM071865.1:33173987-33202199 GCA_036759665.1 Gynandropsis gynandra | reverse complement strand
CTGACACCCATTTCAAATCAATAAACCATTTTGTGACTCGAAAGCTTGCAAAACCCTAGAAATCGAACTACTTACACTTATTGACGCCATTGAAGATTGACTCGTGCTCTCTTCGCCAGTTTCCTTCTCGCCAACTTCAAATCGTTCGCCAACTTCAAATCGTTCCCTCTCAAGTTCGAAATCACTTATTTCTTTCTTGCTATCAACTTTTAAACAGGTTTCACGGCGAAAAACTGTTCGGCTTTCTCGTTTTCGGCAGTTTTTCACGTCGAAAAACTGCCGAACTTCCATTTTTCCACGTTCGAACGTTAAGGGCAAATTTGTCTTTTCTTCAGTTTTTATTTTTCGGATTTAATAATTATTTTGGGGAAGGATATTTTTGAAGTGATTTAGCCCTATGAGGGTATTTCTGATATTCCGCCGGGTCAATTCCTAGTATTAATTTAAAAGGAAAATTAAAATTCTAAATAAAAAATATTAACAGAACTCATACAATATATATATATATATATATGTGTGTATGTATGTCAATCTACTCTTTGGTTTGGTTATGATTATTAATATAGTTTTTAGGGCTTACACATGCCATCACTAATACTATTGAGCTCATACTGGCCTAATGAATTAAAGATATGGTACTGATTATGGCCCATTATGATATGCCCCTTTTCTGTTTATATTGACCCTCATGTTGCACAACAGCCTAATAAGATTACAGAAAATGGTCTCGCGGACAAAAACGATTCATAGAGAAAAAGTCTAAAAGATTGCATTGAGAAAAACAATCATTTTCTCAAACTTTAAATGGGCAAAATGAACAATTATATAAACATACGAACTATTAGGGGTGGCACGGATCTACGTATCCGAAAATTTTGTAGTATCAAAATTCGGATTTGAATTCTCGATAAATGTATATCCGATTTTTTGATATTCGAAAAATTGATGGGTATATGCGAATAATCGAATATGAAATTTTTTTAAATATTAGATCATATATTGATTCGGTTTCAAGTTGGATATCTGAACCACACAAAGTCTAACAATAACAATATGTTTATAATTATCATAAAAATTAAAGATATTTTGTAAATTAATGTATATAATATATTTATAAATATCATAAAAGTCCACATATTTATAATTTATTTTTCTAATCTAAATCCACAAAATCAATTTTTTTTTTCCTGAATTCGAGACGAACTTTAGATACGGACAAATTTTTCAAATATTTTGTTGATCCTTGCAGACCTATCCCAAAGTTATAAAATCTATATATTCTTATATTTTTAAAAAATATAGATATATATTATCATAAATGAAATATTAAGTTGCAAAGTTTGAATTCTCACACATATCAATACATAATAATAAAATTATTAGAAAACAACTTCATATTTTATGTTAATATACTATAAATTTAGAGAACATAGAAACATAGAAATATATTTGTCTATTTGGATTTAGTTAATGTGTTTATATGAAATACATAATCTAAAATGAATTGATATGAAAATTGAGTTTTAAAAATGTTTGAAAATCTATTAAAATTTTAATTTTCAAGTAGATTCTATCTTGATCACTGTTTTAAATCGATTTAAACATTAGACGGAGATTGGATGTCACGATTAATTTATAGCAAAGATATTAGGCAGAAAAACCGCCTAGCAACCGATTAATCGTTCGGCGGCCGTTTGGATAGCGTTTTAATTTTTTCTTTATGTTTGCGAAAACGGCGCCGTTTTGATCGTGAAAGACAAAATATTTGAAAAAAAATAATAATTTACAAATAGTTTTTCAAAATCTGAACAAAACTAAGATACGTTTTGAAAAATAAGTGATTAATCAAATCCATTTATTTATTTTTCATTATAAATAATCATTTAAGTTTTGTGTAAATATAAAAAATGGAATCGATTTATTACCAACAGATTGAATAATTTTATTAATACGAGATTGATTGTTTTGCAAGAAAAAAACAACTGAAAAATTAAATCATTGCAATATACATTTTTTATTGACGTTATAATCAAATTTGTAAAAATATTAATGGAAAAATTTAAAACAAAATCAACCACTATACATTGATTAGAGTTTGAATTTATTTAGATCGAATTTATAAACAAACCAAATCGTTCTAAAACCTAAATCATATCAAATTGTTCTAAATATTATATATATGTATATATATATATATAATCTCACTATCACATACAATACTATTACGTCATATATGACGATGCCGTGTGGTTCGAATATTTATAAATGTTTCGTTCTTCGTGGGTTAAATTCGGAAAGAAAACAAAATATTTATGCATACTAAATATTTAGATAAATGCACATTTTTTATGTAGGACATTAATCGCTTTTTTTGCAGATTCTGAAATTTAAAAAAAATTAAAGAATAAATAATTTATACGGAATTTTGTCACATATTTTCACTTTTCGTCTTTCACCCACCACAAACAAATTAATATTTTTGTGTATTATAAACACGACATTAAATATGTCCTCATCTATCATTAACATAAATATAACGTAATATATATTTATTTAAATGATAAATAGATGACACATATTATTTATTTTTATTAAAAAAATAATGATGTTTTTAAGAAATATAAAAAAAATATTCATGAATCTAAGAAAATTAGTATGCATGAATCTAACTCAAAACATTTATATAATTAATTTTTGCTCATTTTAATTTTCATATATCATATATTATTATTATTATTATTATTATTATTATTATTATTGGTTTCTCATTAATATATATATATAATTCTTTTTAAAGAATTACACGTTGAGTCATAAAACATTTCATAAATTTATCAAATTTAGTTTTTGTATGTAATTGAATTTTAAAACTAAAAAATTTAAAATTATTTAACACTATATATAAATCTATATTTATATTTTAACCGATTTCAAATAATATACAAAATATTCTTTAACGGCGTCAAGGTTTATTCTTGAAATATATACTAAATTAGAATATTCAAATTTAAATGAGCAAAAATGTATTACCATATCACATATAATTTAAATTTAATTAAATCTAAAAAATAATTAATGAATATAAAATTATTTAAAATTATATATTCGATTTTTTATTAATATATTAATAGAAGAACATAATCTATCATGTCGTTAAAATTATTTTATAATTTTTTTCTAATAAATTAAACTAGAATGATTAATTGGACACATATTATCCATAAGATGTGATTAATTGGACACATATTATACATTCATGATTAAAAGAAGATGTGATTATGGAAAACCAACGAACCAAAGCTAAAACATTCCATGATATAGAGGTTGACGACAAACTATTAAAGAAACTTCAATAAAAAAATTTAATCATAAATAAATATTTAAAATATATAATCAATTAACCAAAAATAATTACGTGTCATGGAAATGTGGAATCAGGATCTCCTGCCGCCATATGTGAGTGATTTTCTCTTACACTAAATGATTATTGATTTGATTTAATCAAATAAAATATTATATATATGTATTAATCTCCGATTAATCTATTAAAAAATCATCATCGAACGGTTCAATCGATTAATGAAAGATTATTATAAAATCCAATAACATTATAAATATTGTCGTCGAAATTTTAAAATTTTCCAACCTAACAGATATAACCACGTAATAAATAAGAGAAGATATTTAAAAAAGTTAAAAGTTTATGTTAGATTAGAATTTACATAATTTGGTTAGAATTTTTATTTGTGTTCGAGTTTAACATTGAAAAGTTAAGAAATAAATGACTTATTCCTCCAAAAACTGACACGTGTATATGTATATAAGTTATATGTGTAGACAAGTGAGTGGACTGCGGACATGGCAAAGGGACAGAAAAAGATGGGGGAGGCAGATCTTGATGATCATGTCTTCCATTTTGGCATATGCATTTTATTTTCGTAACTTTCAATATATTTTAAAATTTATTTAGTTATACTAAGAGATTAAATATTTTTTCAAATAAAAAACCTTATCACATTGATAAAGTTTCGTTAATAGAAAAAGTAATAAATCCTAAAATTAATATTTTTTTCTTAAATTATAAAATTTGATAAATAAAAAATAGATATTAACAATTGAATTAAGAATTTGTGCTTATGCTTGTCATTCGTGAATGTGGAAAGATAATCATATATATTATCATATCATGCAATAAATATTGGTTAATCTCAATGTTATAAAAGTCGTTAAATCTTGATCGAATGGACTATCAACGTTTAGCGATTAGTCGAATTAATTGATAATTAGGTATTTTCTGTTTTTTATTTTTAGTATATATTAATTATTAAAATTATAAAATATATTAAAATAATATAAAAAAACAAAATATTATATATAAAATATAAAGTCATATAAATTTATTAATTAAATCATAAACATTATTAAAGATCCAATTATCTAATATCAGTATTATATTAGATAAATTTATATGCCGATATCAAAATGATTTTATCTATGAATCATTGAGTCAGGGCTTTGCGTATTGTTAAATATTGACGAACGAATCGAAACAAAATTTTGGTTTAATTTTTTTTAATTTTTGTTTTTTTAAAACAAAACGACAAAAACGACGTCATTTTGGTCATTTTTTAAAAAGAAAAATCCGCCTAGATGGTCAATTTCCGCCTAATCGATCGTCTAGACGCTGATTAGTCGTCGATTTTTTTAACCGAAATAAAACCGATTTTCCATTAGACTGGAGGAATAGATACCACCGAATACCTAGACCGATTTTTATAACACTGGTTAATCTTAATAATAAAATTGGTTATTTTTTCACCACATTACATTCTAATAATATCAAAATAAATAAACGTAGTATTTTCTACACAAAATCAAATTATTAAACTATTTTACCATATACGTAGAGTTTTAGATAATTCATTTTCCTAATATTGATTCAAATCCATGCTGTTATCTTAAGCTTGAGGTGTCACGGAAAACTTGGTACTTTTTATATATAAAATAAAATTTATGATTTAGGATTTATTACGATTTTCGATTTTATTTTGAATATCTAATAAATTAAATACTTGTTCATTTTAAAATTTGGATTTAAACTAAAAACTGTATATATGTGAGATATGGAGAGTTTATAATATAATAGAAATATTGTCAATTTTATAATTTTTATATATTTTCAATTTTGTATTTTAATAACTCTTATATAGATATATTTATTGAGTTTTAACAAAAAATTATCCTCATGCAACCTTAATAATTATATCAATTCTTCAACATAAAAAAAAATTCACATCTCAAATTTAGATAAAGTGTGATCATCTTCGTTACATAATCACACACAAAAATAAGATGAAACAAAAAACAATAATGATTATAGATCGATTTTAAATTAGATCGTGCTTTCGTTAGCATTTCGTTTAAGTTTCATGAATAATTAAATTTGAATTAAAAAATTTGTCTGTAAGATGATATTAAAAGACTTAGATATTAAACTAAACCAAAAACCAAGCCAAACTATTAATGAGTTGGTACTTCATCTTACTTGTGTACGCATGCATACATACGTGTGCACATGCATCCACACATACGTTTTTTTGTTAGAAGGGAGTAAACGATTATATATATATATATATAAACGTATATATAAAAACATATATATATATATAAACGATTGTAACCTTTTGCGCCGTAATATCCACAAAATATATGTTAAAACACAAAAGATATATTTGCACATTTATTTTTAACAATATATATATATTTCCATTCAACCCAATATTTTAAATATTTTTATTATTTAATAGATATTAAAAATTTCAAATATATCTAATATATTAACAACTCAAAATTTTAGAGATATCATTTTAGCAATATTAGCCATTTTTTCTCTATCCACCCATCAATATCACCGTATACTCTTCTCTCTATACATTCTCTAGCCCTACTTTTAATTTCTTCCATTGATAACTCGTGGCATTAAGTCGAACAAAACCGTTCAATCCATTTCTTTCGATTTTATAACCCCAATAAATAGTACACTCTTCAGAACAACAATACAAGACAAAATTATCCAATCCGTGTAAAAAAACGAAATAAAAAATTATAGAATTAGAGTTTCGGTGAAACGTACCCAACGCATAGAGGGAGATGATGTTCCACCTTTTCATCTCGAATTGTTTAGGTTTCTTTGTTAAAAAATATGGGACGGAGGCGGACACAGACATGTGAGCCTTCTCTAGTAGGAACTATCGAGACATCATCGTCACCATTGTTCTCCTCACTTGATTTCACATATAGTAAAGAATCCTCGCTGGTTCAGATGGTCCTCGACTGTTGTCATAATTGACAAAAGGAAATATATCTTGTATTTTGATAACAAGATAATTCTATAAGGAAATATATCTTGTGAAATTACTCACCAATTGTGGGATATAAAATTTTTGTTTTCTACCTTTGTTAAAAAAATTCAGTTTAAAATTTTTTTGTTTTCTACCAATTAATTGATCTCAGTTGAAAATTATCAATGATTAATGGTTAAAATGTCATTGAAAATGAAAAATTAAGCACCAAAAATTAAAAATGCATATTTTTATTAAAAATGTTAAAGCCGATTATACTTCATTTTTCTCGAATGATCCTCGATTTCTATCTTTTTTTTAGAAATTTTTACACGAAAAAACAATTTAAATATAACTTTTATATCGATTTTAAATCTGTATATGTAATAAAATAGTTTAAGTTTATTGGAAAATTATGAATCTACAAAAATTAGTTAGATTATTAAATTTAACATTCTTATATCTTTTTATAATTTGTAATACCATATTTGATAATATTGAAGTTCATAATTTATAATAAAATTTTAAATTCTCGATTTATTAAGCATTTAATTTATAAATTAATTTGAATATAATAAAATGATTTTAAAATATCTAATTAATTTATTTTAAATTATAGACGAAGATGATATAAAGAGAACACACGTTTATAGAGCTTATTGTCGAAACACATGCGAAGAAAAAATCCATTCTAACGGAGAGAAAGGTCTATCAACACGAATTTGTCCAACCTTAGGAATAATAAATGATTAAAACTCCTATTGAAAAGAACAAACAACAATCACAAATTGTCTGTTCATCTCTAGAAAAACTAAGTCAACTTCAATGGATGAAGTTTATTAATATGTACAATTTTAAATATAATTTTAATTTAAATTTCTAAATATCTTTATGATTAATATTATGTTTTTTAATGATGCAAATACTTCAATCGTAAAAAGGGTGATAATACGACCTTAGTTCACTACTAAAATACATTGTGGAGGATGTTACGACCATATCCCCTTTAATTCACGAGATATATTCCCATGTACACCACATTGACTCGAGACAATGCTTAGAATTGTACTACCAAGATGCGAAACATAAAGAGCGTTATAGAACTCAAGACCGATCAACCATACCATTAGCCACATGCAACTCTAGTTGGTAAAGAAACAAAGCAACACAACAAGATCTAAAGGTTGATTCAGAGGCGACATTGTCCTACACTACAAAAAAATATCTAGTTTACAATGGACGGATCAACGGATCCGTACGTTGATGAAAATTTCCAACGGATTGCAACGGATACCCGAGAACGTCCAACGGAGTACCATCTGTTGCAATCCATTGCAACTATCTACGGACGATCAACAAATCCATTTTGTTGCTACCGTCCGTAGGAAAGCCGTTAGAAAACCACAAAAAATGGCCAGCGAACATCTGTCGCCAAATATAACGGATGTCCGTTGGTATTGGCAACGGATGCCCATTGAAATTATTAATTTCGAGGATTACCGGTGGTTAGAATTTCACGGGACCTTACAATGGGCACTCATTGAGGATTCCAACGGATGTCCGTTGTAAATAACACTATTTAATGATCAATATCAAGGTTTTAGCACCAAACCATCAACAACAAATATATTTTCAACAAAATACCATCTTCTTCAAATAGAGATATATATAGATCGAGAGAGTGAATGTACAGAAGAAAAGATCCTATAACTGAAAAGATTACACAAGAATTCTTATACGAATTGGAGCAATTCATGAGTTCTTTGTTGATGCAACCTTTGTGTCAAGAACACGGGAAAATGTTATGTCTATCCAAGATATGCAAAAACATGAAGTATTGAAGTCAAGAAATTATTTGCAAACATATTTATAAGGAGGATTTTGTAGAGAAATACAAAATTTGGTTATTTCATGGCAAAAATTGCGGCGTTAGAGATATTGTGCAAGAAACACAAGTAGAAAGAAATGAAGAAGTTGTTTATGAAGCATCAACGACCAATCCATATTGTGGAATGGTGTCAGATATTTTTTCTGGAGTTGTTCATGAACAATCGCATGAAGAGTTGTCGAACATCGATGCACGCCGATTTTTCAACCTATTGGATTCGGCGAAACAACCTATATATGAAGGTTGTCCTGAAGGTCAGTCACGCTTATCTTTATCTTCAAGATTGATGAGTATAAAAACAGAGTACAATGTTATTGAAAATTGCATGGATTCATTTTTCGAAACCATGCGTGAATATTTATCGCAAAATAATCAAGCTCCCAAGACATACTACGAAATAAAGAATATTTTAAAAGATTTGGGAATACCATATGAGAAAATTGATGTTTGTAGAAACAATTGCATGTTGTTTTGGGAAATGACAAAGACTTGTTGAAATGCAAGTTTTGCGGTGCAAGCATATTTCGGTCAAAAAACCATCTTCACGTAAATATGTACCATACAAAAAATGTTCTATATACCTGTAGCAAACAGGTTGAGAAGGTTATTTGAATCGAAAAAACTGTCGCGGTAATGAGATGACACGCATAACACTTGACGGACGAAGGGATAATGCAACATCTATCGGATGGTAAGGTTAGGAAGGATTTCAATGAAATATTTCTTCAGTTCGCATATGAAATAAGAAATGTTTATATTTGCCTTCGCACCGATGGTTTTAGTCCATATGGATAATCTGGAAGTCAATATTCTCTGCGGCCGGTGATTTTGTCTCCGTATAATTTGCCTCCCGATATGTGTTTGAAAAGAGAGTTAATGTTTCTGACGTTGCTGATTCTAGGACCAGAACATCCGAAGAAAAGTTTCGATGTCTTTTTAGAGCCTTTAATTAATGAATTAAGATATTTGTGGAATGAAAGAATTCTTGCTTATGACATTAGTACAAAGAAAAATTTTACATTGAAAGTGGTCTTGTTGTGGACAATTAGCGGCTTTCCTGCCTATGGAATGTTATCTGGATGGAGCACACAAGGGATATTAGCATGTCCATATTGTATAGAGGATACAGATTCATTTTGACTAGTACATGGTAAAAAACCATGTTGGTTTGATTGTCATAGAAGCTTTCTTCCTCGTTGACATGCTTTCCGGAAAGATAAAACATATTTTTGAAAAAACGTGGTACAAAAAGAAGAGGCACTGTGCATACAAACTGAAATGCAAATCCTTTACGAAATATTGAACACAATGAGAGATTTACAAGAATCAATAGAATACGATGGAGATCATCGGCATCGTAAACAAAAGGCCAAGGTGAATAGTATAACTGGTATAAACGTAATATCTTTTGAGAACTACAATATTAGAAATCATTGATATTACGTCATAATTTAGATGTTATGCATATCGAAAAGAACTTTTTCGATAACATCATCAATATTGTTTTGAATGTGGCAGGTAAAACTAAGGATAATATACAATCAAGAAAAGATTTGAAGACAATATGTCGACCTAAGTTGGAATTAAGATATGGAAGGTCACTTGTTCCAGTATTCAGATTGTTTGGGTCGACAAAACAACATTATATGGTGGTTAAAAGAAGACGTTAAGTTTCCAGATGGATATGCATCGAACATTGCTCGGTGTATGGGTATTGTTGGTTCGAGGCTGATTGAGTTGAAAAGTCACGATTGTCATGTTTTCATGCAGCGACTTATTCCAATTTCATTTGATGAGCTCTTACCATGGAATATTCACGATGTGTTGTACGTAATTAGCATATTTTTCAGAGATATATGTTCAAGAAAATTAAAAAGGGATGACTTAGAATTAATGAAAAACAATATCTTTGAAGTATTATGTTCATTGAGAAAAGTTTTTTCGCCTTCATTCTTCGATATCATGGAACATTTGCCAATACATTTACCATATGAGGCAATACTCGGCGGGCCAGTTCAATTCAGATGGATGTATCCTTTTGAAAGGTTTTTCTTTCATTTAAAGAAAAAAGCAAAAAACAAAGTAGCGGTTGAAGGATCTATTGTTAAACAATACTTATTGGAAGAAATCACATATTTCAGCATATTTTATTTTGAGTCGCATATTCAGACGAAAGAAAGACGTGCAACGGATGATCACACAAACTATCTATATAAATATAATTTGTAGTTTGGCACAATTCGTGAAATGTTTACACCGTTTGGACGTACATGAGGTAAATTCGAGGAATATTGGTTAGAACCAGATGATTATAATCACGTCCACACATATATATTACTAAATCTTCAAGAGCTATTACCTTCTGAAATGTACAAAACAATGAAAATCAATCTTTTAAACACAATTAATATATATATATATATATACAATATTAATGTATTTCCATTATAGGATATTTGATGAAGTAATTGGTACATCTCGTCATTTAAACGCAGATGAACTCACAGAAATGAAAGTTCAACATTATGGCTCGTGGTTGAGAGATTACGAAATACTCGTGTACACGTCGTATATATATATTAAAATTAATTTCGTTTATTATAAAGTATTCATTTTTTATGTTATATAGGTGAAAAGTTCTGGTTAAAGACTTCCATTGTGGTTAAAAGATTTGGCTAATGGTCCTGCACGAAATGTTATGTGTTGGCCAATTTTGTTTACTCAGGTCTACACGTTCCACACGTACAAACACGAAAAACATAGAAGCACATACAATTATGAAGTTTGCGTTATAGTGAAATAGAGGGTGATATCTTCTATGAAATTTTGCACCAAATCCTACAAGTGAAATATCTCGATCTCGTTGGGTTGAAGGTAATATTTTTTAAATGTCAGTGGTTCGACCAAACCGTAGGACGTGGAATACGAAAAAATCGATAGGGGAACTGACATCAATCCGGAACAATAATATGGTAAGTATGATTCATTCATCACAATAGATCAAGCAAATCAAGTATGTTATGTGCAATATCCAAAAACATTGAAACGTCGAAGAGATGAGTGGTGGACCGTAGTAAAGATCAAGCCACGAGGAATTATAATCACAAATGAAAAAGAAGATCCGTTGCAAACTGATCATCCGCAGTCGATTCGATTAATTGATATAGACAATCGTGGAGAGATTCTCACAAGAACTGACATAGACAAAGAATTCATACGCGATTATGAAGATGTTGAACCGGAAGATGAAGAAGATGAAAACGACGATGAATTCAATAAACAATTGAAGGAAGACAAGCCAATCGAAAAATCTATTGATGAAGAAATGTAAATACAATAATGTAATATATAATTTATGTATTAATTTTTTTACCTTCATATAATCTAATTTCATTGGGCATCCGTTGAGATTGCTACAGATGCCAATTGAAATACTAAATCGCCCTCGAGACATAGGAAAATTTTCAATTTTTTTGCATAAAATCAACGGGTATCCGTCGGTAATTTATAACGGATGCCCCTTACAGGCTTTATAATGGACATCCATTACACATTACCCACGGATGCCCGTTAGAAAAATTGTAACGAGCATCTGTTACAGTTTGCAACAGATTTCCGTTGCGAAGTATCATCATGGCTAGCCTACGCTAAGGTTGTTTCCAACGGGCATCCGATGGAAATTGTAACGGATGCCCGTTGCCTTGGGAGATGTACGGTCATTTTGGCATCCAATGCCTTAGGAGTATGTATTTCCAATAGGCATCCGTTGGACATTGTAAGGGATGCTAGTTGGAGACACAAAACGTAGTTTCAATTAATCGCGTCCGTTGAGTGGAAGTTTTTCCAATGGGCATCCGTTGGCATTTCCAGCGGATTCCTTTTGGAAAATTCTATATATATAACATTGAACAGTTTCATTTTCAACACAAGTCTAAAACATCAAATCCTCTCAAACACTAAAGACCTCTAACAAACACAAACACTTGTAAACACAAAACACAAAATGAGGGCTACACGATTTATATGTTCTGGTGGTATTTATTTTTTGTAAGAACTTTTTTATTAATTAAGGTTTTTTAATTTGTTTTTAATTTTTTAAATTTGTTTTATTTTTTTATTTTTTGTAACAATCCCAACGGATGCCCGTTGATAGTTTTAAAAAATTATAACGGGCATCCGTTGCAATTCCAAATTCTCATTAATTTATAACGGATTCCCGTTTCCATTTCCCGCCAACCAGCCAATGAGCATCCGTTAAAAATTTTCAATTCCCTCACATTTTTGTACCAACGGATGCGCAACGGATATCCATTACAAATTGGTAACGGACATCCGTTATAGTTTTGTAACGTGCAGCCGTTGCAGGCATTGTAATAGCCATCCGTTATAAACTACCAACAGAATTATTCGTTGTTCATCCATTGGAATATTGCAATGGATAATATTCGTTGTAATGCTGTTGGGAATCGCAATAGATCTCGATTTGCAACGAGTGATTCCCAACGGCTCTCGATCTGTTGTCGTCCGTTGGGAATCGCTCATTGCAATGAATTTTTGGCTATTTTGTTTTTTTTGTAGTGATAGATGAAGGGGTTTTGTTCTCGTAAAAGGGAAGAACAAGGCAGCAAATTAGATGGTGTTTAGATTTTTTTATTTCTATAAAAAATTAGATTTTATAACAAATTCCTAATATATCAATGAAAATCCGATGAATTTTCATTATATGATCGATTAACTATCAACAACGACCATTGATAATCTACAAATCTTTATCAACATTTGTCAACAAATTGTGTACTGATAGTGTTCGTGAACACCAATGGATAATTGCTATTTGAAATATCATCGCTAAGTTTCAAGGAATTACAACCATTGAAATATCATTAATAAAATATCCAATTAGATTATTTTATATTATAGACGAGGATGATATAGAGGGAACAAAAGCATATAGTGTTTTCTTAATTATAGTTATCATCGTTTTCATCTTCAACATTATTATTGGCGATCAACATGTTTTAAAAATCTAATTGAACCTCAAATCTTAAGAATGATCTTAGACTCTTATATCATGTTAAATCACATAAGATATATTTCCTTGTTTGTTTTCTAAGGCTTCATTACGACTTAACCAAATATTTTGATATCCATAAAATTTGTGATATATTAACAAATCTTGAATATTTTTAAGATATTAATAACCCAAAATCTCGAAGACATTATATCTCTTAATAACATACAAATGCAACATTGACTAAAATTAAGATATTGAAGGCGAAGGAAAAGATGTGACTTGTTCATTAATCTAATTGATAAAATGGATGTGTAAAAATATATTTATTATTTATACTCAATACTCTATAAAATGGAGGAAACAATTTTCACTTAACTTTCTCTATATTAATCCATGTCAAAATTTACAAGAATTTAATATAATATATAATGTTTGAGATAATCAACTATAATCATCAATTGGATTTGAGTTAGAAACAAATAAATTCTATCATAGTATTGGAATGTATTTAATCTGAGTTACTGACTTTGAAATAAAATTCGATTAGAGATATATCGGAAAAATCAATATTTTAAATGTAAAAGGATTGTGAGTAAAATATCACTTTGGAAATCATAAAAAATGAGACTTCATATCTTTTACAATAGCCTACATGTGCTTTATACAAGAAGCTTAGGAACTATTGGACAAAGAAAGAGAGTTGTAGAAGGAAAATTTCATCTGCTATGCGAGGATTGCAAAATTATTTTTAATGTCTACTGGTATACTAGAAATAATCGTTATTCTTGGATTGTACTAAGGAGGATTGAACTAGAGGTTTGTCCTTTGTTGGTGTGGAGGAGAGGGCTAAATACTGGTAGTGTTGTACACTCTGTTTTGGGAATCAAAATGTTGCGAAGCTGATTTTCTTTTGATAATTTATGAATTTTTCGTTTCTTTTGGTGCAACCCTTTGTGTTGCTCGGGCTGTAGTGATAATGGAGGAGTTTTGTATGCTAATATGCCCCTCAAACTTGTGCCGGGGTGTTCGCCAAGGCCAAGTTTGTATTGAAGGTCACATAAATGTTCTCGAGTAAGTGACTTAGTGAAAATATTAGCAACCTAAAATGCAGAAGAAATATGTTTAGTTATAATCGAGCCTAAATCAACTTGTTCACGTATGAAGTGATAATCAATCTTAATGTGTTTTGAGCGCTTGTGGAAACCAATATTTGTGAATAGATAGACAACATAGAAGTTATCGCAATGTAGCACTATATGATGTTGTTGAGGAATACAAAGATCGCGAAGGAGGAATGACAATCATGTAAGTTCAATAGCTAAAGAGACCACGACGCGGTATTCTGCCTCTCTAGAGGGGCATGAGACTGTGAGTTGTCTCTTAGCTGACTACGACATGAGGTTACTTCCCAAGGAGACACAAAAATTAGAAGTTGACCTTCGAGTTTTCTTGGCAACCTGCCTAGTCACTGTCGCTTAAAGCATGCATTGTTAGAGAACACTGAAAAATGAATGTATAATCCAAGATGTAAAGTGCCTTTTAAGTATCTTAATAAATGTTTAAGTAATTTGAAATCATCAATAGATGAAGTGTGCATTTTTTTACAAAGAAAATTGATTGTAAATGAATTATCAGGTCGAGTTAATGTAAGATATTGAAGAGCTCCAAGATTGCTTCGAAACTAAGTGGGATCATAATATGCAGACTGATCAAAATGAGAAAGTGTTTGTTTCATGGGCATGGGTGTGGGTAGAGGTTTGCAGAGGAGCATATCACTCTTGCTAAAAATGTCTAGAGCATATTGTTGGAGAAACATACCAGTCTTCTGGAACTTAGCTTGAATGCCTAAAAATAATGTAAAGCTCCTAAATCTTTCGTATGGAACCTAGTGTGTAAATGATTGATAAGATCTGAGACGAGGGATTCTGAGTTCCCTATGAGAAACATGTCATCAATGTAGAGGAGAAGAATTAAGGTGATCATTGTGTTTGTAAATGAAAAGAGAGAGGTCGGTAGAACTGCAGCTAAAGCCAAATTCAATGAGGTAGGAACTAAACTTATTGAACCAAGCTCTTAATTAGGGCTTGTTTCAAGCCATAAAGAGGCTTCTTTAGTCGACAAACATGGTTGAGAAATTCTTTGTTTACAAAACCTAGAGGTTGCCTCTTGAAAATATATTCTTTGAGGTCACCATGGAAGAAAACATTGCTAACATCCAAATGTTGAATTGGATAATGCTAAGTGACAACAAGACTTAAGACAACCCTTATGGCATATGTTTTAACAATAGGACTATATCTGTCTAGAAAATCAATATCCTCTTCTTGGTGATATCCTTTAGCAATCAGTCTGGACTTAAGCCTTTCTAGACTACTATTTGGATTGAGTTTGAGTTTAAAAACCTATTTTCAACATAAATCGTTCATATTAGGGTGAGCGGGAACTAGTTCCCATGTGTTATTGCTTTCTAATGCAGAAATTTCCTTCCTCATAGAAGCAACCCAACTAGGGTGCTTATAATTGACACTATGCTTTTTGGTGTGAATGGTATGTTTGTGACAACATATAGTGCATATCAAGGATTTGGTTTCGATATACCATAACATGCCCTAGTGATCATAGGTTGTATTCTTTGTGTGGAAGCTATAGGTGACGGACTAAGAGAATGGTTTGTAAATAAGCTAGGAGTGGATTGAGAATGGTGAGTGGTTAGATATGACCTATCTATATTTTGACCTGAAGTGTGTGTGGTTTGTTCGAGCATTAGAAGTGGCAATTGATAGTATGAAACATGATTTGTAAGAGGATTAGGGAGCAGGGAGGATCCTTGCTGCCACACTTGTAATAAAGGAGTTTTGTACCTAGAAGCAAACGAGGAATACACAGAAGAGAAAGGAAAGGTTTTATCATTGAAAATCATATGTCGTGCTATTTAAACACAATCACTAGGTATTATAAACACATATATCCTTTGTATCTATCACTATAGTCTAGAAAAACAGAATGAAGTGAACGAGGTTCTAATTTTGTTCGGAATAAGGTCTGAGATAAGGATAACAAGAGCTACCAAAGACTCTAAGTGATGTGTTATCTGGATCTTTTTCATACAACATTCTGAAAGGAGATGTTAACGGATTAATAAGAAAATTAGAAATAAAAATACTTCGACCCAATAGAGTAAAGGTACATGTGCTAGAAATAGCATGGAGAGGCCTAAGTCTATCAGGTGACAGTGTTTCTTTTCTGAAAGCTTGTTTTGTGTTGGTTTATAATGGCACAACATGCGTAGCTTGATTCCATATTTTGTCAAGTGATGAGTGAAGAGATGACTGCTAAATTCTCCTCCATTATCACATTGAAAGGAATTGATCCTTTTGTTAATATGCAGTTAAACTTGAGTTTGTAAGCCACTACTAGAAAATTCAAGATTAGGGACGGAATTTGGGGACCGATATTTCTGTCCCTAAATTTAGAAACGGATCATACACGGATTAGGGACGAAAATGAAATCCGTCCCTAATTCGTCCCCAAATTTGGGTACAGAAGAGTCGTGCCTAATCCGTTTCTAAATGCGGACCAATTAGGGACGGAGAAGTAATTCGTGCCTAAATTGGAGACGGCAGGTCATCCGTCTCCAAATTTAGAGACAGGCAGATCATCCGTCTTCAAATTTGGAGACGGGCAGGTCATCCGTCTCCAAATTTGGAGATGGGCAGGTCATCCGTCTCCAAATTTGGAGACAGGCAGGTCATCCGTCTCTAAATTTGGAGACGGATTTGGGACCGTCCCTAAATTTAGGACTTTAAAAACCGTTTTAGGGACGGTTTCGGGACGATTTGTTATCGAAAAAATTCAGACAATATGTAAGTAATGAAATTTTACATAAATAACTTTTATAATATTCTAACGATGAAATTTTACATAAATATTATGACGATGAAATTTTACATAATATTCTGACGATGAAATTTTACATTCTATAGTGTTTGCGATATAATGGCATCTTCATCAAGATCGAACATTTTCGATTCTAGACAATGGATGTACAGAAGAATTGATCCAGAATCTCACAGCGTATCGAAAGAGTTTATAGAAGGCGTCACATAGTTTATGACAATGGCGACGAATCAACAAGTTTACAAAGAAACGGGTACGTTGGTTTTTCCATGTGTCAAATGCAAGAATGAAAAATTTGTTAATGAGAGAACTGTTTGGAAGCATCTTTATTTAAGAGGATTTACCCCGAATTATTTCATGTGGTTATGTCATAGAGAAAAATTTACACCACGACCTAGTAATGTGGTGGAAAACTTTAGTAGGGACACTATACATCATGATGAATTTGAGTCTTCTCAAGATGTAGAAGTGAACCCTTATGTGGAAATTGGTGCAAAATGTATTCCGTGAAAGAAACGAAAATATTGAAGAAGATCCGAATGAAGAAGCAAAAAGTTTTTTTGAAATGATAGAAAGTGCTAGGAATCCACTTTATGATGGTTGTAGGAGTGGTTTATCACAGTTATCTCTGTCTGCACGTTTGATGAATTTGAAGACTGAAAATAATTTGTCTGAGAAATGCATGGATTCGATATTGCAATTAGTAAGAGATTATTTGCCAGAAGATAATAATGCAGTAGACTCCTATTATGAGACAAAGAAGATGATGCGATCTTTGGGTTTATTGCCATATCAAAAGATTGATGTTTGTCAAGACAATTGCATGATTTTTTGGAGAGAGACATCGGAGATGAGTAATTATCTATTTTGTGGAAAAGATCGGTTTTATTTAACAAAGAATGGAAATCGGTTCCATATCATCGTATGTGGTACTTACCAATTACAGACAGATTAAAAAGATTGTATCAATCTGTGGAGACCGCAAGCGACATGAGATGGCATGCTGAGCATTCAAGTAAGGAAGGAGAGATGTGTCATCCCTCAGATGGTGAGGCGTGGAAACACTTTAACAAGGTATACCCTGATTTTGCGGCTGAGAGTCGAAATGTCTATTTAGATCTTTGTACCGATGGTTTTAATCCATTTGGGATGTCTGGAAAGAATTATTCATTGTGGCCAGTTATAGTGACACCTTACAACTTACCACCGGATATGTGCATGAAACGGGAATTTTTGTTTTTAACAATAATGATTCCCGGGCCTAATCATCCGAAAAGAAGTTTGGATATATTTCTTCAACCACTTATTGAAGAATTAAAAGAATTATGGAATGGAGTTCAAGCGTACGATGTCTCGAGGAAACAAAATTTTATGTTACGAGGTGCTCTCATGTGGACAATAAGTGATTTTCCAGCTTATAGTATGTTATCTGGATGGACAACGCATGGTCGATTGGCTTGTCCATATTGCATGGAAGAAACAGATGCTTTTCAGTTGAAACATGGAAGAAAGACGAGTTGGTTTGATTGTCATCGTCGTTTGAAATATAAATTGTTGAAATGGTTGAAAGAAGATGTGAAATTTCCCGATGGCTATGCGTCTAACATTGGAAGGTGCGTTGACATTCAAGGAGGAAAGTTATTAGGGATGAAAAGTTACGGTTGTCATGTATTCATGCAAAGACTACTTCCGATATGTTTTTCTGAATTGATGGACAAACATGCACACAAAGCAATTGGAGGTATCTGGTTGGTTTTATATTAATATGTAGTGTGAATATTTGTTAAATACACTAATAATACTTTAATGTTATAGGTATTGGCTTATTCTTCCGAGATTTATGTTCGAGAAATCTGAGTATGGATGTTGTTCGTCGACTCGAAAATAACATAGTAACTATACTTTGTAACTTAGAGAAGATTTTTCCACCATCATTCTTCGATGTTATGGAGCACTTGACAGTTCATTTACCGCAAGAAGCCGCACTAGGAGGTCCAGTTCAATTTCGATGGATGTATCCGTTCGAGTGATTTATGTTTTATCTGAAGAAAAAAACCAAACAAAAAGCTCGACCGGAGGGTTCAATTGTGGAACAATACGTCAATGAGGAAATATAATTCTTCACTTCATACTACTTCAAGCCACATGTTCAAACGCGAACTAGAAATCCAGACAGATGTTTTGATGGTGGTGTGACGTATTCATATCCAGTACCGGATGTTCCGGACATATTTTGTGGAATTGGTCGATCTGCTGGTAAGGCGAAAGATATATGGTTATCACAACGAGATCTCCATATCGCACATACATATGTTTTATTAAACTGCGAATATCTACAGCCTTTTGAACGGTAAAATCCCATAATTAACTATGGTTTTCACAATGACAATTTTGTTTATTTTTGTAATATATATAGAATTTTGTTTCTTTTTATAGGACATTTGATGATATATTGAAGAATACATATACGAACATTGATGATTCTCAACTCCAAGAACTTAAAGAAAAAGATTTCTCCACATGGATCAGACAATATGTAAGTAATGAAATTTTACATAAATAACTTTTATAATATTATGATGCCGTGTCTAAGTTTGTACATGTACTGCAGGTTGAGATAAGCAATCACCCGTTGTGGCTACGAGATCTTGTCAAAGGACCAATTATGGAAGTTATGAGTTGGTCTATGTATTTTAAACGTGGTTATAATTTTCACACTTACGAACATGGGAAATCGAAGTCGACGATGAACCAGATTATTATGGGATTTTAAAGAAAATTTTGCAAACCAGATTTTTATGGGATTTTAAAGGAAATTTTGCAATTGGAATATCCAGGTATAGAAAACAAGTTTAAAACAAGTTTATCTGTCATTGTGATTTGTAGGTTTGGCTTTGAGCAACTTAATAGTCAAATAACAACTATGATAAAAGCTGATTATGATCGGTTCTGTTACAATTAGACACATACCGATCCAGATATTAAGCAACGATGGTGGAAATCATTTGTGGTATGTTTTAAACAATTTTTAATTTTATCAAGTAATTTAAATTCAATTTAATTATAATAAGCTTATTATTATTACAACAAAAATTTTATTGGAGTCCCGCCATTACCGGACTAGTAAAGTCCGAATTTGAAAGAAATGCGGCAAAGCGTCTGAAATCTATCATAGGTAAATTGCACGCACAGCGATATATAAAAGGAAAACCCAATTGGATGTCGGAAGATATTTGGGATCAGATGTGCGCACATTGGGATTCCCAATAATTTAAGGCAAAGAGCGAGCGAGCATGTAAATCCCGGCGTTCTGATAGAGCAGGATACGGGATAAGCGTACACACGGCAGCATCTCGTTCTTTTGCGGAAGTATACAAAGATCTGGTAAGCTTTATTCAATTTTTATGCATTTATATAAAATTAACATTTTATTAAACTATGTCTTTTTTATTTTTTTCAGGCGAAAGAGAATGGATCCGAACCATCGTATCTAGAATTGTTAGAACGTACGCGCGTTAAGAAGTCAGATGGTTCATGGGTGGATCCTAAGGTGAAAAGCGTTTACGATGAAATTGAAAACATGGCAGCGGAGCGAGTATCGCAAATTCCCCCAAGAGAAGACGGCTCACAAACTACTCTTAGTCAGGAAGAGCATAACGAGTTGTATCTCGAGGTAATAATGAAATTCTACTATGATCTAATTTCACTATTTATAAATGTTATTAATTCTCGATATTTGTTTTACAGCAAGTTACGCCATACAAAGGTCGTATTTTCGGACTTGGAGCAATGGCCTCAAAACATTCAACTTCATCCAAAGGTAAAGAAAAAATATCGGATTACGAGCTCCGACATCAAATATCTGAAAGGTTCCAATAATCCGACAAGCGCGTTGAACAAGCACTAAAGGAGGCTGAACTATCAAGAAAGCATGTCGAACGATCAGATAGGCGAATGGAAAAGCTTTTGCGCATGATGAAAGCGCAAATGCCTAACATTGATTGGGATGCAGTTCAGAACAGTGATTCCGACCACGACTAATCGGAACGGCTTAGGATTATATGTAATCGAAATGTTGGTTATTTGTATGGTTTGTAATTTTTTATGTACTAATATTTATCTTTTAATGTAAACTTTGGAGACGCGCTAGTGCTGTCTCCAAATTTGGAGACGAATTCTGTGGTCTGTCTCCAAATTTTAAAGACCGAAAACCACCCGTCCCCAATTGGGACTGAAAAATCCGTCCCTAATTAGGAACGGATTGGGGACGGATAGCATTTAGAGTCGCGCGATTGGGTACTACCGCTGGTCGTCCCTAATCCGTCCCTAAATCTGTTTAGGGACGGATTAGGGACTGATTTTTCAGTCCTTAAAACCTGATTTTCTTGTAGTGAGCTAACAAAAACAGAGAAGAATTTTCCTTTGGATTTAAGAGGATAAAACCAACAAAATCGAGTTTAATTATCAATAAAAACCACGCAATACTTAAAACCTTGAACGGATAAAACATGAAAGAGACCCCATAAGTCACAATGTAAAATTTCAAGTGGTTCAGATGCCATAAACAAAGATTTGTTAAACGGAACTCTAATGTTTTTGGAAATTTGATAAGAGCCACAAAAAGTGGGAGAAGACTATAGGATGTTTATCATGCCGCTGGTCTGAATTTTATGGAGAACTTTATCATTAGGATGTCCACGCCTCATATACAATGTTTCAGCTGAAGTAGTCCTTTGTCTGATTGAAAAAAAAAGCCTTTGGTGCAGAGGACTCAAGAATATAAAGACTATTAATCTTGGAGCCTCTTGCTAGTCTCTTGTGTATGTGTTGATCCTTTATTACAACACCATTAGGATAAAAAAGAACATAGAAAGAGAGGTCTGCAGTGATTTGTGAGACTGAAAGCATATATTTTTATAAGGTAGATACTATTAAAACATTTTGAAAAGGAAGTTTACCTAAAGAAGACGCTATAGTGGATGAGCCAACAAGTGTCATGGGTAGTAGAGAACCATCTCCAACCATCACACTCTCAGAGCCATTGTAGACTTCATGATTTGTTAGATGATTGATGAAATTATAGTCATAGGAGAACTAATTCAATAATCTGGGTACCAGTCACTGCCATAGAGATCTACAACTTGAAGAGTATTTAGTGCTTGAGGAATTTCTTGGACTGAAATGAGTTCTCAAACCTATGTCAACATTTCAATGCCACATGACTAGTTTTACCACATATCTGACAGAGTGGCCTCGAGTTACCAGAATTACCTGCAGATTTTTGAGGTGAGTGAGATATTTTATTTGAATATAACTGTTGTGTGTGAAGCCTTGATCTCTAGAAGTAAAGTTAGAGCCACTTCGTTGATTATTTAATCTATTTGATCCTCTAGAGTATTAGTAGTTACCTCGGCCAAAATAAGAGTTATGTGAAGGGTCGAGGAGATAGGGATTGTTACCAGATTGAGCAGCAAAAGCTTGATGATGAGATACTTCAAAGGGCTTGTGAATCTCGTTGGTGAGTGCAATGCTTGTTAGATGACTAACCACATCTTCATATGTGGGAAACGGTCATGATGCATGAAGGTGTGTATCACATTGGTGAAGGCCTCATATTCTTTCGTAAGACCTTGGAGGAATCTAAATATTTTCATTGAGTCAGATACTGGTTTGCAATCGAAGTGAGGTAGTCATAGATAGATTTGAACTCCTTGATGTAGTTTGTTATTGTTTTTCCTTCAAGAGAGATTGTTTGTAAGGATACCAATGGAGGTTTTGTTGCCAATAACAAGGCCTAAAATATCTTTCGGAGAGGGTTCCACATATCCATGATCTAACTAGGTTATCTGTCTTTCTCAAGGAGGAGTACAAAGGGTTCGAGTTTGGGTCATTACATTTGCATTTGTGATTTTAATGGTTTGAGGTGAGTAAAAAATTCACTTGTGATAGACCCAATGAGCTCTTGTGACTCCGGCAAATACTCTATTTGAGATCTCCATATAAGATAGTGTGTTTGAGCGTTATGAAGTTGGAAATATTGACATGAAAAGGGAAAGGATAAAGTTTTGGTTCTTCCATTGAAGAGAATGTGGAAGGTATTTCTTCTAATGTTGAGGCACTCATACCGTAAAAAGATTGAGAGTAAAATATCACATGGATTTCATTGAAAATGAGACTTCATATCTTTTACAACAGTCTACATGTCTTGCTTTATATAAGAAGCTGTGGAACTATAGAAAAAATGAGAGCAGTAGAGGGAACATTTCCTCTACTGTGCTAGGGCTACAAAACGATTCTTAACGGTTATCAGTACACTAAAAACAACCGTTCTTTTTAGAGTGTGATAAGGAGAAATGAGCTGGAGGTTTGTCCTTTATTGGTATGGAGAAGACAGGTAAATACTGACAATGTTGCAGACTATGTTTTGGGAATTAGAATGTTGGAGAACTAATTTTCTTTTGATAATTTTCTGAATTTGTCATTTCTTTTGATGTAACAATTGTGTTGCTAATAAAATGAAGGTGTTAGAAATCTTATAAAAAATATAAAAGATCTTATGCAATATATAAATAATGTGGACCAATCTTATATTAGTAATTAATTTTGAATTGAAAGCTAAATATAATTAGATTTATTAAAACAAAAATTCAAAACTTCTAACATGATTTCCTACCATTGGAATGTCTGGAAGCACACATAGAACCAAAAGCTCTTAGTAGGACACGTCACCATGTAATATATATAGAAAGAGAGATAGTGTAGGGTTCGTAAATAAATATAAATAAATGTTTTATAATTATTATTTCACCTACCAAAAGAACCAAAATGATACTATTTAATGATTCTCCAAACACTGTTTATTAAATAAAATTATATGTACCAATCTAAGCATTAATCTGACAATGATATTTGAGAATGAGACATAAATCCTAAAATGTATATTTCAAAATTGTAGGACTTGTTTCTTGTAGGACTTGTTTCTTATTATGGTTATGTTTTACTCATTTAATTAGCTACCTGCAACAAGTTAATTGGTTGGATATGATCATAAAAATGTCATAAATAAAATCGTATTAAAAATAAAATTTAAATTTATTCGTTTTAATAATGTAATAACTAATTATATGTAAGAGGAAAGGAAGAGAGAAGGTGAATGATCACCATGATGACATGATTGTGGTGGAGTGTGTGAAGATCAACAAAAATAAATTGAAGTAATTAATTTTTGTGTAATTATATATTTGCTGTCTCGTTTTCTTCACAAGTTCTCGATTCTTCCATTATCATTCCTCCTTGTTCCTCATTGGCCCAATATAGTTGTGCGTTGCTTTTTCCATTTATTGGTCCACATATTTACATTTATCTATATCCATATGAACTCTTATCTAAGACAAATATATATGATATTAGAATTTTGGATGCCCAAATATTATTTTGTACATTGATCAATTATATTAAATAATCAAATCAATATATAATTATTCGGTTTGATTTTGTAATGACTATTTTAATTAATACCGAACCATAATTGGATTTCAAAGACTTGAATCCAATGTTATATTATTGAAAATATCCATTAATAAAGTGATTAGATCGTAAGAATATTGAAATTATTTCGTGAATTTTTAATCCTACTTTAAAGTTCTAATTTATTTCTGTAATAATAACTTACTTATCAAATTAATCCAATTTCGACTTAAATGTGAACTAGTAAATTTTATGCATACAAATTGATTCAATCTTTTCTAAATATATTAATTGAGTGGTATTATGTTATTAATAAATGAACTAGTAAATTTTATACGGTTACCATACAAATTCCTCATTGTTTTACATATATCAATTATACATCAACTCAATCAGCCTTACATTAGATTTTCTGAAATTCGATTAAAATAATATAGGTATAACAATAATATAGGTGTGACAATGTAGCTGAAATAATTGCATATTTATCAATATATATATATACTATTTATGTTTAATAATATAAATTTATCAATTTGTGTATTGAATATGTTTAGGTATCTATATATATTAGGGCTGGACAAATAACGGATATTTACGAATATCGAACTATTTGTATTTGTATTTGTATTCGGCGAATATCTAAATTTAGTATTTGTATTTGTATTTGTAAATTCGGATATTTGTAAATACGAATATTTGTCGAATATTCGGATATCCTTCGGATATACGGATATTCGTATCTGAACCTAAATTTTTTTAACGTATAAAATATATATAAAAACATTTTAATAAAAAAAATCAATAATCATCAAATATAATCTAAAACTAAAATTTCAAAGCACAAATATGCTATTTTGTTTCGTGGATGATTCTACGAGTATCGTAAATTCACCTAAAGCAATGAAACAAATTGTTAGATTACACACTAAAATAAAAATTGCAAAAAGTTATATATTAGAGTTCTGTATTTTTTTCATATATTGTAATGTCTCTATAACATTATCCAATCGATTTGGATTAGAACCAATGTTAAGTATAAATTAAATATTCAACAATATTAGTTATTTTAAAATATTTGATATTTTAGTCCTCCCATCGTAAATATATTACATATTTCGCTATATATATTTATATAATAAATGTTTAAATAAGATTAATAATGTTTTTTATTTCCAATTTGATCATTAGAATCAATTTGTTATATATGTATTTATATATTAACTAAATTTTCTATTTAATATTTATGGATACGAATAGTTCGGATAATTGAATCTACTATTTGTATTTGTATTTGTCGAATATCTTATTTCTAATATTTGTATTTGTATCAGCGGATATATAAATTTTCGGTTCGAATACGAATCGAATACGAATCAGATGCGAATATTTCGAATATTTTGTAAAAATCAAGATACTATTAAAAAAAATTTACACTTTTCTTACTTTGAAATTACGCTTTGCCTTGATCGATTAAATCAATTTATTTTTAATAATATGTACAATGGAAAATAGAAGGTCCCAAACTGAAAAAAGGTAAAGAAAAGACAGAACAACAGAGAAAATATACAATTAATAATTATAAGATTCACACACACAGTGCCAACGTGAGAGTTCCGCGTGCAGATGATTCTGCCACCGTCCAAATTTGCTTTTAGAGTTTTTTTTAAAAAATTATAAAAATGATTAAACTTTATATTATAAATAGGATTTGATAAAATATTCGAAATAATCGTATCCGATTCGTGTTCGATTCGTATTCGAACCGAAAATTCAAATATCTGCAGATACAAATATAAATATAAATATTAGAAATCAGATATTCAACAAATATAAATACAAATAGTAGATTCAATTATCCGAACTATTCGTATTCGTAAATATTAAATAGAAAATTTAGTTAATATATATAGATACATATATAACAAAATTGATTTTAATGATCAAATTGTAAATAAAAAACATGATTAATCTTATTTAAACATTTATTATATATAGGCAAATATGTAATATATTTATGATTGGAAGACTAAAATATCAAATACTTTAAAATAACTAATATTGTTGAAGATTTAATTTATACTCCATATTGATTCTAATCCAAAAGGGTTGGTAATCTTATAAAGACACTACAATATATGGAAAAAATAGAGAACTCAATAAATATATAACTTTTTGCGAATTTTATTTTATTGTGTAATCTAACAATTTGTTTCATTGTCCACAAAACTAAATTTAAATGACTCGTGTGGAGATGAATGTGAAGATTTGATGTTTTGTTTTATTCATATTATGTATATCTGTATATTTGTGCGAATTGAAATTTTTAGTTTTAGATTATATTTGAAGATTATTGGTTTTTTTATTAAAAAATTTTTATATATATTTTATATGTTAAAAAAAATTAGGTTCAGATACGAATATTTGTATATCCGACGAATATCTGTATATTCGACAAATATTCGTATTTACAAATATCCAAGCTTACAAATACAAATACAAATACTAAATTTGGATATACTCCGAATGCAAATACAAATACAAATAGTCTGATATTCGCAAATATTCGCTATTTACTCAACCCTAGTTATCGATACATTTATTAATTTGTAAATGTTAAAGTTATTATATATGTATACATATATATATATATATTCGTTATATCGTCATCATATTAAATCTACAATTCAAATAGTCGAAATATAATATATTTGGTAGAAACAAACGACTTGGATTAAACACTTAAGTTTTTATATGATATTAACTGGAATTTAATTAAATACTTTATTAAAAATATTTTTAGTTATTTTGTCAAGAACACAACGGTGAAATCGAATCTCATTCTTCTGTTTTAATAGAACAAAATGTTATGTATATATATATATATATATATTAGTAAAATTTACCAAAATCAGAAAAAAAACAATCAAGTTATTCCCAAATATACAATAAAAATACATTTCTTATAATACATTTCAATTAGTGCATGCAAATCCACAATAATCAGTTTAAAAAGAACACATCTCAAACTTTTTTTTTCAATGTTTTGATGAAGATATCATCTCATTGAGTCACAATAGATGATTGTCAGCATGGTACGAGGATGGATTAGTCGTAGACTTAGAGCGGATGTAGAGTCGAAGTAGTCGGATCGACATCATCAGATTTGTGAAACAACAGGTCGGTGAAAATTCAGTCTGGTGTCGTGGGTTTATAACTCATTGCACTACAAAAAAACATGCCATTTCCAACGGACAAATCCGTTGGAAAAAGGCCAAAAATCCGCTGGGAAGGGCCTTTTGCAACGGACTGCAACGGATTTTAGTCCGTTGCGAATAGCGCGTTAGAAATTCGGATCCGTCGCAATTCGCAACGGATGGGCGACGGATAAATTCCGTTGCAAAGTGGTGACGGATGTTCCAACTGACAAATCCGTTGCAAATATTGTAACGGAAGCCCGTTGCCAGTATTGGTGACGGATGCTCGTCGCAAATTTGCAACGGACATCCGTTGCCGTATACCGACGGACGTCCGTTGCAAAATTTAACGGACGTCCGTTGGAAAGGGAAATCGAAAAAGAGCGGGAATTGTAGGTTGCAACGGGC
>CM071865.1:33152425-33169902 GCA_036759665.1 Gynandropsis gynandra | reverse complement strand
TTCGTAAAGGATTTGTGTTCCGGTTTGCATGCACAACGCCTCTTCTTTTTGTACCACGTTCTTTCGAAAATATTTTTTATCTTTCCAGAAAGCATGGCCACGAGGAAGAAATCTTCTATGACAATCAAACCAACATGGTTTCTTACCATGGACTAGTCGAAATGAATCTGTATCCTCCATACAATATGGACATGCCATTCTTCCGTGCGTGCTCCATCCAGATAACATTCCATAGGCAGGAAAATCGCTAATTGTCCACAACAAGACCGCTTTCAATGTGAAATTCTGTTTAGTACTGACGTCATAAGCAAGGATACCGTCGTTCCACAACTGTCGTAATTCATGAATTAATGGCTGGAAAAAGACATCGAAACTTTTCTTCGGATGTTCTGGTCCTGGAATCAACAACGTCAGAAACATTACCTCTCTTTTCAAACACATCTCGGGAGGCAAATTATACGGGGACAAAATCACCGGCCACAAAGAATATTGGCTTCCAGATTGTTCATATGGACTAAAACCATCCGTGCATAAGCAAAGATAGACGTTTCTTGTTTCATACGCAAACTCGGGAAATATTTCATTGAAATCTTTCCAAGCCTTACCATCCGATGGATGTTGCATTATACCTTCGACCGCCGAGTGTTCTGCATGCCATCTCATAGCCGCAGCGGTTTTTCTCGATTCATATAACCTTCTCAACCTGTTTGCTACAGGCATATAGAACATTTTCTTGTATGGTACATATTTACGTGAAGATGGTTTTTTAGGCCGAAATCTGCTTGCACCGCAAAACTTGCATTCCAACAAGTCTTTATCATTTCCCCAAAACAACATGCAACTGTTTCTACAAACATCAATTTTCTGATGTGGCATTCCCAAATCTTTCAACACATTCTTTGTTTCGTAGTATGTCTCAGGAGCTTGATTATGTTCCGGTAAATACTCACGCATTGTTTTGCAAAAAGAATCCATGCAATTTTCAGCAACATTGTAGTCTGTTTTAATACCCATCAATCTTGAAGATAAAGATAACCGAGACTGACCTTCACGACAACCTTCATATATAGGTTGTTTCGCCGAATCCAAGAGGTTGAAGAATCGACGTGCATCGATGTTCGGCATTTCTTCATGCGTTTGTTCATTAACGACTCCAGGAAAAGCATCTGACACCATTCCCGCATATAGATTTGTCGTTGATGCTTCATAAATAACATCTTCATTTCGTTCTACTTGTGCATCTTGCACGCTATCTCTTACACCGCAATCTTCGCCATGTAAAAACCAAATTTCGTAATTTTCAACGAAACCCACCTTATAAAGATGTTTGCAAAGAATTTCTTGACTTCGATACTTCATATTTTTGCATCTTTTGCACGGACATAACATTGTTCCGCGTTCTTGACACAAAGGCTGCATCGACGCAAAACTCATGAATTGCTCTAATCCGTGTAAGAATTCTTGCGTAAACTCTTCGGTTATAGGATCCTTTCTTCTATACATCCACTCTCTCGATCTATATATATTTCGATTCGAAGAAGACGACATTGTGTTGAAAATATGTTTGTTGTAGATGGTTTGCTACAAACCTCAGTTTAGATCTAAATACTGTTGTTTCCAACGGATGCCCGTTGGAAAGTATGTAACGGATGCCCGTTGGACGATCACGTGAAATTATTTCGACCAGTGAACCTCGATATTCACAATTGCAACGGTACTCCGTTAACATTTCTAACGGATGTCCGTTACAAATTGCAACGGACGTCCGTTGGCATCTGTTGCGTCGGATTCTAACGGAGATTAACGGAGATCGCCAACGGAAACTTACCGTTAGAAACCCGTTACAAATTGCGACGGATTGCAACGGATAGGGCAACGGGCAATTTCCGTTGCAAATCCGTCGTAAATTGTAACGGATGGCAACGGAAATGGTCCGTTAGAAATATTCTTCGCTCCGTTAAAATCCGTTGCGATTTGTTTCCAACGGGCGGATCCGTTGCCCCATCCGTTGGAAAATCAATGTTTTTTCGTTGAATGTTGGGGTAGGTGTAGTTGTCAGATCAATGTATCCTCGGATAAGTGTCATCATCGGATAAGTGCCGTAATCCTCGGATCGATATCGTATTCGGTGCTATGGTGGTGGTGTCGATCACTTGCGAGAAAGTTTTCTACGTCAGTGAATCGTCGATGGCAACAAATGTGAATAAATGGGTTTTCCCCTTCCACATGTTTTGCAACTCGGAGATTTTACCGAACGAATCAACACACAATAATAACTCAGTGATTGCTGTCAAGTAGACTCATCGAATGGATTATTATTACGAGGTCAAGGCAATAAAAATGAAAATTTAGAAAGGACCAATATACACTTAATATACATTGGTCGTTTTACCCGAACGACAAAACAATCGACCTGACTGATTCCTATGTAAGAACACTCAAAGATGTGGACCACTCGACTTGAGCACACACCGCTCCAAAAAAGCGTCAATCTAACTCGATCGAGTAGAGGAGTTATACAATCGAGCATTATCTATACAAATTTTAGGTTAAAAACTTTATGTGGTGCTCAACTGACCGATCACTCCATTCGGACAAGCATTTTCCTGTTTTTTTGTTGCATTCACTTTTATATAATTTCGAGTTATGTTTTAATCCTTAAAAATAACACACATATTGTATGATATTTTTAACTAAGTCTTATTATTGAGAGAAATATTTTTCTTACTAATTCTGATAAGAAATTTAGCTAAAGAATTCTTCAAGCACTTTCGAGTTGTTCACCGACTTATCAACACTGTATCATAAGTGTTATGACGTCGTTCACAATGTTTTAGGTTTGTTAGTTAATTTATAGGAGTTTCTAAAGCGTTCATCAATCTGAATTTTTTTTTCAAGTTCACTTATAATTTTATCCATTTAAAAATAGAACGTAGATTTAAAACATATATGGTATCTGAGCCTGTTTCTTGCGTTAGACTATCTATCTATCTCTATTATTCTTTTTATTTTATTTAGAACTTTATTTTACTTAAATTTTACTTTTTGTTTATTTTTTTTTGTTGTAAGATCAACCAAAACATAAAAAAAATAAGAAAAAGAAATGAAAAAATAGAAAGGAAAAAAGAAAAAGGAAGAAGAAAAGAAAAAGAAAATAAACAAGATAAAAGAAGAAAAGAAAAAGAAAATAATAAGAAAAAAATGAAAAAGATAAAGAAAAGAGTATCTTATGAACTAGATTTGAAAACTATAACATAGTTGTTTACTTCATAAAATTATACTATCAAGATTTAGTTTTATATATAGGAAATAATTTTGAATTTAATTTTTTTAATTCTCAAATAATTCGAATAGAAGAAAAAAAGGAAAAGGGAGGAGAGCGAGTGAGATCGGACGAAACAATTTCTTGAGTGATTGTGAGATTTGTTCATTTTTCATTCTTTCATCTTTTGTGATTTTATTAACAATGTTTTCTATTTTATAACTTTTTCGATGTCTAAATTTAAAAAAAAAATCAAGATGAACCACCACAAATTGAAGTAGCATTTATGTTGCAAACATAAATCCAATTTATGTTGGGGGAATTGCGGATCATGAATAAGTGGGTTGATCGATTGGAATACACATCTCGGGGATTTCTTCAAAAACAACTGATGAAAGAATCAAACACATCTCGTAATTCATACCCTACAAATGTGGATAAAGACGAGTGTACTGAGGTTATGGAACCATATTGATGATGACATCAATAACATCAAACAGGAGACCTCGACGTTCGTGGGACAAATCAATGTGGAGTGGTTGTAAGATAATAGGAAGACCAAGGTACATTATCAAGTAAATGTGTCATTCAACATCCGAAATTACGAAGATGAAATTTTTGTAATGTTTTACCAATACAAGTTGGGCAATTTTTTTTTAAAGGTCATGAAAATTTGATACACTATTACAGCACTCCGAATTTAGCAAAAAATATTAATTAACTTCAAAGAGAAACAAATTCGATTGGCATCCCTCATATCAAATAAAATCTATGGAGATCAGTTATGTCTGCAAAATTATTAGAGATGTGAGAAACTTAGTTTACTTGAGCTAGACTACCAAAATTACGAGGTTTTGAGAAAATATAAAAAAGGCATGTCTGAGTAAATTTGTGCAGAAATATTTTGTTTCAATTTGAGTAAGAAGGAAAACAATGAAGTTTTTGTTACCTCATTCAATGAATGTCCTTGCGACAAAGAGGCAATATTTCCTAAACTGTTAGCTTGTTCTTTTTATAATCTTGATTCTAATGTGTTGCAGGGTTCTAAAGACGAGATATGAAAGAAGGAACCACGAGGTTAAGAGAATGAACTAGATGAGAAAACAACAACGAGCATTGTGACTAGCGAAAAAACAAAATGAACAAATTGAAACTTCTGTTACCAGGTAAGTACAATGTCAATGTGATTTCAAATATCACTAACCTAAACTCATTTTGATGCAATTGAGGATCTAGATTTAAGGTCAAATCATTTTAGAGAATGTGGAATAATGAGGATGAGGCATTGGATCCAACACATCATACGAGGACCAATCGTGAGAATGAGGACAAAGAATAATCAAATATGTTCATTCACATGCACTTGAGGACAAAGAATAATCAAATATCTTGAACCGTAAGGCCAAATATCAACATTTTGAGAATTCATATCCCCATTCTAATTTTTAAATGATATTATAAGAAAATCCATTTTTTAGAATTCATAAATCATCATAATCGTTTTTTGGAATCATATTATTTAGAATAGATAAAAAACGTGTAGGTGAGTCTGTGTACTAAAATTATAATTTATGCGAAGTTAGAATATGTAGTTTAATTTTTAAACATATATAAGATATATTAATGATAACATGTAATTCGTCGTAATATTAACATGATTCTTAGGTTTAGTTTTGATTAGATTTCTTCGATTTTACCGATTTATCGAGTTTATTCGAGGACTTCATCTACCATTTTGTGTTTTGAATAGGAAACGAAGACATGAAGCGAAACACGAGTGATTATGGAAATTCCACCCCGAAAACGTGATTGAATGACAAGATAAAACATGTGCACGGCCACGGATTCAAATCGAAAATTCAAACATCGAGCGAAAGGAGCGGAAACAGCAAAGTAGATGCTACACGCTCGGGCTTGGACCATGCCCGCTCGGGCTGAGGTTGTGCCATTAAGGCTGAAAATCCCCGAAACTTAGCCCGACTCGGGCTGATAGACCACACGGTCGGGTGACCATGCCCACTCGGACTGCAAAAGGGAACCCGCTCGGGCTCTAATTAGGGATGAAAATCACCAAAACCGAACACGACTCGGGCTGAAATCCTACACGGTCGGGCAAGCGAGCCCGCTCGGGCTGTGAAGTCTACACGATTGGGTTGGCCATCTGCACGACCGGGTACATGTTGTACGCGCGCGGGGCGCCTAATCCGGAACTAACTATTTTGAATGTTTGAACGGGCAATTAATGAAGAAATAAGCCATCTAGGGACAGAGGACGGACGAGACATCAGAGGAGACATTCAGAGTTACAGAGAAAGAGAGAGAAGGACGGAACGAGGAAGTCGGAGCATGGAGGAGCTATTGAAGACGTCGATAATAGAATAGGGAGGGATCTCATTCTTTATCCATGTTGAATATAGTTATCTTTTGTGTTTCGTTTTCTGAGTTTATGTCCGAGTAGATCCGTAGCCATGGGTTAGAGAGCTTTGCTAATTTGTAATGAAGTCTTGTTCTTAATGCTTGGTGATTCTTAATGCTTTTGTTCTTGAACACCACTTGAATGAATGAGTATGGTATTTGATCATTTTCAGATTGATTGGTTGTTTTTAATGCTTTCATTCTTGTACGCCACTCGAATGAATGATCATAGAAGTCTAATGAATCTACGCCAGGGGATTAGGCTTTGGAACTTAGCCATGATTTAGGATTTAATCGGTTTAGAATCTACGCCAGGTCGATCGATTGAATCTAGGGATTATGATAGCAGTCTTAATGCGTCTAGTGGATGAGATTACACAATTGGGAGATTGGTAGTAGGCACGCTAGGTAGTGGACAAGTCTACGCCAGTCAGTTCCTATATTAGAGCTTGAATTCCCTGAACTCGTGATAATATCTAAGACCATGATCTTAGTAGAACTTCGTTGCATCATCGTGCATCTCTCAAAACCTATGGTGTTTAGTCATTGAGTTATTCTGTTAAGTAGTTTAGTTTAGTCCCATTCGCATTCCATTCAATTATTGATTTCACACTTCTTATTCATTAGTTTACTAGCTTTAGAGTTGCATCAATTCCTTGTGTTCGACCCTGGTACTATACGATCCGTATTCTTGCGGAAGCGTTAGTCTAGGTAAATTATTACTTGAGATTAACCACATCAATTAATTTTGTGGAAAGCACAATTCAACCAAAGTTTCATATTTTGATATTTGTTACCCAGAGGAGAGTGGCGACTTGGCCTTCAATGCATCCCAACATGAACAAAAATTTATACTTGATACTCGTATGAAACGTCTCCATTAAAAGGTTCATTGTGCTCACTTGGTGTAAAGTCATCTCTTCAAAAGGACTTTCTAAGGCACAACAAAGCTACTTTGTTTGTGATCTCTTGTGTGACACTACCTCATATGTCAAATGAGAAATGGGGGGAAATGGTCTTTCTAGCATGATTAATGGGCAACTTCGACTCTCCTCTTCTTCTCATAGGACCCCACATTTCCAAAACTTTATCCATCATTCTCAATTATGTTGTGGTATCGATTGCATCGGTTGTATAATTGTTTTTGCCTCATGTTCGTTCTCTCTATAAAAAAACACGTTGTTTTCAACGATCGGATCAACGGATCCATCCGTTTATGACTCTTTCTAAAAAAAGCCAACGATTAAACTAAAACGATCGACGGGCTAATACCCGTTAGAATCCATTGCGATTAACAACAGACCTCCAACGGACTATATACGTTGCCAATGCCCATTGAAAGGCTGTTGGAAATCCCAAAAAATGGCCAACGGATGCCCATTACACATTGCAACGAACGTCCTGTGCAAATTGTAATGGATGTCCATTGAAATTATGACTTTCGAGGTTGCCTTTAGGATATTTCAACATTGCTTTCCAACGGGAATCCGTTACAATTTTCAACAGGTGTCCATTGAAATTCCTAACGGATGTACGTTGAAAAAGACAGTTTTTAATGATCGAAATCAAGGCTTCTACCACCAAGCTATCAACAAACAAATATATTTTCAAAAAAAATGTCATCTTCTTAAAATAGAGATATATATAGATTGAGAGAGTGAATGTATAGAAGAAAAGATCCTGTAACCGAAGAAATTATTCAAAAATTCTTACACGGATTGGAGCAGTTCATGAATTTTGCAACGGTTCAACCTTTATGTCAAGAACACGGGACAATGTTATGTCCCTGCATAAGATGCAAAAATATGAAGTGTTGATGATAAACAACCGCATGAAGAAGTTGTTTATAAAGCATCGACGACCAACCCATATGTGGAAATGGTGTCAGATGTTTTTCCTAGAGTTGTTCATGATAAACAACCGCATGAAGAGATATCAACATTGAGGCACGTCGATTTTTCAACCTATTGGATTCGGTGAAAAAACCTATATATGAAGGTTTTCGTGAAGGTCAGTCTCGTTTATCTTTGTCATCATGATTGATGAGTATAAAAACATACTATAATGTTGTTGAAAATTGTATGGATTCATTTTGCAAAACCATACGTGATTATTTACCGAAACAAAATCATGCCTCTGAGACATACTACGAAACAAAGAATATTATAAAATATGTGGGAATATCACATGAGAAAACTGATGTTTGTAGAAACATATGCATGTTGTTTTGGGAAAATGATAAAGACTTGCTAGAATGCAAATTTTGCGGTGCACGCAGATTTCGGCCAAAAAACCATCTTCACGTAAATATGTACCGTACAAGAAAATGTTGTATATGCCTGTAGCAAACAGGTTGATAAGGTTATTTGAATCGAAAAAAACTGTTGCGGCAATGAGAAGGCATGAAGAACACTCGACGACGGAAGGGGTAATGCAACATCCATCGGATGGTCAATAAAATATGTTCTGAGTTCGCGTATGAGATAAGAAATGTTTATCTTTGCCTGTGCACCAATGGTTTTAGTCCATATGGAAAATTTGAAAGTCAATATTCTTTGTGGTCGGTGATTTTTTCTCATTATAATTTACCTCTCGATATGTGTTTGAAAAGAAAAGTAATGTTTCTGACGTTGCTAATTCTAGGACTAGAACATCCGAAGAAACGTTGCTAATTCTAGGACTAGACAAATGAAAAAGATCCGTTGCAAACTGATCATCCAGAACCGATACGATTAATTGATACAGACAATCGAGAGGAGATTTTCGCAAGGACTGACATAGATGGAGAATACTTACGTGATTATGAAGACGTTGAACTGGAATATGCAGAAGAGAAAAACGACGATAAATTTAATGAACAAATGAAAGAAGACTCGCCAATGGAAGAATCTACCGAAGAATAAATGTGAATTATGTAGTTGTAATGTATAAATTTTTGTAATTTATTTTTTTGAACTAAATATATTCACATATTAACGAGCATCCGTTGTAATTTGTAACAAAAATCTGTTGAAATATTAAATTCGATCAACATATAGAAAATTTTCAAGAATTATAATTTATCAACGGGCATCCGTTGGAACATTGAAACTGAAGCCCGTTACCACTATTTAACCGGCCAACGAATGTCCGTTACAAATATTCAGACCACTAACGGATGCCCGTTAGACTTTTCCAATGGATATCCATTGCAATTCCAACGAATGCTCGTTAGCGTGTGTCATCATGGCTATGCTACGAATGTAACATTGGTTAATGTTCTCAACGGGCACCCATTAAAAATTGCAACGGATGCCCGTTGCAAAAGGAGACGAAACGACGTTTTGGTGTCCATTTCCTCAGGGATGAAATTTCCAACGGGCATCCGTTGGAAATGTAAACGGATGCCCGTTGGAAACCCAAGAGTCGTGCCAATTTATTGCGTCCGTTGAGTTGACGTATTTTCCAACAAGCATCCATTGGCATTTCCAACGGATGCCCGTTGGAAATTTCAATATATTAATCGTTGAACAGCTCATTCTCCAACACAATTTCAAAACTAAAATCCTCTCAAACACAAAATCTACAAACACTTAAATACTTATAAATAATTCAAAATGAGAGCGAGACGATTTATCGATTGTGGTGGTATGTTAGAGGGTTCAGCTAGAGCCCCTTCACCACCTCCACCTCCACCATATCGGCCTCCTTCATTTATATCGACACTGTCGATATTTGATGATGAATATTATATGGTGGACATAGACGCTTTGATCGATAATTTTAGACGAGTACCGTCCCAATCATTGATCCCGAACGTCTTGACGGGATTTTATGGTAAGAGAGTAATTATATAATTTAGATTGTATTTATATATAAATATTATCTAATAATTTGATTTTCACTTGCAGGTTTGATGTGGATGATGTTTTGAAATATACGAACAACAACATCATCCAAAGATCACTACAAGATCGTTTGTACTATTCTTGGCAAGTGACACAAGAAGTCATAAGCCGCCGATGGTGGTGTACATTCATCTGAAGTAAAATTTTATATATACAATTTAACTTTTCAATTGATATATACTTTAGTAACTAATTGATCTTAATTTAATTTTACAGCACGCATATAGATGGCAGAATAAGGATACACCGCACATCTACACTGCTTGGATGCACGACATGCAAGCCTGGTGGGGCTTGATGATGAACAACACCAAGCGCAATTATTACAAGAAGAATACCAAACCGATCTGGCCAACAGACGAGGTGTTCCACCCACTCGTCCAACATTGGGAGTCCGAAGACTTCAAGGCCAAGAGCGAGAAGGCCAAACAATGTCGATATGGAAAAAACATTCCCGGAGATGGACCGTATCGTCATACTTCGGATTCCAAGTCATTCCCGAAATGAAGAAAAGAATTAGTATAATTTATTTTACTATATGATTTAAATTTTATTATTATATAAAATTGTTATCTAATTATATAATTGTAATGTTACATATGCATAAAATCGGACGAGAACCGACTCTTCTTTAGGCGGTTGTAGAAACCCATGCCAAGAAGACGTCCGTTTTCGGGGAAGAGAGCGATGAACCAGAATTCGAAGACCCTCGGGCAGAACGGACCGTGAAATCTGTGACAGATAAGATCACACAGCAATCACAAGCGTGCAGTTACACTCTTGACGATTTCAGTCCTCTACAATAGGACAAATTTATTTGGAGGTAAATAATAAGAACATTTTTTATGATTAAATATTTTAATAAAATATTTTTTAACGATTCCAACTTTAACGTGTTTCATTTTGTAATGAATTAAACCGTATAAGGGGCGTTTATATGGTCTCTGTGTGATTCAAAAGGATATCGTCGAGGACACGATGACGGTAACCCCGTGGTTCAAGAGACTTACACACAAGAACGATGTATCGAGCATCTGGAAACAACGCTTCGTACAACACAAGATGCTCTTCAGGCAACGCAATCGGATCTTCAAGAAACTCGTGCAAAGATGTGTCACATGGATAACATCATCGAGTTACTAACCGATTCGTATCAACCGAAACATCGACGGGGAAACAACGTCGCGACAAGATCCGGTAATCGACTCTGATGCAACACCTTCACGAGGTGTTGGTAACCACAGGGATGACGACGGTCCAACTAATTTAGACGATATGTAAAATTATTTACATTTTTAATTTGTAAAAAACTTTAATACTAGTTAATATTTTTAACTTTTTATTTTCTTTTTATTTTTTTATTTTTCATTATATATTTCAACAAATGCCCGTTGATATTTTTAAAAAATTCAAACGGGCATCCATTGAAACCAATATTCCCGCCATTTTGCAATGGATGTCCGTTGTCACCACCCGTCAAATTGCCAACGGGCTTCCGTTGGCGCGAATTATTTCTCTCCATTTTTATTATCAACGGACGTGTAACGAATATCCGTTACAATTTTGCAACGGGTATCCGTTGCACTTCTCGTAACGGTCATCCGTTGCTGCTCTTCTAATAGGCATCCATTGCCGCGTCCAACGAAAATTTTCGTTGACATATTTTCAACGGATTTTTTCCGTTGCACGCCCGTTACAAATCGCAACGGATGTGGATTTGTACGAGCGGTTCCCAACAATTCTAGATCCGTTGCAATCCATTGGGAGTTGTCGTTTTAAATGGAATATTGACGATTTCAACCGGATATGTCTGTTGGAAATCGCCTGTTTTTTGTAGTGTCTAATGATTCGCTTTTTGTGTTTACATTTTTCACCACCATTACGTTTCATTCCCTTTCAGAATCTTGAGATCAATGCTATCAATCATCCGATCTTTAGAATATTAGAGATTTCTCAACTTCTTGAACATAACTAGACATATATAATTTTCTACAAAGTGTTCTTTTCCAGAAATATGTATGATTTGAATTCTATCTACCAAAACATGCTTTCCTATTATTTTTTCGATTTAGGTCTATATCTCATTACATTGTTTCTGCTTAGTTAAAGCTCTTTTTCGTTTATTTTTTATAAAATATAATTGACATTTGAACAAAAAGTTATTTATATAGTAATTTATTTGAAGAAAACTCAGAAAAATCTTCTAAAATATTTGGTTTAACGAAATTTCATAAAGTATTAAAATAGAAATCATATTAATTTTACGAACTTTTGTTATCTTAGAATCATATTTTTCATAAGACTTATACAAACTATTATTTATTTTAAACATCTTACAAAATATAAATGATTTGAATAATTGTTATATTGTTAATTTATTTTAATGTTATTCTTTTAAAATTAAATTTATTAGAGTATGTATTTTCGTGAATAACCAAATAATTTATCGAATGTCTTGAAAAATAATTATGTATATGGAAAATAAATCCAAACATAAATAATAAATTATATTATTTGTAATTATACGTATCCTATCCTATCCAAACACTATGTATGTTGCCTAGTCCTAAAGTAGCAATTCCACCAACCTGCACTCTTGTTGCTTTTGTGTCTTTTTCTTCTCCCAGTTACGTGTCATTAATTTAAATCTTACTACTAATTTAAAATACAAAAGAATTCCAAAATGATTGGTATTAAACATTTAACCAATTAGAAAATTCCAACAAGAAATAGATAAATTTCCTTTTTTGTTCTTCTTATTTTAGTGCTAAAAAAATGTGAAGTCCATCGTGCCTTTGACTTATTCATCCAACATATACATACACACGCTTCATAAAATATATAAAGAAAGGAAATAAAATTTACGTATTCATGAAAAATATCTTAGTGATAAAAATGCATGACCGAAAAAAAAAATACATGATCGTATATCGTACTAGAGTTTCTTGATAATAACATTTTGTGAGATTCATCTTGAATGTATTTTTTATAATTTGTTATTGTAGTTACTTATAGGTTAGTTAAATAGTTTCTTTACTTTCTTTAATTTTTTTAATCTTGTTTTCTTTATTTTTGTAATTTATATTCTTGTACATTAATAATTTTAAAAGTTGATAAAAAGAAACATTTTTTTCTTTAAATTAACATTTATTTCGGACATTTCTTCTCCATTCATCATTTTTGTTTTCATTTTTTATCTTATTCATGTCATGTTATATCGTTTGGATGAATGTAATATGAATTAAATCAAGGTGTTATCAACAAAAATATCAAACATACGATTGGATCAATCAAAATATTTTTCTCCACTTTTCTTCGATTGTTTAACCTTGGATACTTCGTCGACAGGGTTAAATGGGGTATACAGTTTTTGCGCGATGTACTATTGTACATCTACGTCACTCGGCATGTGTGCAACCTTGTCTCTGGTCTTGCTTGCTTGCTTGCTTTTAGTTAAACTTCTAGCACTAGAAAAAGTAGGAGGTTTGAATGAATGAATACTACCTTTGAGATCGACAACTACATAGGACCGATAATAGGAGAGAAAACAAAACAAAACCGTATAAAGGCGAAAAAACGTTCTAAAACCAAATGATCTCTTATACCTCACCTTTCTGGGATTTCAAGAAATTTCTTCATTCTCAATTAAATAATAAAAAAAAGAGAGAAATCATTTTTTTAAAGTTAATAAGGAAAGAAGATACGAAAAAGTTAGTGTTTTTTGAACCAAATGAAGCCAATAAACAAGTGAATCTAGGGTTTGAATCCAAGTATCTCGAAAATATTTGACGGAAGAGGAGGAGATCTTTTTAAAAGAGTTAACAACTTCTATTTTTTGTATTTCTTATTTTTAGATCCTAAAATAGAAAATTAAGTTGAATTTTTATCCAAAGAAGTTTTTATGGCCAACAGTAAAGGTGTTCGAGCCTACCTATGATCCGTTCAAACTGTTGCGTGGGATCCTAACTCCATAGTCAATCTTATACCTATGTCTTGTTGCATAGTGAAATACATATCAAATTCTAGCTTTCAAAAAAAGGGTGATTGTAAAGCTCTGTCGTCAAAACCGCGTATTTTTTATAATCAATCTTGTAATTATTCCAGAGCAACTAGAATTTTTTTTAACAAAAAAAAATTCCGTTCAGATATAAAATATCTATCCAGAAATTTTCACAATTTAGTTATGCATGATGAAATCATTGAATATTTGATCTTTTCGAACTATGTCTTTGGTGTAAGAGTCCGAACAACAGTAGTGTGAGTTAAAGTAAACAAGGCGGGACAAGGTTCAAGTGATTCGCACCACATTCATCATCTCATGAATCCATTGGCAGCTCAACAATCTCCCATTGAGATTTAACTAAAATTCTTGAAAAAGGTTACAGGTTGGAAAATATTTGTAAGGGTCTTTAAAAGTGTGTGAAAACACAGGTAAATGGTTCTACCTTCTTGTATGAGTTGTTGGTAGAGCTATTGGGGCACAGTACATACCATTGAGTTGATCCCTAAATCGGAGTTAATATGAACTTTTCTTGTTCTTGACATCGATAATAAAACTTTGAATAAATCTAGACATCCATCAGCCAAGAATAGTGGCCACCTATGCAAATCAAAATATATGGAAATGTTATTTTTTTGTTTTGGAAACTGGTCAGACGGGTAGTTTAAAAAAAACGAGAGGCCAATAATAAAACATAAAACTTTTACGTAGATCTTTAGACACAAAAAAAAGGCTTTGAAGTCGATGTGAAACTGTGAAAGAAGATTCTGGCAACCAACATTCTTCATTTTGCCTCTCCAAAATAATATGTTCAATTATTTTGGAATGTACAACTCTTTTCATTTTTTAAAAGACTTGGTAAATAAGGGTTCCACAAAACAAAAGTTATAGTGTCCCTTATGGAAAGGGGTATCCCCCCGCAGAATAGGCGTCCTATGCATAATAGGTTTATTGTCCTTCATGGCTTCCTAGTCCTAGCTTGATGCGTCGGCAGCAGGCAAATCTGTTCTAGCAGGCAGCTGAGCTATGAATATGTTTTTTGATCTACGATGGAGAATGAAATAAAAAGTAAGAGTGATCATGAGGAAATTCATAATCCAAAATGGAATTTAAAGAATTCTATAAAATAAGTAATAAAAAATAATATTTTATATTATTTGAATAAGCACATCAAAATATACATAATATATATATATATAAATCAGTAACAATAAATATTTTAGCATTTATAATAGTTTTAAATATAGTTATTTTGTGTGTGTGTATATATATGTATATTATAAATTTCCTATGACAAGCAACGGATATTTAACCTTAAATTCAGTTGTTGAGTTTGCAAACTATTCAATAACTTTAAAAGAAAAATGGATTACAAATTAATTTGCACAATGAACATTGAAAAGGAGAAGATATAAAAATAATAATGAGACTTGTTACTCAAAAGTCGTATTCACGATCAAAATACTCGATTCATATTTTGTCCTTTTAAGGATGACGCGGATGCTATGTATGGCCCAAAGTGCTACATGAACATACATTTTATATACAACTTTGATCAATAACGAGCACACATGATATATTTATATATGTATATATTCTTAAATAAAATTACTAAGCAAATTTTAATTATTAGGTCAGCGTGACGACATGCTCAAGTAATATAAACCCTAATGATTTAAACATTTGTAGATCATACCAAACTCACTTTCGGTAGACTCTTCATCTAATAATTGATACAGGCAAACATTTCATAGAATGATATACAAATTCTTAAAACAACCCACTACCACAACATAACCATTTAAATTATATTTCATTAACTTTTTTCAACCACTTCATTGAACCCAAAATCTAAAACATTCAATATCTCTCTGGAAAATATAATTTATTTTTATTTACAGTGTGAATTTAATTATTTTTGTTTGACAATAAGAGACACTAATATAAAATATGGAATTATTATTAACAAACTTCCACGTAAATAAATGAAATAATTTTTTTATTTAAATCCTGACAAAAATATTTTATTTTGAAATGTTAATAGATTTTCTTACTACTGGTTAGAATTATTTGCTTTCATCAAATTTTGAACTCGTTGTTGTTGAAGATATTGATATCTGTATGAAATTACTGTAAATTTAATTTTTTTGTATAGTATTATAACGAACACAAATTCGTGTATTTATATGGAAAGCAATAATTTTGTGATTTATTTTTTATATATCAGTATTACTTTTTGGAGGTCATACAGATAAGTTATGTTCATTCAAATGTACGTATGCATGATCTAAGTGAATAGACCAAAAGCACGCGTTTTGGAGTCATAGTTCATACACGCTTTGGACCATAACATATATCCGTGCAAGTGTTTGAATTTTCTTCATTCCTACTCACTTTTGTCACTCTCACTAGCTTCAATTTTTCCTTTTTTTATTATTTATTCATATCTTTTTCTCTTGATCTTTTAAACTGTTGAAATTGTGACTAAATGTTTTTATAACCGTGAAAATACGCATTTGTTATCCTTCGGATGTATATAGAGTAAACATTTTATACATTGTATAAATCACGTATATCTATAAAAAGAATCAGATAAATTCGGATAAAATACAACTTCGAAGAAGATTCACATTCATGATCTCTAAGATTAAAGTCACTTATATTTATCAATTATGTTATCTCTAATTAATAAGGTTTTTTATTCTTCTATTATGAATTTATGGTCGTATATTTTTTTAAAATTTTTTTCGCAGTTAACATGTGCGAAATCCCTACCAAGTTGGGGATGAATGACATACGTCTTCATAGATATAGTATTGTAGAATGAATCTTGACGGTGGAAGATATATTGGATCGGAGTTTTGTATATTAAAAATTTGTGTTTAAACGACATTTTATTAATCGGTTGCCTTCGATTAACCTTACACTTTGATCCTCTATGATTAGATAATGGAAATAAATCATTATATATATATACCGAATGTTATCAAATTAGAGTAGGCTATAATGAAATATATATTTGTTTAAATCGACTGAATCATATTTTCAAAATATTTAATTATATATATAAAAGAGAGGTTTTTTCCTCTCTTGCCATGCTGCCACGTCAGCTGAGAGGAAAAAACCTCTCATCTTCTATCGGAGTAATTCTCATATTCATTATAATGAATTCCTTTATACGCCAGCTATCGGTTGGAATCAGAAAGGGGTAAGTTATGGTGATACAGAGGAAAAATTGCACCCAGAAACAGGTGGAATAGAGCAAATCATAGCCATCGTCAACCTATCAAAAGCCTCTCACCTCCTTTTTTGTGAGGAGGGGTTGGCGAGAGGAGGCGGAGAGCAGCGGCGAGCTACGAAAGCGGTTTCGGGTTCTCTCATTCATGCCACGTGACTACCGATTCGGGTTCTCTCATTCAAGCCGCGTGACTCTTGTTGGGTTGATTTGGGTGCAGAAGCGTGTTTTATCAACCCGAATTTTTAGATCTAGTCATATTCAGATTAGTTTTTCGGGGTTTTCAACGATAAACAATTTAGAAACAATTTCGTACCTGTAACGTTGAATCTGTAACAATCGGATGATAGACTTGATAGTACAAGTCCTCTACGTGTATCCACACCGAATCGGATTCTGCCTTCAACGTTTGATGCGGAATTCTCGATGAACGAAAACTATTCGGTTCTTCGTGGTTTTTCTTTTGACGGCTATTAGGGTTTTTGTGATTCTGTAATCTTATGTCGAAAACCTAATTTTCGTTTATTAAATAGAATTATTAACTTTTAATAATTACACTTTTAACCCGAGACTATCCAAATATTACATAACAGGCATATAACTTTCAATCTCCCACTTGCCTTTACGTAATATTTCAAACAGTCAAAGTATATGTATCTCCATACACATACTTGCTTT
>CM071865.1:33114931-33134164 GCA_036759665.1 Gynandropsis gynandra | reverse complement strand
TAATAATAATAATAATAATAATAATAATAATAATAATAATAATAATAATAATAATAATTCTTCTCACCAATAACATTCATTTACTTATTATTTCTTTCAACTACTGTATCAATTTATTTTCCTAATAAATTCTAATATTAGGAAACGAGATTTATGAAATTTCAAAATAAATTTTGAAACGTCGAAATCCATGCATTAAAAAATTATTTTTATAGAATTTGATAGATTTATATAATGATTTATTATACGGGCAGTTTAGATTTATATACAAATTCCGTGTATTTCTATTTTAGAAAATAATTTAGCAATAAAATATTTCATATATCTATATATAAAAGTATTACTAACGTTAAGTATTTAATTATTATATAATTTACTTAGAAAATATAAAAAATATATATAAAAAACAATTTACCAATATATACATTAAGTAACATCTTAATAGTTAGTACTCTTAATTTTAAAAAGTTAATTTTCTTTTAAATAATGGATATTCTGAAAGATCTGATACAATTTTTTATACTTATTTCCATATTAAGACATTTTAAATGATAACAATCATACAGCACTAAATAATTCAAACGATAAAGAGATTAGCCAATAATATTTTTCTATCCATATTCGAATTTAAAAAAAAAAGGAATTTAACATGATTTTCATGAATTTGGTAAATATAGTTTTAGACAAAAAAAGCTCGATCGCTATAATAATTTTGACACACTTTGATTTGCACCATATGGAAAAGTTTAGAAGCCTTTTAAAAAGTTATTGATAAGTAACTTAAATATATTTTTAGATCGATCCGGACCATAACGAATATTTGCGAACATCCGACTATTTGTATTTATATTTGTATTCACGAATATCTTAATTTATTATTTGTATTTGTAAATCCGAATATTTGTAAATACAAATATTTTTTGAATATATGGATATCCATATCCGAACCAATTTTTTTAACGTAAAAAATATATATAAAAAATTTTAATAAAAAAACCAATAATCATCAAATATAATTTAAAACTAAAATTCAAATCGTACAAAGATGCAAAAATACATAATATAAATAAAACAAAACATCAAATCTTCGCATTCATCTTCACGTCAGTCATTTAAATTTAATTTCGTCGATGATTTTACGAATATCGTCAATTCACCTAAAACAATAAAGCGAATTGTTAGATTTATACTAAAATAAAACATGCAAAAAAGTTATATATGTAGTGAATTCTGTTTTTTTTCATATATTGTAATGTCTCTATAAAATTATCTAATTCATTTGGATTAGAACCAATATTGAGTGTAAATTAAATATTCAACAATATTAGTTATTTTAAAATATTTGATATTTTAATACTTCAATCATAAATATGTTGCGTATTTGTCTATATATTTATATAATAAGTGTTTAAATAAGATTAATAATGTTTTTCTTTCCAATTTGATCATTGAAATAAGTTTTGTTATATATGTATCTATATATTAACTAAATTTTCTATTTAGTATTTATAGATACAAATAATTCGGATAACTGAGTCTATTATTTGTATTTGTATGTATCGAATATCTGATTTCTAATATTTGTATTTGTATTTGGATTTATATATATGTGAATAAATATTTAAATTTTCGGTTCAAATACGAATCAAATATCAATTGGATACGAATATTTGGAATATTTTATGGAGTCTTGTTTTTAGAAATGTTTTACATATTAAATATTTGGTTTGAACGAGAACTATTATTATATTGGAAACTAAACAAGATACATGTTGTAAAGTAAAGCAATCCAAAATACGTTGTAATACACAACTTTTCATGGGAAATGATTATCTATTATTTTGTGTTTTATTTTGTGTTTTATTTTGTGTTTTTTTACAAAATATACTTCCCCAATTTTTAAACGCGAACATAACAAAAAAATTCTCTCAATTTATTCTTTTTTCACGAAGGGGATTTTCATCTTTTCACCCCAATAATTTTGATTTTACAAGAAGAAAAAAATTAGAAAAAAGATCAAAATAACCCAAATGTGCAAGAACTCTGAGAAATATCATCATTAACGAAAAAATCCCAGCTGGTGAAGTCATCATGATCCCATAAACTCATCATATCATTGTCCACAATGGTTTCCATACCATTATTACCGTAATCCGAAGCCGACCAATCTAAATCTGGAAAGGGGAAGTCCTTCAAGAAACATGAATCTTGCGAAGAGTACGAAATGGAAGACGACGAAGACGAAGAACAGGGCACTGCAGGGTTGCTGCAGACAAGCCCTAAACCTTCTGGATCAACCATAGGAACTTCTTCGATTCCAAAACTAGGATCTGTACAAACGTTCATTTGTATCTCTGTACTCGATTCATACAAATTGTTGCTATTGTCGTTGTAACTAGGTTCTTCCACTGTCATCTGGGTTTCAGGCTTTTGATCTCTTCTGGGCTTTTCGTGTTCTTGTTTCTTTTGATCTTCGACAGTCGAAAGTGGCTTATGCGTGACTGGGTCGATCCCCATTTTCTTCAACTTCTTCTTGATGTGAGTGTTCCAATGATTCTTGATTTCGTTATCTGTTCTTCCCGGCAAATGCGAAGCAATCTCCGACCCCCTTCACATATAATTCCCATGCAAGTGAGAACAGAAAAATAAAAAAAAAAAAACGTAAATTATGAGAGAAAACCAGACCTGTTACCGAGTTGGGCATGAAGATCAATGACCATTTTTTCATCATATTCAGACAAAAGACCTCTCTTCAAATCTGGTCGGAGATAATTAGTCCATCGTAATCTACAACTCTTCCCACACCTGAGGAGACCAGCCAGCTTTGGAACAGCTCTCCAACAACATTGGCCATTAGTGAGGAGGAAGTTGATGAGCTTCCTGTCTTCTTCTGCAGTCCATGGCCCTTTCTTCAACCCTACTTTGTCACAACATGGTTGTCTTCCCATTCTTTTTTTTTCTTTCTATTTTGTTCCTTTTGATCTCAATCTCTTTCTCTTTGTATATGACGCTCTGTTTTTTTTTAACTTATGCCAAAGGCTCTGTTTTTGTAATTTCGGTCTCTATTCTCAAACAAAGAGCAAATCAAGTTGAAGACAGAGAATAAGAAGTCAGGCAACCACCTTTATATATGTATACGGGGATATATATAAATATTTATATATATGTGTGTGTATATATATATTATATATGTATAATGAGATGGCAAAAAATGTAAGGATATATTTGAGCACTAAGGCTTGCATTTATAAAATCAACCTTCCTCCCTGGTTCACACAGCTGGTGGTCCATTTTTCTTTTTTATTTTTCTATTTTTTTTAACATATGGCTATAGATTTAAGATATGAAACAATATTTATGAATTACTAAATGATATTTTATTTATTATCAGATGATTTTAAATGATTATATATATATACATAAATATATATGTATATATACCACATTTATTTATTACCGTAACTATCAACCTAGTCACAAGTGGTTATTTCATTATAAATTTTGGATAACGTTATAAAATATTTTGATCTGTTGTATAATTTTTAAAAATAATTTTGGTTATCTATCATGGTAAATATTATAAGTTTTTACTAAAAATTAATTGATAATAATAAAATCGACATGTATATTTTTATTTATATTAAATATTTTATCAATTTCCACGTGTGATTTGTATTATATTCCTTCGAGATGATGACATTTATTGATTAAATTCGTATCAAAATTTATTATAAATTTAATAATATTATTAAATAAATTAATCGAATTATAATATCACAACATAAGATTTATAAACAAATATTCATTGTATCTCACAAAATTCGTTTTATTATTGGATACTTAATATGAAATCTCGAAATTTACATTATTATTTTTTTATAAACTTATATCTGTAAATGATAATACAATACTTAGTGGATACAGTTAAAATAGCCCGGAGAAAGTGAGACAAGAAATCTTAAAAACATAAGAAAAAATATAGCTAATATACTGAATGAGTCTCCACCGATTGTGTGAACAATCCCGGATTGTAGCATCTAAATATTAGTTATAGTATTTTTTTTTGAAAAATATATCACCTTGGACTCGTGAAAATAACCCCTTAGTGCAAAAATGTACATTTTATGTAGTTTCAGCTTACATATACATATATTTACAGTTTTCTTTGAATATATTTTCTTTATCAACGTTTGAAATGTAAAAATTAATGAAAAACACAATTATTGTTATTGAAAAATTTGAAATTCTTTCCATTTCACATTTTCAAATAGAAATAGATCAAATGGATAAATTCAATTAAAATTATATTAGTTTAATTGGTAATGAATTATGAATATTATATTTTTTATTTTCAATTCAATTTTTTATATTTCAAAAATATTTAGATTAATTAGAATATAAACAAAATGAAACATACTGACTAGTATAATTTTTAGTTTTTGATATATATATATATATATATATAAGATGATCCAATATATACGTTTTGAAAATTTTCTTTTGTAAATGTATATTACTCCTCCTTTACTTTATTTTTTAAGTATTTACTTCTATTATTATTATAGGAGGGAAAAATCTTAGCAATATGATTTTGTATATTTTACAAATTTTAATGTTAAATTTTTTTCATTATTTACCTTTTTAAATATTATATTATAAGAACCATATTTTATTTATACTCATTAAATTTGATGTAATGTATATATATGTTTGTGTTTAAAATAAGAATGTTTTGTTTATTTGAAATATGAAATTGAAAAATATAATCAAGATGGCAAAATTTTAAAATAATAATCAATAATATATTAGAATAAAATTTTGAGATAAATTAATTTTTTAAAGAATTGAACAAGTTATTTCTTATAATATTCAAAATATAGAAAGTGCTTAATATTGTTGAAATAAAGTGATCTAATGAAAATAGGGGAAGTGGTGGGATGGCCCATCTGAGAAATGACACGTGTCACTAAGTGGAGAGAGAAAAGGGAGACGACGCGGGAAGTCCTGGTCGGAAAGCGCCACCTCATCCTCCTCCTCTTTGCTTCCGTCTCAAGCGTTAGATTCTCTCTCTGCTATTCATTTGAAAAAAACTCTATTCAAGTAAATTAAAGACTAAGTTTTGCAATAAAAATTTTTCATTTCGATAATATTGAAATAGTTATTGTATGATTCGTTCTATAGGTAGGCACATCAAATGAGCTATCAATTAGCAAATCAGTTTTAATTTAGATAGTTTTTAAACGAAATAAATGAATATTTTTTAGTTCATATAAAAAACGAGTTGATAAATAGAGTCAAAACGAGTCAAAATTAGACGAGTCATTTTGTAATTGAGTTTGAAATAAAAAATTATATGCAAATAAAGACATATGTTATATATATATATATATATATATTTTTTTGTTATATAGATTTTGAATAAAATGAAACCATTCCTATAAATGAGATGGAAATAGTATTTCGAGTGGAATTATGAGCGATCAAAATAAAATATTTTTATTTTGGATATTTTATTTCATATTTAATAATTTTATATTTGATTTAATATTTTGATATTCAATAATTTTGTATTTTAATTAATCTATTTATATTTTAAATATTTTATTTTATTTAGTTTGATAATTAGCGTATTTTAGAATTTTTTATATATTAAATAGTTTAACTCGAGAGTTAGCTCATTTTCTAGCGAGTTAAAGGAGAGATGAATTTGAATTTTCCAATTCGTTTAGGAAACCGAATCATTTAGACATAAATTTCATATATTACTTGTAACTATGTTTTGTCTTCCATAAAAAATATTATAACTATATGTTATTAATATTATGTATATAAATTACATATATAATAAATACATAATTTTAACTAGCACATGTGCTAGCTTGTAACCCATAGGGATTAACCAATATAGGTCGATTAAAATTCTGATATAGTCTACGAGTCTATTTTTTATTTTGGCTGAAAAAATTAAAACCAACCCGTATTTATGGGGGTTAGGTCAATATCGACTCACATGTTTACGATCTATTTAGCAAACCTGCTAATATATATACACATATATATTAAAATGATAATATTTTAACGTCTATAGATTATGTTATGAAATTTTGTTTTACATTGATTAAAAAATATATAATGAATTTATATATATGATATCGAATAATTCTAAACTCTTAAAATAATTTATAAATTGAACAAGAGATATTTGACATTTGTATAAATTCAATTTACTTTTTTTTTATAAAATGTAGATATTTTTTATGAGTTTAATATTTTGAAATTAAAAAAAATGTTAATTTGATCTTGTAATCAAATCAAACATTTCAATTTATTGTATAAAGGCTGTTTGATGTGGCATTCGTGGTCTTACCTGCTTATCTGCTATTGGATTTAGGCTCTTTATCCGTGGGAACAGCGGAGCGCCAACTAGGAGGCCCTCGAAGGCACCCCTCTTTTTCAAGAGGATTCGCAGCATGTCTTGGTAAGGTTCTTCGCTTTGCATCGAATTAAACCACATGCTCCACCGCTTGTGCAGACCCCCGTTAAAAAAGTAGAAGTCCAATTCCCCATGGTTGATCGAAGGTCCTATGCCACTCAAACTCAAATCTATCTGACCTTCAATCCATCTTTGTTCAGCCAGCTCATAACAAAATAGTAGACCAATTAATCTCAAGGCTGACACAATCGAATTGGTTGAACATGATGAACCAAGAAATCCCCAGGACCAATTGTTAAGAATAATAAATTACTATTCTCATTATTTTTTTCAATATTAAAATACATTGAAATGAATTTTAAATTATCTGTATACATATATTTTGATTTTACGTTAGAAACAATTGATTTTGTGTTGGAAAATGTTGCTTCTAACGTGGTGAAATTTTGTATATTTTAGGAAATCATTGGTAAATGCCAAGTATTGAATTTGCGTTACAATTAGTAATGATATGTCAACACCAATTTGTATCCTCGTGTCCTACACGCGTTCAACAAGAGAGCATTAAATCTATCAAACGATGATGTGATTGGTATCTCTGTTGGTCGCTATATCGACAATGTTAACATGGGGTGAAATTAGATTAGGTAACGAATGATTAATGTTGCAATGTGTTACCCTTGGCTACGTAAGTCTAATGATAGTCTGTGTAATGATAATTAAATTTTTTTTTGTAATCATGTGTGGTTATAATCTGATTATAACCTAAACGATGTCTATGGAAATTCCAAGCAAACGAGTACTTCATTGAAAATTTATATTTTTAAAATATTTTGTTAATAATTTCTTTAGTTTCTAAAATTAAAAATACAAATACATTATAATTAAAAGGCTTCTAATACTTCAATGTAGACTTGCAGTGATAAAAAATATTATGATCCGGTGTGAAAGCATAAGAAGAAAATGAGACAAAGATGACATAAGAACTCTATAACCAATTCGATATCGACGAGTTTTACTCTGAGTGTCGCAATCTCAGTCTTCTACTCATCTATATGTTCTTTGTCTTTTTCATTTTATGTGGTATCAGCCTGAACATGTTACATGAGGCTTATGAACTCGTGTGTAACCATTATGTTTCGTCACCTAAAGTCTTAGTGATTTAGGACTTCAATGAGTTTAAATAGAATATACGTCCCAATCAAATTTGCTAGATGATCTGCAAAAAAGAAAAAGAAAAAGAATACTATTGTTAAATGAGTATTAAATAGTTCATAATAAAATTTTATTTAAAATACTTAAATCCATATATAGCTCATCGAACATGGTAACATGATCTCTGGTGGTGTTGACCTTTCCCTTTGACTTAACGCTCCTTGAAATTGCCTTAACTATTCTTGTTGTAAAAAAGTGTTACATATCTATATATATAATCACTTCTGTATATAGTTTGGATTTTTTTACTCCTTTCTCAACCTTCGGTTACGTATTTAGCCTTATTATGGATATTTTATATAAACTCCAAAAAACTTGAATGTCAACCGTATTCTTATTATTGCATATTAATGTAAAAATATTTAAGAATTTAGTCGTAAAATACTTTTGCGAATAGTTTCACACCAAATGTATGCATCAACAACGTCACATCTGGTGTGATGTGTGTCTTTTGGCTTCTTTCTCGTTGCGTTCAAGAAGTTTCGAACTATATTAATGGGTGACAAAGGCCTCCTAGATCTCAGGAGTGATGAAAAATCTAGATGACATTTGTAAGAATGCGAATTAGGGAGAGAATTTTTCTTGTCTCGTAATCAGCGATTTGAGATGTTTTGCCACTAGATCCTTCCATAATAAACTAAATTATGATATTGGATTTTTCGATACCATTCTTGCATAGACAAATAAATTTAAAAGTTAGTAAAAATTAAGTAATTATAAATATTAATTAATAAATTTTAAATTATTATACAACTTACCACAAACACGAACCAACAATAATCTTTAGCGACTGTGACATAGACATCCATCCCATGTACGTGCCTAATTAGTTCGTCTTAATTCATCAGATAATTATAGACCTACTTTCGCATCAATATCCAACCTAGAAAACCAAAACAAAAATTATTAAAATAAAAATCAATTTATAATATACATGTAAATTAATTATAATTTTAACTTACCACAACATTAGCTTATGATTGGCGTTTTGGAAATTTCTCCAGATATAATCAACGTATAGATGTGCGTTAGGGACTCGCAGTCATTCATCTACGTTTAAACCAATCTAGATGTTGCAAAAACAACATCATCAGCTGATGTTACGATGACATTGAGGAACTGTGTACCATTCGGTTTGTCTAGAGTACCTTCAAGACTCCGAGTACACATAGAGAACAAACTAGTATAATTACGTCCATATGGTTGCCAAGGCATGCATCAAACCAAAAAAAATATTAAATACGAAATTCTATCCTAAACCAACCCCAAACCAACTCGATTCTAACTATAGACCAATCTTAAAAAAAGTCCAATTCTAATTTGATACCAAGTTAAACTTAACCGACCTAAATATATTAACTTAAACCTATGAAAATTTTGAAATAACCAAACCTTAAATCAAAAATTTAAACCTAACTAATTAAACTTAACCGACCTAAATATATTAACTTAAACCTATGAAAATTTTGAAATAACCAAACCTTAAATCAAAAATTTAAACCTAACTACACTCACACGGAACACAAAATCGATTTTTGAACCTATTACCAAATTTATTTCTAAACTAAAATTCATACATAAACTGAAATTTATACTATAACGAAACCTAACTTTTAAAATTATCTAATAAATATTTCAAAACCTAGAACTTTGTAAGGAAACAACTAAAGAGAAGTTAAATTACATCTAAATCATGCAAGAAACGAAATATATGTAATAAAAATTAAACTAAAACAAATATAATCAATGTTAAGGTATATACCTTCTAACAATGTCGATTTTCGTGAAAATATTAGTAAATAACGGAATTAGGTGTGTGACTTAAAGAGAAATTTTCAAACAATGAGAAAGAACGCTACGTTTGGATGATTTTGAAAACTCTAAGAAAATGAACCATTGGTGTGAGTTTATGAACACTACCAATAGAATTATGTAATACCGATGTTATCCCAGGTAATGCATTTGTGTTACAATGTCAGCACAATCATGATGAGATGCCACATCATGAAGGCTGACGCTATAACTATTTCTAAAACGGTGGTGTTAGTTTCTAAAATGTAACCATGTTGATGCTTTAATGAAAGCATTAAATGATGTTACCCAAACATTATCAAGGACAACGCGGTGGCATTGCTACGTTGTCTTAACACAATTGTGTTAATAATTTAATGATAGATAAAAAAATTATTTTTCATATTTTTTTCACAACAATTACATTATAGATCATCACCATCTTCTAAATTATCATATTCATCATCTACATCATCATATTCTTCATTGTCTTCACCCTTTTCATATGATATTACATCTAATTCATTTGGAGGTACAAGTTTTTTGATACATAACAATTATATATCACTAAGTTCAACCACATGATTTTCGTTGTCATGTTGTATTGGTTTATCATTCGTACCCTCGTCATCTAGTAAAATTGTACCTCTACGACAAATTTTAACAACTAAAATTTATTTCTTTCCTTTTATTATGATTTGTATAGCGTCACACCTTTAATATTATTGTTCTCATTGAGAAGGAATATGACGCGATCCCGACTCGAACGACGGGATACTTGTTTCTTTCTTTCCGAGCTTCTTTCTTTAGGGATAGGCCTTACTGCAACAAATCACACAAGGTTTGTGGGATGGATGGTCACACGAGAGTTGCGGAAGGCTCTCGATTCACCGATTCGTCTCCGAAGGATATTACACACCAACAAAGGATGAACAACCGTTGGATATTACACACCAACGAATGTTGCTGGATATTACGCACCAACAAGCCAAGAATTCACAAGAATTCAAGATAAAAGATCAAATAGATTGATTCAATAGTTTATTGAAAATTGGATGTGTTACAAAGGAGGGGATGGACGGCCATTTATAGAATCCTAGGCCATGCAAACGTTAAATGCGACATTTATGGGTAGTCTTCATGCAAGGCTACACATTAATACCTAGAAAACATAAAACAAGAAGATAAACTTTGTAGGACGTGCATGTTGGGGTGCAAACTCTTCTTGGAAACCCGGGTTATTAATTAGGTCACAGGAATGAGTGACACGTGGCCTCGTTAAAAACCCGTCGCCGGAAAACCCCGTGGGACAAAACCGACGAAGGGAAAAGAGTACACGCGGGTCACTTTACCTAATTAATAACCGATGCAGGTCGAGATTCAGCTTGAATGACGTTCCTTAGGCTTGTGACTTCACGTGAACTTGAATATTCTTCATGCGCGTGGACGACCCTTAGAATTTCGATAATAGCGTCTTGAAGCTTCGCGGCCTTAGCTCGGGTCACGGGAGCAGTTGGTATGATCAAGGCTTCTTCCTCCATAGCTTTTGCTCGGGTCACGGGACCAACTTACTTCGATTTTTTTGCGTCTCGGGCCGCGCTAGTGATGGCCGCGTCTCGGGTCGCACTTTCGGCGTCTTGGGTCGCGCATACGGCTTCTTCTTCCGCGCTGGAGGTCGCGTCTTCTTCTGCTTGGTTGGTCGCGTCCTCGACGTCTCCCGGGATCATATCAGAATACATGTGAGAAAGTATGACACTTGTGTGTTGTACTCGTGCCCAAGAAGGATGACACATGGCATATGTGTATTAATTGTCACACAATCAACACCATTGCAATGAACTATCATCACATCATACCTCGCTTAGATGAAATGTTAGAATTATTGCATGGATTTTCCATATTCTGTAAGATAGATTTGAAGAGCGGATACCATCAAATTTTCATGAAGAAGGGTGATAGATGTAATACCATATTTAAAACAAAACTAAGACTGTATGAATGTTAGTAATGCTTTTTGGGTTAGCTAATGTACCTATCATGTTTATGCAATTAATTAATCATGTTCTCAAGAAGTTATAGGCGAATTCATGGTTGTATAATTTGGTGACATTTTAGTATACATCAAAACCTTAAAGGAGCATGTAGGGAACCTATGACCTGTTCTTGATGTGTTATGAAGCAAGGACCTGTACGCTAATCTTAATAAATTCATTTTTGGTACTAATAAACTTGTGTTCTTAGGATTAGTAGGAAGTTAATAGGGAATGCACGCTGATGAGGCAAAGATTGAGCCTATATGCAATTGGCCAAGCCCTAAGATAGTTGGAGAGGTTCGAAGATTTGAATGATTAGCCGGATTCTATCGCTGATTTGTAAAATAATTCAGCACCTTAGTTGTGCCCTTGAGCGAAGTAATAAAAAAGAAGGTAATGTTTCAATGGGACGAAGCTCAAGAGAGGGTCTTCCAAACTTTAAAAGATAAATTGACACAATTTCCTTTATTGGCACTACCCGATTCACATAAATGTTTAAAATTTAATTTAATGCATCAAATGTAAGAATTTGAGTAGTATTGATGCAAGAGCATAGATCCATTGCATACTTTAGCAAGAAGCTCAACGGTTCACAGTTAGGCTATACAACGTATCATAAAGAGTTGTACGCGTTAGTGCAAGTGCTCCAAACATGGCAACTCAACTTATGGCCAAAGATGTTAGTGATTCATACTGACCATGAATCACTCAAGCATCTCAAAGGTGATGTGTTATCAAAGTTAAACAAATAACCTAAACTACCGCAAGTGCACGACACGTGTGTAGTACTTCAGGTGTCGATCCCATAGAGACTATGCAACACATCTTAAACTCTAACTGTGAATCAAACTTGCTAACGAAATATGGTTTTAAGAATGAAATACTAAAAACAAATAAACAAACTAGTTTTAAGAATGAGACAAACATTCCAGGAAACCGGTTTCACCACAAGACTACCGAAACCAACAATCAACCTATCTATCATGTAATCCCTGTCAAGTTATTTAACACAGACGATCCTAATATGATATCTACCCTCTCTCGAGGCATAGACATGTGATCTAGTCAAGTTATCCCCTACTTTCGAGGCTGACACCTTGAACTAAACCCATAAGACCTGTGATTCATCCGTTTTACCCTCAACCGCTGCTACCCTACTTTCGTGGCCTAACCTCGGTTATTCTAAACCTAATCTTCTAGGACTAGAATTCTCCTTTCGGTCCTTCTCCTAATCCCTAACACATGCATCTATTTGGCCTTCGTAAATACAAGTCATTCAAGCACTCAGATAAAGAATAGATAAACGAAAACGGGAAGATGCATTCAAAGATAAATCAAAAGTAGTTCCGGGATAGCCAAGGGCTAATCTCTTCTCCTAGAACAAAACAAACTAATCGCTCATGCGTCCGTAAACAAACATAAAAGAAATAGAAGGTCTAAGGAACATGAAAACCAAGCAAAACCGAAGTCTTGGGTTGATCTCCGATGCTCCTTGCAAGTCTCCTTCGCAAGAACCTCCTCCTTCTCTCCACTCTCTCTCTTTGATCAAGAACTGAAATTGAGTGAATGAGCTCGACCTCTCACTCCTCTCTTCTTCTTTCCTTCCTCTTTTCTTTCCTTTTCTCCCCCTCTTTCCTTCTGGACGTTCAGTTATTCCTTATGTTGCAGCAGCCACCGATTGTTGTCTTTTCATGAGTTTCCATTCTTGAATAAGTTGGGTGACGTTTCCATTAGTTCCTCCAGCGAAGTATCACTTAGGAACCTATTCTCTAAAGCCGTTTTCCTTATTGTATAAGTCCCCAACAAACTTCCATTTGTTTTAAGTCAAATTAAATTATTTGGAGTTGCAGGTGACGGACGCGACCCGCGCGGGCAAGGTAAGTGACCCGCTCGGGTACGGCGCGGAAGGTCGCGCAGGATCGCGAAGAGAAAAGTGGCTGCCCGCTCGGGCTCAAGGGCTACCCGCTCATGCTCATGGTCTGCCCGACTCGTGCTCCATTCGCTGGACAAAATCACCGTAACAAATGCCCGCTCGGGCTAGGGAGTTACCCGCACGGGTAGTGGCTATTCCATGCCGATTCTCGTCCCGTTTATCTCGTGATGGTCCTCGATGTTGGTACTTTGTCTCGTGCACGTCCTTTAGCTCCGAAATAAACCGAATGTGTATAAAAATCTGTAAGAACATGAAAACACGAAAGCAAGTAAAACAGATACGACATCATACATAAAGCATCACATATATATATTATAAACATCTCTAAAATCGTGCACGAAATACGTATGAAAACAAGATGATCAAAATGATAACAAAAGCACAACCGTAGACACCGAAAGTGAATGGAGTTCATAGAGAGAACTTTTGGTACGCCATCAAATACAAGCAAAGTAAGGAAACTTTGTTGCTGATGCAATATCTCGGTGATAAACTTTGTTTTCAATAATAGACGCAATGCAGCTCGGTCTTGAAACATTGAGGAAGTTTGCGATACTAAATCTTCATTTTGGCGAAATATTCAACTCATGTAAGACACCAAACTTTTATTCTCCAACCTCAAATTTATGGATCGATAAGTTAGACACCAAACTTTTATTCTCCAACCTCAAATTTATGGAGCGATAAAAGTCTTTAATAAGACCTTATTGACCTTATTATGTGCATTGCTCAAGAGAAATCTTAAAAAATGGAAAATGTGTCTACCCCACGTCGAGTTTGCATACAATAGGGCGATTCATAGTGCCACTTAGTTTTTGCCTTTTGAGATCGTGTATTGTTTTAACCTGCTTACAACATTAGATATGACCCCTTTATCATCGTTAGAGTTTACTGTCTTTGATGACGAGAAAAAGACTGAGTTTTGAAACATATACATAAAAGCATGAGCCAATATTGAAAAGAAGACATTAAGATATGCCAAACATGCAAACAACGGACGAAACAATGTGATCTTTCAACCCAATGATCTGGTGTGGATTCATTTACGCAATGAGCGTTTTCTTCAATAGTATAAATCTAAGCTTATGCCCTACGGTGATGGACCGTTCAAATTCCTACCTCCTATCAATGAAAATGCCTACAAGATTGAGTTAGCTGGTCAGTACAATGTTATTTTGACTTTCAATGTTGCTGATTTGGTTCGTTTTAATGCAGATGATGACCCTGAATTGAGGTCAGACCCTTTTGAAGAAGGAGGAAATGATGAGCATGAGACTCCGCACGAGATACTGACAACACATGGACCACCCATCGGAGCAAAGCTAAGACAATACATAGCGTGTTTGCTCGATTGGTGGTAGATGAACTTGATATGGCACCACAAGGACATTAAGACACATAAATGAAAGATTATGTAATGTGCCTACAAGTGAATAAAGACAAAAGAAGTGAGAAGCTAGGAGATCTAGAGGCCTTCGGCCCGATTAACGTTTCGCTTAACCTAAGCAAACCCACTAACTAGAAGACGGTGGATGTGCTTGGCCCGAGCAGAGGACCGCTCGACCCGAGAAAACCCTTTAGACCAATAGATCATGAAGAAGTCTTGACCACTCAATCGAGCAGTTACACCGCTCGATCGACAAATTGTGTCGAATTTGATAAAATTTTCTTATTTAAATTTTTTTCCATTATTATTTGGTCCCTATAAATAGATGACCCTTTATATGTTTTACCTAAGTTTGATCAATACAATTGTATTTTTCGTTGCTAATACTAGAGATATAGCTACCAAACTCTGGGAGAGATTTTGAGTTGTTCATAAACTTATGAATATTAGATCACAAATATTGTAGCATCGTTCATTGCGTCTTAGGTTTTTAGTTGGATTATAGTCAGGGTTTAGGATATAATTTCTTAAGGAAAAATTTCTACGTTCTAGTATCGGGTTTCTAGTGGGTTTCATTCCAATTTCACCCTCCTAACAGTAGAACGCTGATCTAAGATCATATTAAAGTATCACATTGATGGTTCTTTTAAATGATTTAAGGCTAGACTGGTGGTGTTGGAAAACAAACAATAGGACGGTGTTGAATTTGACAAAACATTTGCCCCCGTTGCAAAAAATGGCTACTGTACGTTTGTTTCTTGTAATTGTTGCAACTAAAAAAATGGATCGTCCATCAGATGGACATTTCACAATGCATTTTTACACAATGATCTCTCAAAAGATGTCTACATGAAGCTTTCTCCAGTTCTTCCTATATCTGATAACCCGTTGGTGTGCAAACTCAAAAAGTTATTTTATGTAGTACGTTAAGCTCCTCGGTATTGGTTTGCAAAACAAACTAATGCACTGCTTTGGTATGGTTTTCACCAATGTTGATCAGATTTTTCGTTGTTCTCATTCACCCATAACCACTTAGAGATTTTTTTTATTTTGATAAATGTGGATGATCTCCTTGTTGGCGGCAATGATTTTTCCGCCATTACGGCTTTTAAGAAATATCTTCATTATTGTTTTCAATGAATGAATTAGGCTTTCTCAATTTTTTTTCATCATTGAACTAGCACGAAACACAAATAGGATCTTTATCTCCGAACGCACATATGTGTTTGAAATTATTGTTGAATGTGTATTGTTAGGTGGTCGCCCGGTTACTTTTCCTATCTAGCAGAATCACAAACTTTAAACTTCTACTAGCTCATTATTCCAGATCCCAAGCAATATCGACGTTTGGTGGATCGCCTGATTTATCTCACCATTACCCGTCCAGATCTCTTCTATGTGGATCATGTTCTCTCTCAATCTATGCATCAACCAAAGGTAGATAATTACCAAGTTGCTTTCCGTGTTATACAATTTCTCAAGGCTTCCCCAGGTCATGATCTTTTGCTCCACTCCGATAATAACATGCGGTTTTTATGACTACTGCGACTCAGATTTGTTCTCAGACTCGTCGTTCGTTATGTGGACATATTGTGTTGTTTGGTACTTCACCCATTACTTGGAATTTGAAGAAATACGTCATCGTTTCCCGACCGTTGATTGATGTGAAATATAGATCAATGGTTGTTTTGATTTGTCATTTGAATCCGAAAATCTCTTTTACATTTTCTCATGTGTCGCATCAAGCTGCTGTCCATATTGCCGCCAATCCGTTTTATCATGAACGTACGAAACATATTGAGATTGATTATCATTTTGTTCGTGATGAGAACTTTCGCGGGTTAATTCTACTTCTTATGTGAATTTCAATGATAAACTTAATGACATTTTCGCGAAGGTTTTGAGACAACATCATTTCTCCTATTTACATCCCAAATTGGATATTTTCAATTTTCATGCTTTAACTCGATAAAACATATTGAGAATATTTTAATGTATTATATGTTATATTTGGTTTATATTATTTGGAAGTTTTCCAATTACAATGGTATAAGATCCGGTTACATGTACTTTTGGCTGTCATTATATTTTATACAAATTTAAGGTAATCTTATGAATCACCTAATTATAATTTTTCATTAAATTTCTTTAAAACTATTTTGGTAACTAGATTAAAATAAGATATGAAATTTTTTTTATTAATGATTTTTTTACAAAAGGATATTCAAAGCTTTATTGTTTATTATTTATATATCTTATTCGAATTTCGATTAATATTAATATCTTGTCCAAAATAATTAATTAAACATAATGGAAGAGAGATTTTGTATAGTGCACCCACGGATTTTGGATTATTCTTTCAGTAGAAATTTATTATATAATTTTTTATAATTATTTGAGTGAAGGAAGAAAGTTGTGAAAAAAGGTTTTAAAATAGGAAAATGGACGTAAAGCACCCAAAATATAAATAAATTCGTGTGGCTTTTTCCTATGGAAATACGAAATCGTTAGAAGTATAATATACTCTTAGTCATACGTAAATAAATTATTTTGAATTTATTAGTCACACATAGAAATGTATGTTTACATTGAAAGCATGAAATCTTGTAATACATTCTCTTCTCCCTACGCAAACACTTGGTCCATTTTCTCTTTCAACAAGCAAATTTCCCTAATCGAAAAAATACGTCGATTGATAAAAATGGAAGTATAAATGTACATTCTCTACGTAGGTTCAAAATTTCACATTATTTTCATCAGTTTGATATAGATACTTTAATTTTAGATTAATGGTTAAAAAACTCTAGCGTAATTAAAATTTATTTAAAATATATGACTTTCTATGTACATGTTGGAACTAATACGGATATCTATAATCTTTTAAGAAATTATTTAAATGAGTGAAATAGATAATGTAAAGTGTTCTTTTCTTATTAGAATTTACATCGAAATCCGAAATAAAATGAGATATATAAAAAATGCATAAATTTCTTCTAAACTTAAACAAAAAATTTCTTATATCACGTGGAAGATATGTATTTCCATAATGAGATGTCAATTGCATTTTACATCTCACGATTAAATGATAGTGATAACCCTTTTTTTATGATTTAATATATTAATATATATACGATAATAATATTGAAAACGTTCAATTAAAAAAAGTTACGATTATATTTAATGTATTTAATTATTATATGTTAATATAAATAAATAAATAAAATGTAGATGGAAATATAATAACGATTGGTCGAAACGGAACAAGAACGTAAACGAGTTTGCTTGGAAAAATAGGCAAGAGTTGTATCAAGCGAAGCATGTGGATAAAAACGGGTACAAACCATTTCTATATTTTAATAATTATAAATTTAGATTTTCTATTTGGTCACAAAAATGGATATGAAATCTTCAGATTTTTTCTTTGTTTGGTGTTTAATTATGAGTCTTTAAAAGTTTCAATTTTGCAAAGGAACAATAACTAAAGATATGATTTCGTTCTGAATTTTCAAATTTTAATTCGACTTGTTATAGAAGTGAAATTGAATTCTTGGTTGTTAAGATTAGGGTATTAGTTTTCGATTCTTTGAATTTAGGATAATTAAAAGCGAAATAAACCCGAAATAATAAAAATTATAAGATAATTAGATTATTTAAGTTGTTCGAATAAAATTCGAGTGTGATTTATCAGTATTGTAAATAATATCTTGAACCCAATTGCATCTGGCTGAATGGTCAAAGACATTAGAACCTAGTACTGATTTTGTTGGACATGAATATGTTGTAGCAGTCTCCGATTCGAAGCCACCTTTGGGGAGTTGTCATTTGTGTTCTAGGTTTCCAATGATAACATGTAAGATGGACCGAAAGCCCAAAAGAATGTCATGTTTACAAATATTAATAATGTTTCAAATTTATAAAGAACAAAACTAGAAATTCTCACAAACTTTCAAAAGTGGATTATCAAAAATGCCTCTATATAGGGCTAAAGTGCTTCAAAAATACCCTTGGTTGAAAAAAAAGTTTAACTTCAAATCTACCCTTAAAATATTGATAATCCCATATTATCCTTAACGACAATTTTTCTCTCTCCTCTAGAGCACCTCTAATTCTCGCGCGAAAATTACTGTTCCCCACACTACAACAGATTCGGCGAGAGTAGCTTGCAATCGGCATCAGATTCGCTGCCAATAGGTTGAAATCCTTTGTTGTCAACAAAGAAGCTTGCAATTAAGCACGTTCCGCAGAAAAACCAGGTATGTATAGTGAGTTTTTCGTGTTTCTCTTGTGTTTATTGCAATGTCAAAGGTGACAGAGTGGGTCACAGAGTCGTACGGTCGCACTGGGTCACAGAGTCTCATCGAGGGGTCAAAGGGATCAAAGGTCGCTGCAGGGGTCCAAGGGTAAATGGGTCGAAAAAGGTCAAAGGGTCGCAGGGGTCCAA
>CM071865.1:33085199-33105458 GCA_036759665.1 Gynandropsis gynandra | reverse complement strand
ATTTCCTTCTTGCCAACTTCGAATTTCCTTCTTGCCAACTTCGAATTGATCCCTCTCAAGTTCGAAATCACTTGTTCTTTCTTGGCTTTTACTCTCCCAGAATGCGGGTTTGGCTTTTACTCTCCCAGAATGCGGGTTTTCTGACGTTCGAAAATTAAGGGTAAATTTGTCTTTTCTCTATTTTTTTTTCCGATTAAATAATTATTTTAGGGAAGGGTATTTTTGAAGCGTTTTAGCCCTACGAGGGTATATATGATATTCCGCTCTTTCAAAAGTTTTCATATTATCTCAAAATTCAAAATGTATATAACTTTGATTTTTTTAATGTTATGAGTTTTGAACTTTTAACACAATATATCTCTATGGATTCCCATAAATTATATAAAAAATTGTCATTCGCTCGTGGATACTCAAACTTAAGTAAAAAATTGATATGACAATATAGTTTAGATTTCAACATTTTTGGATGTTAAAATTATACGATTTTTATTTTCATCCAAAATATAAAATTATCCTTCACACCTAATTATTTGCTCAAAGTTTATATTTTGAGCTTTAACTCTAAATTTTGAAAATTATTATAATTGAAAAAATATATTCAAATTGTAGAGTTGACTCTAAATATAGAAAAAATGAACAACATCAAGGACAGGATTAACAAATAATCATGTTTACGAAAGTTTATTCTAAGTGGCAATATATAGGAGTGATTATATAACATACTTTTGAGTATATATCGTGACTTTCTTTTTAATATTTTTGTTTTGGATAGGTTGGAGTTTTAATGATGGAACGGGTTTTTATTTCTCATATTTATTATTTTATATTTATAAGTTATTCAAATTACTTTAAAATATCTGTATAATCTCTTCATGAAACATATAATGTAATCATATACCAACATTTCTTCAGTTAAACATAAAAAAAATTAGACTACATTTATCAATAAATAAATAAATATATATATATATATATATAGGTTTTACCCATATTTCACGTGGAAACTATGTTGGAACAAATATCAAATTCAACAAAAGAATAATTTTGTAAGCAGTCTTAAACAAAATCTATACAACTGCTTAAACATAACTTTCGTAAACAGTTTTTACAAAATGGATAGACAAATTCATGACAAAGTACTAAAAAACTCAAATGTATTTGGGATTCTTTCTCTGAATGTTTAACTCATTGTTTACATATTGTTAAGGATTTATTTGAATAAAATATCCGTAGTTTTTGTTTTGTATTCCTCTTACTAGTCTAAAATAAATAATTTTAATCCTTACTTACTTTTAACTCTTGATACAATCACATATAGTTGGCCATTACTAAATATTGGACATGAAAAGTACAATCTAACTTTAGATTTTTATTTATCGTAATTACAAATGAATATGTGGTAGAGAATTTTGTTTTCAAGTGGAATGGCAACGTTGTTTTATTTGGTATTAACGATAATCTAGATATTAAAACTTTGTTGCATACCCGCGAGAATCTCACTATCCACACCCGAATCCGTCCCGCACGGGTAACTAGTTTTAGTACCCGTACTCGTAGCCACAAGATGCGGGTATCCGCTGCTCGGGTACCCGCAAAAACCCGCAAAAACTCGCCAAACCCGCGGGTACCCGTCCCTACTTCTAACTATCGGTATTTTCAGCGTAAGATGGAGAGCAAGAGAGAGCAAGAGGTTCCGACAGAGGCAACTCACACGCAAACAGAGGTAGATAGAGTAAGAGGGAGAGCGGCGTTCGTTGAGCATGAGGGCACACGCACACGCAGGAGGGAGAGCGGTGTACGGCGGTCGGTCCAGCCGGTCGGAGAGGGAGGCGCGAGGAGGGTGAGCAAGAGAGTGGGAGGCACCGCGAGGAGGGTGAGCAAGAGAGCCGATCGGAGAGGGAGGCGTCATGAGGAAGGTGAGCAAGAGCAAGAGGGTGGGTAACAGAAAGGCACCGCGCGAGGAGGGTGAGCAACAGAGAGGCGTCGCGCGAGGAGGGTGAGCAACAGAGAGGGAGGCACTGCGCGAGGGTCTGACGGATGGGAGGGAGGCACCGCGCGAGGGTCTGACGGATGGGAGGGAGGCGCCGCACGAGGGTCCGACGGATGAGAGGGAGGCGCGCGAGGAGGGTGAGCAACAGAGAGCAAGAGGTTCCGACGGATGGGAGGGAGGCGCGCGAGGAGGGTGCAAGAGAGAAGAGTATCTGCAAAATTAGGGTTAAAGGGTATGCAAAATTAAGGATAGAGGGTATTTAGGTAATAAAAAATAAAAGTAGGGGTATATTTGTAATTTTTGCGGGTACTTGTGGGTACCCGTTTATGAAACTACAAAACCCGTCCCGAACCCGAACCCACTGGTATTGAAACTAAATTACTCGAACCCGAACCCGAATCCACGGGTACGAGTAACTTTTTGCGGATTCGGGACGGGTTTCGGGACGGGACGGGTCCTGCGGATTTTTTGCCTACCCTATGAAATAGTGCCATATAATGATTTGCTTTTCAATAATGTTGATATTCAATTATATTATTTCGAATCTTATTTTTTGCCTAATCTCTGTGTTTGGTAAATTTTACGTACTATCATTACATACAAACATATTTTAATGGAATGAGTGGTTGAGAATTCTAAAGTATTTGATAGCGGTTTAAAAAACTCAATATTTTATAGTTCATTTTTTGTCAATACAACCTCAAGGGGCATACACACCGAAATTTAGGTATTGAGTTACATTTCCAAACATCATTGAACCAACGTATTGTTAATTTCATTAACCATATCATTTTTGGGGTACAATATAGTACACTCTTGAAACAACAATATGTCATAAAATTGATTTTCAAGATTTTCATATACATTGTTTGCGATGGATTGCATAAGGTTGACTGTTATCTTATTAATAAGACTGTTAGAATTTCTACCACACATTAACCATTGTTCTGTTTGATAGTTTTTAATCACCTATTTTATAAAGTAATAAGAAATCACATTTTCCGTAGCCGTATTCTCGTGGCTAGCATTTATCGGGAACCACATATGTTATCTTAAATTTAATACCTTGCTATACTTCCAAATGTATGATGCATTAAGCGGCTCTAACAATGTCATGCATGTTTCCTTTGGTAACAACTGTTATGATTTGTCGAAAGTCACCACTAAATACCATAGTTGTTCCACAAAATGATTTTTCATGTAGTAATTGATTTTTACATTCATTTTGTCTTTAGGATTTTTTTTTCAAATTTAATGCACCATTCGAGCTTCTTTCCAAAATTATAAGTTTAGTTTTTTTTAATCTAGATCGATTCCTAGTTTAATGCAACATGAGGAGTCTTAGAGAGGTCTATTGTTATTGCAAATCTTGAGTGTCCAATGTTTCCTCTTTCTAATAAAAATGATGCAATACCTATTGAGGCAACTTTTAGAAGAATATTTGAGATCTTATAGCACTAAACGTTAACATATCCCTCCATTTCCATGTACCAAATAAGTGCTACCATTATAATCATAGACTTTATTGATAATCTCATTGAAAATTTATCGCTGCTCATCACTTGGTTGAGATCTAATTTTTTCATATTCTACTTTAGTTGCATCTGAATCGTAGTTAGTTCTTAATTTATTAATCTATTCAAGCTTAGAAGAATTTTTGCTTATGTTGAGTAAGGCATTGTAAGGTATTGCTTAGGGATTTTCATTCTTTAACAACAGTTTTTCGATTTAAAAAAGAACATCATTCTCAATCTCTTTCGTTGACATGTTGAAATCTACTACACAATCAAAAGGTGTTAATTAAATTTTAGCATTTAGGTTTTATTTAACGTTGAATATTAAATTATTATTTTTGTATTTGTAAACGATATCGTGCCTTAAATGACGCCATACTGTTGTCCATATATGAAGTGAAGATACTAAAAAATTTTATGTTAAAAAAATTAACAAATAGTATTCACATATATAATGGGGATGTCCAATTTGTCGTCTGTTCAATGATGTTTATTTATTCTTTATCATCACCGAATAATCCCATTGCACAACTTGTTTCTTTAAATGACGAATGTGTTTTACCATTCACTGCTCTAGTGTGTTAAAAAATAATTGGACTTTTATTTGTTCGATAGTGTTGTGAGATAATACGTTACACCAATAGTCGGGTATACATTCTGTTCAAGTCCATATGCATAGCCTCATTGTGTCATTATGTCAAGGTAAATTTGTTTCATGCACCTTGAAACATCGTAAAGGAAGAAAGGAGTATAATTCGAGTGCCAAATGCAATCACACAATCACATTGCAAAGTTTCATAGTTCTCAGATCGTAGGGTATGTTGATTGATATTATTGTATGGTATTTTTTCAGATTCAATCATATAAAAACATTTTATATGAAACTATTGGAAAAGTCTGTCTATACATAAGAGCCGAGGATTTAGAAGGTTTTTTCTTGTAAATTATAGGACATTTATTCTCTAAAACTGGTCGAGTTTTTTTTATAATTTTACGAATCTATCATAAGAGCTGAGAATTTAAAAGGTTTTTTCTTGTATTTTTTTCTTTTTTTTTTATTTTGTGAATCTATCAAACAAAGTTTTATGTAACTCGTCTAAAAAATTATGTCTCTTTTGGTTCAAAATAAATTGACATAATGATTGTGAAAGTCTAGCATTCGCTTGAAACCGGTGACTATGTCGCTTTTTAATACGATGTAATGTTGTTGAGATATACAATTTTTGTTGTTTCAATATAATTGCAGTCATCATTAACTTAAACTAACATTTTACATAAATCAAGAATATCAATTTAAAGACTATGTACTTGATTGAAGAATTTTTTTGTTATCTTCTTGTTTCGATCATATATATAGAGTTTGACGAACTTTGCATCCTCGCGTTCTGTATGTAATAAGTTTCCAATGATAATTTTGATCTTAGATTTTAATTACACACGATATTGTTTTATATTTATTTATTTATTTATCTATTTTACCATCTATCGAGATAAATACAAACTTAATGTTTGTATGTTCATATTTTTTCTTAAAAGTTGACTTTTGTGGTTTGTTTACATAAGAAGTTTTGCAAGGCATGGGTTGTTTTGCTCTTTTTGTAACAAAATTTTTATTTTGTAAACAACACAATACAAATTTTAAATTATTTTTTGTTTATTCATTCATCGTACAATGTTGTTGCCTGACAATTGTTGCAAAGGTAAGAGGGATCACCAATGTTACGATAGCCTATGGACTTTATGGGTAATACCAACATTAGCCTTTTATTGAGTAATAATATACAGGTAATATTCGTCGTAATTATAAGTTCTAAAGCTGAGAAAAAATATACATATACATTGGTGGGTACTATCGATAAATTCACCAGACACCTCACAAGCCAACGAAAATGCACCTCACCAACTGCCAGCGAACCAGGTAGGCGGTCACGCGTCATAACGAGCCACCTCACCAGACAACGAAAATGAACCTTACCAACTGAAATCGACAATCTGTTACATATGCGGGATAAAAAAATAGTGAGATTTGGTTAGTGTTCAGTGTGCAAAGCCGGATAGTAGTTATATTATAATACTTTTATCATAATTTATAATAAAAGGAAGAAACATGTTCTTCTAGAATTACAATTATACGTTGACGTTTATATGTCAATTGACCACAAAAGTTGAAGGCTGGTCATTTTCGTAACTTAGATGTTGTATCTACAATGTAAATGGTATTTACGAGGAAAATTGTTTTTTTTATTCGCTTGAAAACTTAACTATAAAAAAACCTATGGAATAGTGTCTAGAGAATATTAACCTTGATGGTGCATATAATGACCACACTACAATAAGTTGTAGATGTCATGGCAGCAAACCAAACAAATTAGAATTCTGAATGATATTTTGGATAATGCTTCTCATGTATTTCATATTTAATAGAATAAATCAAGTGTGTAGTGTAGAATTTTATTTGGTTTATTTGCATCCATATGAATTGTGACAGTTGAATTCCTTTAGAATATTACTAATGTAGTGGCATGGCAAATCTACTAAGTTTTTAGACACATTGTTTAGGGTGCATTTCAAAACATTTTCTAATTTTTATCTATAGATTTATACATATGCATAATCATACATAATCTAGATCATTTGTATCCAAGAAAAGAGACGATACCACAACAAAAAATTGTTGGTGTTTAGTGGGCATGTCTTAGAGTTGTTTAGATGTTCACCAATATCGAAAGGGTTAGCCTGTAAACCTTTTTGTGTGCATAAAGTTGGATGGCTTAACAACAACATGCAGTGGAACCTGGATCATGGTTGCTCGCAATTCAGATTCACCATTTTATTAATTGTGAGACATCTTTGTGAATCACTGATATCGCCACCGACTTTAACGTACACACAATATGTGTATTGCCAACTACAAAGAATTTGGGTCGTTAGTAATTGAGATTGTAATTAGCAAAAATGTTCAAAACAGAAACTAACTTTGAAAATGGCATAGTTGTCGAAGACTTGCATTTGTCATCATAAAGTTCCTTAACCACTATGGATGATGAGCATTCATCTACGACGGGGATAACTCTGTGCAAGTAACTTGTGTGTGGCTCCCACTTGGGTTATTCCCGACAAACTCCTCGAGTGGTGTTTTCACCCGATCAATTTGTTGACTGAAAATTGTCAAGTCATCTTAGAGCTTCCGAAAAAAATGAGCATCATTAGTTGTAATTTTGAATATTGCAAACATAACACTTCTTTGTCTTCTAGTCGCTCATCACGATGGTTCCTTGAATTCGATTTAAAAAATGCTACAAATCAGAAAAATCAAAAAGGTATTTAGCAATTAATTTTACTCTCTCCCATGTCTTTTCTTTGACTTATCTTTTTCGATCTAGTTGAGAACTCAAAGAATTCATGAGTAATTTTCTAAAGATTAAACTAATTTTTGGTGCTACAAGCATATGACGTAACACCTTGGTTTTGGTTCAATTTCATTTTTTTGTGTGTTTCTCTTGTTTTTTTCTTTCTTTTTTGTTTGTTTTGGTTGCTTCGTGCCTTTTGCTCGGTTGAGTTCAAGATGGACACTAAGTCGAGTTCGGATGGATGCTCGGTTAAGCAATGTGATGCTCACGTCGAGTGGTCTATGTCTTCGAGTGCTCTTTAGAATAGAGGAATCACTATGGTCGAGCGACCAATGTATTTTAGACACACATTGGTCTAGGATTCGCTCTGGCCAACCAATTTCTTATTTAGGCTGAGCACCTTTGACTCATCCACCTCCATGTGATATCGATATCCTCTATTTGTCGTTGCAAGCTTATAAGTTACAATACAACGAATATGTTTTGAATCCTCTTTGCCATAGCCTTTGTGATCCATCTGTGTATGCTTTGTGTCATTTAAATACAATTTCGTTAACACTTTGAATGATAGCATAAAATATTATCAATGTACTTTGTCAACACTACTTCATTAATTTAGCATCACACATGTCAACGCAATTACGTTGAAACAATGTAAAAATGAAAATAAATACTTATTTTTAAAATTTAAAATACATTAATCATCATAATATCTTCAAAATCATGACATACATCTTTTTACAATATCACATTCATGGTCATTCTTTATTTTTTTTCCTTTAAAATTATATCTAAATAGTTTAGAGATGCATGTTGTTTGATACATAAAAATGTTATGTAATTAAGTTCAACCATTAGATCTTAATTTTCTTCTTACAAAAATTTATTCTTTGTATCCTTATCGCTAAGTAAACTTCTGCGTATCGAATCAATTTTAACAATCACATTTCAATCTCATGTTGTTCCTTTCTGTTGGATAGGTAAGTCAAATTTATCAGATTGCATTGATAAAAGAAATGATCATACTTTCAAAATCAACGTGATGTCCAAACATCATAACCTCCACTCTTACTTCTATAACTATTGCGTTGACAATTGTGCAACTTGTGAGCTATGTACAACATGTTTGTTTCTATCGTACTTTAGTAAAACTAATGTAATAGCAGTATAAATTCTAACTAATTAGCATTGATTATTGTAATAGTCATTCAATGATATTTGCATTACACAATTGCATTGATCTTGTGTTTTAAAAACTCAGTTACAATTCCAATCCAAATGCATATATTTTGTTAAAATTGCGCTTAAATTACATTAAAACGTGTAACATAAATTTAATGCAAATTTGTGTTTAAAAATCATTGAACTTGCGTTCAAACTGTGTTAGAGTGTTCAATTCTAATGTAAAGCCAGCATTAACATTGAATACAAAAATGTTTCTTTGTGGTTCAAATGGTTGTCAATGCAAATTTGTACAGGTCTTAGTCGTTAGTCGTTAAAGGTGTGAATTGGTTGTAATGATTATACGTGTTTAGGTAATGATAAATGAAAATATTTACTATATTTTGTTTAATAGAAAATTCAAGAGATGTGAAACAAAGTCCTCTATTTGTCATGGTGATATGCAAAATTCTTGGTTATCATGATTTATTTATAACTTTTATGCGTAATCCCAAATGTCCTAATGTTCTAAAATTTCTAGTAAATGAACATTTATCTTCAAAAGAACGTTTTGACATCTTAACAAGAGTATTTAAAATCAAATTTGAGAATCTTTCTCTAAATGTTTTAATTTAATTGCAGTTCTTTATATTGTTGACATATGAATATATGTCTATTGCTTGTTGACATTCTTTTTTTTTTTCTAAATAAATCATCAAAGCTACACATAATAAATGGTATGAATACAATTATATCAGTAGAAATATAAGATAAACTTACCAATCCTATTTTATACATCAGTTCAAGAAACCATTGTTCACGACCCTTTCGACCAAGCAGATAGATATTCTCATTGCATGGAAAAACACATATGTACGAAATGATTTGTTCTACTCTTTAATAAATGATATCTTATTTTTAAAATATCTCACAATGATCAATTTGTTGTCAAAATTAGAATTGAACAAGATAAATGTTACACTATATTAAAAAATGATTCTTTTCTTCTAAAATATAGAGCTTATATTAATGAAGAATGATATAATTAAACAAATGCTAACAAATATCCATTCAACTTTATGAATAAAGGTTCAAATGGAGTTAGGAAAACTATATCATCATCATAATGTTAAACATCGAGTAAAAATAAAGTCAATGAAATATAAAATTATTTTAACTATAGAGACGTTTCCTATTACGAAGTCTATTGGAAAATATATGAAATTGATAGTCACTAGAAATCATTTTTGTCTAAAGATTGGTTTATTTAACCAGGAAACAAAAATGTCATATTTGAAGAAAACAAGGCATTAACTAACATTGCTTCGTAACAAAACGTTTATTATTGAGCTTACAAAATGGTCCTAATGTAATGCACTATATTTTGATGCATAAAATTTAATACATGTTGATTTGTCTACCTGATTTGGATGAAAAAAAACATGGACTCCAAGATTAGGAGGATATGAAAAAAGTTGAATATATCATGTGGTTTCAAATGTGTGTTAAGCATATTATTTGAGAATGCTTCTAATTAAACTTAAAGGCCCTATATCATTTGAAACACTACGAAAGATAACTGAAAACCCTTATACAATTTTGAAACATATCTGCATGTGCTAGACCTCTTAGACGATGATAAAGAATATATATATGCGTCATTATAGAATCATATATCTAGGCATCTCCATCTTATTTATGAATTCTATTCATCATTTTATGATCGTTTGAATGCTTAGCTTCTTCTCAACATGCGTTGTAAATGTTTTAGCAACATCTAGAAGATGTCATCCTATATAAATGTAGAAAAATTTTATAATTACTAAGTCAAACATCATGATTACACATTTCATATTATAACAAGTTTCATATTTAGCGGACATCAACGAACGTCTCAACACGACTCTTATCTGTTGGAAAGACCAATAGTTTCTAACGGATTTTTGGCCGTTGGAATCCAATGATTTTTTTCAATGGACTGATTCATTGAACCTATTGGTATGTATGAAGGATATTAGGATATTATTGTATTAAGGGTATTATTGTAATTTTCTATTCCCTAATTAGGTTAAATCTTTAACCTCTTGTACATATAGCCGTTTAAGGCTTTTGATTGGAATACAATTCGAAATCATTATTCACATGGTATCAGAGCTGAAATCGTCTCACGACGTAACCCTAGCCGCCTAACCCTTTTTTTTTCGGCCACCCCAGCCGCCGCACCCTGTTGGTCCGGCCGCCACACTCCCTTTGGCCCAGCCGCTGCTCCGACATCTCATACCCTCGGTTTAGCTGTCGTTTCGTCGCCTCACCAGCACGGAATCACATCGATCCACCTTGCCCCGTCGATCCAACCATCGCCCGCACGCAGCAGCCTCAACCGTTCGCTGAATTACCGCGCCGCGTCCTGCATCCATGTCGCACATCCCGAAATCGTCGAATCGCACCGAGTCTGTGAGCATATTCGATCCAACCCAGCCACAGAAACTCCTCTTCTCATGTAACATGTCAAGCGTTACAAAACTCACACCGACAAATTACCTCACTTGGAGCATTCAGATCCATTCCCTCCTCGAAGGCTACAATCTCGAGTGCTTCATCACCGAAGACTCCGTTGTGCCGCCAGCCACGATTCAAATCGATGGAATTCAGCAATTCAATCCCGCCTTCAGCCTGTGGAAACACCAGGATAGATTGCTCTTCAGTTCCTTGCTCGGCGCACTCTCCTTCCCGCTCCAACCGGTCATCGCTCGAGCCACTTCCGTTCGAGAAGCTTGGCGAACAGCTGCGAGATCAAATCAAACGCTGTGTCAAAGGATCTCAATCGGTTGAAGAGTACCTTCGGTTCATCACCACCAAAACGGACGAACTCTCACTCCTTGGGAAACCAATGGATCACGAGGATGTTCTTGAAGCCATTCTTGATGGACTGTCGGAGGAGTACAAACCTGTGGCTGATGTGATCAATGCAAAAGACACCGCAATCTCCATTGAAGAGCTGCACGAAAAACTCCTCAATAATGAGGCGAAACTTGCCGTGGAACTCCCTCCGCCAGCCAGTGCCCTACCCGTCACGGCTCACCTTGCCGCTGCCCGTCCTAAACCGTGAAACCCTAATTCTCAATGGAGTCGCAACAATAACAAGAGCTCCACGGGAGGTTACTGAGGCGGATGTCAAGCTTGCAGAACTCAAGGACACAGTACGAAGTTCTGCAACCAATTCCGACTCATATCCATGAACTCATCCTCGGATCCGATTCAAAACCGGTGGACACCCCCTCAACGTCCGTGGCCGCCTGCTGCTCACGTTGCTACGTATCCTACATATGACACCTCGAGTTGGCTTCTTGACAGTGGTGCCTCGCATCACATTACATCTGACTTGCAGAACCTATCACTCCACAGTCCGTATCAAGGAAGAGAGGAAGTCACCATAGCCGATGGCTCCGGACAGCCCATCACTCATACGGGTTCTTTTTTGCTCTCCTAACCAAATCGTTCACTTATGCTTGATAGTGTGCTTTGTGTTCCCTCCATGCACCAGAACTTGGTCTCGGTTCATCGTTTATGCAAGTCTAATGGTGTTTCCGTTGAATTCTTTCCTCATATGTTTCAGGTGAAGGATCTAATCACGGGGGCGCCGGTTCTTCAAGGAAACACTAAGGATGGAGTTTATGTGTGGCCGTCCCCTACCACCAATGCCTCACCCACCGTTGCCTTCTCTAGCCTTAAGCCCACCGTTTCCACTTGGCATTCATGTCTAGGACATCCGTCACTAACCATCCTCAAACACGCCTTGTCCAAGGTTCAAATTCCGCTAGTTCGAGAGTCTTTAGTTTCTCCGTGCAATTCCCGTCTTAGTAATAAGAGTCACAAACTCCCGTTTCATGAGTCATCTATTGTTTCTTCTCGTCCACTTGAATTTATTTTCTCTCATTTATTGACATCTCCTATTATTTTAACGGATGGTTTCAAGTATTATGTTCTCTTTGTTGACCATTTTACGCGTTATTCTTGGCTTGATCCGCTCAAACAAAAATCACAAGTTCGAGCAACTTTCATTGCTTTTAAATCTCTTGTTGAAACCAAGTTTAACACCAAAATAGTCAACCTTTACACCGATAACGGTGGGGAATACATAGCTCTTGCATCTTTCCTTTCGGACAATGGCATTTCACACTACACAACCCCTCCACGCACCCCCGAGCATAATGGAATATCCGAACGCCGACATCGTCACATTGTCGAGACCGAATTATCTCTCCTTATGCATGCCTCCTTACCACTACCCTATTGGTCCTATGCCTTCACGGTCGCGGTTTATCTCATAAACCGAATGCCAACTCCTCTCCTCTCCTATGCCTCACCCTACAAAACCCTATTCCAAACGTCATCAAACCTCCATAAACTTAAAATCTTTGTCTGTTTGTGCTATCCCTGGCTACGTCCTTATGCTTCTCATAAACTAGACCCTAGATCCGCTCCTCGTGTCTTCCTTGGATACTCCAACACTCAAAGTTCATATCTTTGTCTTGACCTATCCAAACTTCGTGTCTTCGTCTCTCGTCACGTTGTTTTTCATAAATCCGTATTTCCCTTCGCTAACCTTTCCAAATACGTCACCCATGCAGACATACCCGCCGCCTCCCCATCCTCCAATGGTCCTTCTCTATCACCCATCCAACCCTTTACATTGTCACACGCTCCATCTCCTCCACCGCTGCCCCCAAGACTAGATTCTTCCCTGATCAATGTTGAGAGTGACATGGACTCTAGCCACGCTGCGGACTCCTCTCCTTCCTCCACTCCAGCACCGCTTTCGGACGCGGTCCGTGCTCAGTCCAGTGGTCAAGCCCGCAACAATCCGTACTGTGCTTAGCCTTGCGGTCTCCCACGGATGGTATATAAATCAACTTGATGTCAACAATGGCTTCCTCCAAGGCAAACTCACCGAAGATGTATACATGGAGCAACCACCTGGATTTATTGACAAGGATCACCCTCTTCACATTTGCAAACTCCAGAAAGCTATCTATGGTCTCAAGCAGGCACCTCGTGCATGGTACTCTGAATTACGGACTTTTTTACTTGGCAGTGGCTTCAAGAATTCTCTTGCGGATGCTTCACTCTTTGTACTCAATACGCCAACCACGAAGCATTATGTTCTCATCTATGTCGATGATATGATCATCACGGGCTCTTCCTCCACTCACATTCAGACCTTCATCAATTTGTTGGCGTCTCGGTTCTCAATTAAAGACCTTGGTGCTCTCACCTTCTTTCTGGGAATTGAAGCCACGAGGACACCACAAGGTCTCCACTTGTCGCAGCGGAAGTATATCACGGACCTTCTCATTCGGACAAACATGAATGATGCGAAGTCTGTCTCTACACCGTTGCCATCGACCTCACGGCTCACCATTTCCTCAGGCTCATCTCTTTCCAACCCAACCGAATTCCGACAAGTGATTGGGAGCCTACAATATCTTGCCCTCACGCGTCCGGACGTGAGCTATGCTGTCAACAAATTGTCTCAGTTCATGCATCAACCCACGGATGAGCATTGGCTATGCGCCAAACGTGTGCTTCGTTATCTTGCTGGCTCTCGTGCACAAGGTATCTTTCTTGCAGCTCAAAACACTTTGTCTCTTCATGCTTTCGGCGATGCAGATTGGGCTGGAGACTCATCTGACTTCAAATCCACGGGAGCATACATTGTTTATCTTGGCAAGCATCCGATATCGTGGTCCTCCAAGAAACAAAATGGCCACTCACGATCATCCACCGAGTCGGAATATCGGTCCATTTCCAACACCTCGCCCGAAATTTGTTGGCTAGGCAATCTTCTCATGCAACTTGGTGTTACCCTCACGTCGGCTCCGACTATTTACTGTGATATTATTGGAGCTACTTATCTCAGTGCCAATCCGGTTTTTCACTCCCGTATGAAGCACCTCGCACTTGATTACTTCTTTGTATGTGGCCAAATTGAAGCTGGTACTCTTCGAGTCTCTCACGTGCACTCCAAAAACCAACTCGCCGACATCCTTACCAAACCTCTAGCGCGGTTACAGTTCCACGAGTTATGTTCCAAGATTGAAATCACCTCGCGTGATTCATCTTGCGGGGACGTATGAAGGATATTAGGATATTATTGTATTAAGGGTATTATTGTAATTTTCTATTCCCTAATTAGGTTAAATCTTTAACCTCTTGTACATATAGCCGTTTAAGACTTTTGATTGGAATACAATTCGAAATCATTATTCACAGTATGAACATGTTCTTTTATAATGTACCGATAATAATATTGGTGAAACACAAGAAATTTTCAGAGTAGAATATCAAAAGTACTAGAAGATCTCCTCAAATAGCCATATAGTGGAAAATGCCTCATAGATATTTCATCGGAATTACTAATCAAGAAAACTGCACATCTCATTCAATCTATGGTAAATCATGTATATAAAGATTTAGAAAATCAATATCATACTATGTAATTTCATAAAACGAACCATATTATGTTCCAAAATTGAAATAAATAATGGAACAAACAAATTTTATTGCAAATGACGCCAGGAATTGCTAAAATATACCAAGACCAAACGCCCAATGTCATTCCCATTGCATCGACAATGATACAAATAAACTATATACACTAAATTTCTCAATGTTATTAATGTTATATAATTAGTAATCACTATATGCAATTAAATGTAGGAATAATCGAATCCTTGGATATTGTAATGCTATTAAATATTGTCATTTTCATGATAATGAATTTTTTAGTGTTAGGAATAGGAATGAAACCAAGCCTCACCAGATTTAATATGGAAACATACTTATTATGCTTTATCCTTCTAGAAAAATTTAATCATAAAACATGAAAGATTACAGTTGTGAAATATAAAAAATCGATATCTATATAGGTTAGAAATTATCAAGGATGTCCTCCTAGGGTTTCCTTATTTCACGTATACCTTAAAAAATCTAAGGACTAAAAAGAAAAAAAAAGAAAAGAAAAATGTGCCTTTATTTTTTGTTCGTCAAAACACACACGAGTTGACATTATTTGGAAATTAAATCTATTTCAAAGTAAAACAAGGAACGAGAGGCGATTTCGAAGATAATAGCAAGGAAATTGTGAAGTGAGAAAGAAATAAAATGGCTAGGATCAGTAATGAAGAAGAGGCACGAGTTAATCTTCAATGATATTTGTGAGAGGATCTATTTCTAGGGTTATACATTGTAGATGAAATACATTAGGGATTAGGTTGTTAAAAGCAAAATTGTTTGTTGATTTTAAATGGGTGTGAGTCTGAATGAGTCACTTGGATCGAAAAGGGCTATGAGTCTAAGTGAGTCGCTTGAGTGGAATTAGCCAGAGAGGCCAGAAGTCTCAGTGGGTCGCTTGAGACTCATGACCCTCTTCGACTCAAGAGACTCATTGGGTCTCAAGGATCGCTTTAGTTACAAGATTGCTTGAGTCTAAGTGAGTCCAAGAGGTTCAGGAGTCTCAGTGAGTCGCTTGAGAGTCATGACCCTCTTTTACTCAAAAGACTCATTGGGTCGCGGAGGGTCGCTTGAGTCACAAGGGTCGTTTGACTTGCAAGGATCGTTTGAGTCGCTAGGGCCGCTTGAGTCGCAAGGATCGCTTGAATCACTAGGGTCACTTGAATCGCAAAGGTCGTTTGAGTCGCTAGGGTCTCTTGAGTTGCAAGGGTCGCTTGAGTCGGTAGATATCTAATGTATTCTTAATTGGTCATTTTGCAGGTGTCGTCAAAATCGAAGTTTCTATGAATTTAAGCACATGGACAGAATGCCAAATATTTTCATCAAGTGTTATCCTTACGAAACAATAAAGAAGTTGAGAGGAATCTTAGATGAAGATGAGTTGCATTACTTCAACAAGGAGTCACAATTTAGGTATATATTCAATTTCTAATGTGACTCCATCTTGACGAAGGTTCAAATATCTGTTCCATTAAATTACTCAATGATAGTACGGAACAATAAGGAGTTGTGGTTTGTCATAAACGATGTTCCCATCCAGTACTCTATTGTAGAGCATGCACTAATTACCGGATTGAACTACAAATCCTATCCCGAAAGATAGGAGTTCAAGAGGTGTGATACATTCAGGTTGAAGAATTTCGGCTGTGGAAAATTGACAGTCACACAAGTGAGTGAAAAGCTTGTGAAGGCGAAGAATTCTATCGACCGAAAGAGATTGGCAACTGTGATGGTGTTGTGGCAAATTTTGGATCACAAGCCTTCATCAGATAACTATATCAGCCATGATCTGATTGATATGGTTGATGACTTAGAATTTTGTGAAGGCTTTTTATTGGGGCTTTACACATTCGAGAAGCTTATGGTTACTTGCCATAAGCATGTTAACGGGGAATCACCGAAACCAAAATTGCATTGTGACAGTTTCAAGATCCCACTCATGGTAAGTTGTATATAATATAGAATAACATGAATGTTTTTGTAATTTTTGTGTTCTTATCATTTTGTTTTAATGTTAAAGTTACTTTCATTCGAAACTATCCTTGGTTTGGCGGAAATGGATGGTAAATTGATGTTATGGATGTCGATCCATCATACCCAAAGATGTGCAAGAAGCGGGTTGAATCCAATTTCAACTCGAAGTTTGTAGACGTGATCAAGCATATCAGATAAGGTAACAATTACACAAGGGTCACAATGGTCACAACGGTCACAAAGGTTACTAGGGTCATAATGCTTATTTATCGTTATTGTAGGATATTCGAAGTATTCTTCATGCTGAATACGATGAGGATGCTTTACTCTTTGATCTGCAAGGTTACAAAGGATGCAATGACCCAGACGTTCAGATATGGATGGAACATCTATAAAGAAATCCAAAGGGTATTAGTTGGGAGGACATTCGTAAGCTCGAACTGATGACGTGAAAAGCAACTCTTGATGAGAAATAGAAGGGGAAAGAAAATGGGAGTAAGATGAAGAAAAGCAATGGTAAAAAAGCAATAGAGTTTATAAATATTCCACCTATATCTAAAGCTGATGAAGATGAAGGATTTGAAGAGGCTAAAAAAGAAGGTAATGTTGAAGCTGAAGTTGAAGAAAAGTCTGAAACTGAAGGAGAAGAAGCTACAATCCCTCTTTTACTGGAACAGAAATTAATGAAGGAAATAAAAAAAGTCAGAGAAAAGAATCATAAACATCGTAAGAGACCATTTAAGGGACGTTGGATTTGATTTGCCTAATCCAAAATCAAAGGCGGTAACTCTCAAAGGTGTTGACAAGGTAGAAAAGACTAAAGGATAGAAGACATCAAAATCAAAGGTTGCCCAGAAAAATACGAGCACCAGACACGAATCATACGACACTCTGAGAGGTGATGATTTTGAATTCCTTCAACATCCATATCCAGTATCAAGAGAAGAGTCGGTGGAGTCAGAGGCTAAAAATGACTCGAGATGGCTCAGAAGAGGAGTTGGCAAACATTTCAATATTAATTAAAAGTATTACATCTCCCGCTAATCATTCAAGTGAGCTTCGGTCCAGCATTCCTCTACTTAAATACATTTCTGAAGAGGTTCCTCCAGTGGTCGCTTCTGATGTTGGCATTGGTGTTCTTGACGAGGTTCCTACAGAGGATAATTCAATTCTTTCTGTCGAAGAGGTTTTCGCTGATGTTGATGCTCATAAAACTCTAGATTTTCCTCTCGAAGTTCCACCAAGTCAGTATTTATTGAGTCACAAAGGTAATTTAGGTTAAAAGTTCGCATGGGTCACAAAGGTCGAATGGGTAGCACGGGTCGCATATGTTGCAAGTATCTCATGGATCACATATCTCACAAGGGTCACATGGATCATATATGTCGTATGGGTCACATGGGTTGTATCGGTCAGAAAGGTCATCAATGTTACGAAAGATGAGTCTAATAAATGATGTACTTTTTTTATATAGATGTTGGCGGTTCTGTTTTTCATGAGCTTCTTGCAGAGGATACTCCAGTGGTTCCTATCGAAGAGGTTGCCACTGATACTGGTGCTGAGGATACTCCAGAAGTTCCAACCAAAGAGGTTGATGCGTATGTTCTTGTCGTGGTTCCATCAAGTAAGTAATATTAAGTCATAAAGGTTATTTGAGTCAAAAGATCGCATGGGTAACAAAGGTCGCATGGGTCACAAAGGTCGTATGGGTCGCACTTATCGCATATATCGCATGGGTCGCATATGTCGCATGGGTCGCATCTCTCGCAAGGGTCGTATATGTCGCAAGGGTCGCAAATGTCGCATGGGCTGCATATGTCGCATGGTTTGTGTGGATCACATCTGTCACAAAGATCATCAAAGGATGAGTCTAATGAATGAAGTAATTTTTATGCAGATGCTAGAGCTTCATCGGATGAGTATGATGGTCCAATGATAATTAAACAAAAGTTAAAACCATCGAAGGCAAGACAAGAGCCATATATTGAACCTCCATCGTCTGAGCCACTAGTGAAAAGACAAAAAAAAATTGGAGAACAAAACCCACTAGGTGGACCAACAAAAAGCGCAACAAGAGGAATTGGGAGAGGGCAAAGGAGAGGTGAAAATAAAGTTGTTGCTGCAGAAGAACCCACAGAAAAGGTGCTTCAAGAACCTGCAGAAAAGATAGTTCAAGATGCTGAAGGGAGTCGAAATTTTATGTGGAAGCTCAAGGGAATTGTATAGGGCAAGATAACCCGAACTCTTTCGTTTATGGATTCTAGTAGTACCTAGTTGACTACTCTATATAAATTTATGATAAAACCTCGCCAAGAGCATTGTTGGAAATCTGAAATAGACTGTCCCCAGGGACCTAAGTTTTGGGAGATCATCCTAAAGGATGGCGTATGACTTAAAGATGATATAAATTTTTTTAACCCTTAGTCATGAAAGTCACAAAGGTGATTTTGGGTCATATGTATTCACATGTGTCAATTTTTGCAGCAATTGGATGAGACATTGTTGAAGCTGCATAATCGTATTGAGAAATATCCATTTCAATATGGGTCAAAGAATTATTACTTTTATGATCTTGGTTTCATGCAGTCGCTCATGATGTGGATGGATGAGGGCATGAAAGAATTGTCAGATGTTCTTAATGATTATTTGGAGGGTACATATGCATTGAGAGACACGTAAAAAATAGTGGAAGAGTATGATGGTTTGCTCTCGATTATAAACATTCCATCACCCAAAAATCGATATATGCCTTGTCATTGGGTAGTCATGAAAGTGGATTTGAAAAGCCGATGCATCACGATATACGACAACCAGAAAAGGTTAAGGATTCGTATATCAATCCGGTGAAGGACGCACAAGGTCATATTGGGTCGCATAAGTCGGATGGATTCCCTTTTAAACTTGATTAATTATTCTTTGTGTCAACTGAGGGTCGACAACTTTATAGATTTATAAGGATGAAAGGACGGAAAAAAATTTAAGGATTTCACATAATTAGGAACAATATATGCAAAATAAGAAATTTTCAAGGTTTAAATATAGCTTTATTTGTAATGATTGATAAAGGTTACAAAGGTTACAAAAAGGAAAAAAGCTCACAAAGGTCACATTTGCATAGACACCATTATATCCTCCTTCGACATTATAGAGACTCGTGTGTGACTCAACACCATCACCGAGTTTGCCTGCAACCCTGACCTTAAGTAGCACGGATACAACAAGATGTATGGTTCTGTCGATTACCAAGACCTTAAGTGATGCAGATACATCACAATGTCCTCCATCGATGTTGTATGGACTTGTGTGTGACTGTATAGAGGCCGAGTCCATCGATTACCCAGACCTTCAGTAACAGGAAGACATCACGATGTTCATGGGTCGCATTGGTCACATATGTCGCAAGGGTCACAGGGGTCGCATGGGTTGCATAGGACGTAAGGGTCACATATTTTGCATGGGCCACATGGATCGAAAGGGTCACAAGGGTCTTATGGGTTGCAAGGGTCACATGAGTCCCATGGGTGATCATCTCGTTTTCATACGTATTTCTTGCACGATTTAGGAGACGTTTTTGATACATATGTGATGTTTTACGTATGATTCCGTATCCGTTTTACTTGCTTTCGTGCTTTTCATGTTCTTACAGGTTTTTACGCGTATTTGGACCATTTTGGAGCTAAAGGAACATGCACGGAGCTAAGGAGCAACTTTGGGGATCATCACGGGACAAACGGGACGAGATTGAGCATGGAGAAGC
>CM071865.1:33053136-33070508 GCA_036759665.1 Gynandropsis gynandra | reverse complement strand
ATAAATAGAAAGTGGTTCCGGGATAGCCAAGGGCTAATCCCTTCTCCTAGAACAAACAAACTACTCGCTCATGCGTCTGTAAACAAACATAAACGAAATAGAAAGTCTAAGGAACATGAAAACCAAGCGAAATCGAAGTGTCGGGTTGATCTCCAATGCTTCTTGTATGTCTCCTCGCAAGATTTCTTCTCCAATATTGAACTGAATGAATGTCCCTTCTAATGTCGTCCTCTGGCCTCTTTTATGCCTCTTCAGTCGGTCTAAGTGTTGCCTTAATTCCCCCCACGAGTTCCCTTTTATTTTAAGTTAATTTTACTTAACTTGGCTGATTACTCGGGTCGCGACCCGCTCGGGCGCTGAATGTGCCCGCTCGGATGCGGCTAGGTCATGTCGCGCGGGTCATGGGGCTGCAAGGGATGCCCGATCGGGCATGAGGTCCGCCCACTCGGGTATAAGGCAGCTGGTCGGGCATTTCCTTGCCCGAGTCGTGCGTGAATGCACCAAAATTAGTCGTAGCCTTTGCCCGATCGTGTATGAATTGTGCCCGACCGGGTGGAGGCTCTCCATGCTAAATCTCGTCCCGTTTATCCCGTGATGATCCTCGAAATTGCTCCTTAGCTCCGAGCATGTCCTTTAGCTCCAAAATGAACCAAATACGCGTAAAAACCTGTAAGAACATGAAAAACACGAAAACAAGTAAAACGGATATGGAATCATAGGTAAAGCAACACATATATATCAAAAACGTCTCTTAAATCGTGCAAGAAATACGTATGAAAACGAGATTATCAGCTTTTCACTCACCCGTGCGACGATCACCTTTCCACGGTCAAAATTCTTCAGCCTGAATTTATCACACCTGTTGCACTCCTACATCATCCGGGATAGGATCCACAAATCAATCTAGTAATTAGTGCATGCTCTACTATCGAGTACCGGATGGGAACACCGTTTACGACAAACCAGAACTCCTTATTATGCTATACTATCACTCATTGATTTAATAGGAAATATATATGCGAACCTTCATCATGATAGAGTCACATTGGTGATAGAATATATGCCTAAATTTTGACTCATTGTTGAAGTAATGCCACTCATCTTCATTTAAAAATCCTCTACACTTCTTTATTGTTTCGAAAACATAACACTTGGCTGAAATCTTTGGCATTATTTCCTTGTGCTTGAATTCATAGAAAAATTTTGGCTTTGGTGGCACATGCAAAATGACCAATTAAGAATACATTAGACTTCGATCTACTCAAACGATCTTTGCGACTCAAGCGACTCACTGAGACTCCTGACCCTCTTCCACTTAAGAGACTCTTTGAGACTCATGACCCTCTTTGTCTCAACCGACTCATTGAGACTCACACCTATTTGAAATCAACAAAAAATTTTGTTTTCAATAACCTAGTCCTTAATGTATTTCATATGCAAAATAAACTCTAGAGATTGATTAACTCACAGACGCTAATGAAGATTGACTCGTGCTCTCGTCTTCATTGCTAACCTTTCTTTCTTTCTCACTTCAAAATTTACTTGTTTTCAACTTCGAAATTTCCTTCTTCCTCACTTGGAATTCGATCCTTTCTCTCAACTTTTAAATCGCCTCTTGCTCCTTGCTATCAACTTTAATGTAGATTTCGATTCAAAATTTCGCCAAACCGTATGTTTTTTCACCTGCCAAAAATATGGGTATATTGGTCTTTTCTCTATTTTTTAATCCTTAATTTTTCGAGGGTACACGTGAAGCAAAGATGTTCTAGAAGGGAAAAATATTCATATTCATTATATTTGTTCAAACGAAAATGTGCTCGAGTTTATCACCCAAAAAAATTTTTTACTTCAACATTCAAGATGCATAAATTTATAAATTTAGAATATTGTGATGTGTTACCTTCAAAATCTTTGAAGAATCATGTAGTTAATTCAAAGATAAATCTATATCATTATATTGTTTTCCCCTATTAAAGATTTTTCCTTAAAAATTCCATAATAATGTTTTAAAAAACCATGTCATCTAACAAAATATTATATATACAGTAATAAAATATAAATGGCCTGTTATTTTATGTTGATATAATTTCATGAATCTTTTTATCTATAAATAGGTTTTCATGTATCATGTTACAAAAATCATATTTACTCATATATAGTATGATATAATATATTTACATCTATATAATTATATATAATATTTTTTCTATATATTATATATAGACACACTTTTATAATTTTCTAAAAATATAGAGTTGTAAAAGGTTGACAATTTATCATAATAAAATTCATATTCTGCGTGTAATCAGAATATTCTTATTGTCTTAATATTTTGCAAAATTATGTTAATTAAGTACATAATTCAAACCATATTTAAAATTAACGAAAACATATACCATGTCCATTATCAGGTTTAAAAAGGTTATTTATAAAGAGATTTAAAATAGAACAAAATCTATAATTGAACTATTAAGAATACAAATAAAATGTAACTATATATATATATGCCTATGAGTGTGTATATAAACCCAACATATTCACATAGATCAACAAAATACTTAAAAGTCAATTCATTCTTTGATTGAGGATCACAAAATGGTGAGTGGAAGATTTATGCACCTTTCTATTTGACATAATTATTTAATATACTTATGTATTTAATTTAATATTAGAATTTTATTTTTAATTTTTTGCAGAAATTGGTAATCAGGTTTATTATATTTTACGTTGGAATGTTGGGGCTTGGAAATGGGCAAAACATTCTTGATGTGACAAAGTTTGGTGCCGTTGGAGATGGCAGGAACGATGATACACAGGTTGAAATCTAATATACTCCATATTAATTATAAATATTATTTTATTTTAAAATGGATATTTTCAAATTAATGTTAGCATTCTAAGTTTTAATATTTTTTTTTATAAATCTGAATATATATATATGTATATATAATCTTGTGATGAATATGTAGGCATTCTTGAAAGCTTGGGAACAGGCATGTAGAGCAAGTGGCTCTCAGTCTTTGCTAATTCCCAATGGCAAAAGTTTTCTTCTTCAGCCTCTTATCTTCCAAGGTCCTTGCAAATCTACCATTCATATTCAGGTATATATTTATATATAAATAGATATTTGTATAAATAAAAAAGATTATAGTTTAAAAATGTATAATTGATTTCTAAGTAAGTGATAATATAGTTGGATGTATGATTACAGTTACAGGGGACTCTTGTTGGAACTGGTTCAAATGGATGGTCAGGGAATCAAAAGGACCGTTGGATAGTTTTTAACGGAGTGGATGGCCTCCTCTTTGAGGGAAATGGAAAAATCGATGGTCAGGGTGACCCCTGGTGGAAGAACGTATGTCTCATTATCCGCACTTGATTATTTCCTTCCGTATATTTTCTTTGTTTTTTTATAACCAAATACTTTAAAATTATCCTCCAATTTTTGAGTCTTCATTTATAAGTTAAAACTTTTAATTTTTATAATTTTTGAAATAACCAACACGAGGGACTTTTAGCTTCTTTTAATTACAATGCACAAAGTAAAATGATTTTTATAATTTAGAAGTATAAAAATTCGGTGTATATAAATTCAGTGTATTATATTAGTGACTAAAATATTGTAGTATTAAGCTGTGGAAGTATATAAATATTTAATGATTTGCTATTTTCCAAATTAAACCGAATAAATTAGTTATAAAAAATTTATCGAGGATCTATATTGAACCAATAACTCTTAATCAAGGATATTAAATTTTAATCACTCTATGTTTGAATCGTTCACTTAATTTATTTTTTATTGTTATAGGTAAAACCCCAAGATGATAAAAACGAATTAAAGAAAGTTTGGTTATTACTTTGGTTGTAACTTTTTTTTTGTTACAACCGAACCGAACCGTTATAAAACCGAACCGAACCAAACCGATATACATTTGGGTATACTTTGGTTATAGTTTTATCAAACCCAAATAAATCGTACCCGTAATAACCGAACCGAAAACCGAACCGAAATCCGAATAGCCACCCCTAATATTAGTGACTAAAATATTGTAGTATTAAGCTGTGGAAGTATATAAATATTTAATGGTTTGCTATTTTTCAAATTAAACCGAATAAATTAGTTATAAAAAATTATTGAACCAATAACTCTTAATCAAGGATATTAAATTTTAATCATTCCATAATCGTTCACTTAATTTATTTTTTATTGTTATAGGTAAAATCCCAAGATGATAAAAACAGACCTTCAGTAAGTCTTATACTTTACTTATGTTTATCTCTATATCATTAGATTTCCATACCCTTATTTCATTTTACATTAAATTTAATTTGGAATTCATTACTAATACATTAAATTACATTACATAACAAGATTTTTAGTTTACAAACCATTTACTAAAATTTTTTCTCATCACATCTATTGAAGGCACTTACCTTCGACGGTTGCGACGATCTTCAAGTGAAAGGGTTCACTTCGATCAACAGTCCGAGAAATCACATTGGTATTAACTCTTGTAACAAGGTAACAATATCGAACGTAAATCTACTTGCGCCTGATGAAAGTCCTAACACCGATGGAATCGATATCGCTGGATCCAGCCAAGTGACTATAACAGATTCCTTCATTGGAACCGGTAATTTTAAGATCAAATGTTTACTGATTTTTTGTTTATAAAATTGGTTTACTTCTTAATTAAACCAGTACAAGCTAATAACATCATGCAGGTGATGATTGTGTTGCCATAAACGGAAACAACAAGGACATCAACATTACAAATGTTAACTGTGGTCCTGGTCATGGACTTAGGTTTGTCATAATATATATTCAAAATTTTTTTATACACATGCATGTGTAAAATATATGCATGGAAAAGACGTTATAAATTTGATAAACTCATAATAATAACATATATGTGTTGCAGTATAGGGAGTTTAGGTAAAAATGGAGAGACTGACACAGTCGAAAACGTTCGAATTCAGAAGTGTACTTTCAATAAAACTGATAATGGAGCAAGGATCAAGACATGGCCCGTAATTTTCACTCAACATATTCATATACATATTCGAATGATATATATTTATATATATATATCATTTGTTCATATTTTCCATTATATATAACATTATAAGAGATGCAGGGAGGCTCGGGATATGTTAGGGGTATAACATTTGAGGATATCACATTGATTGAAACAAAAAATCCGATTGTAATCGATCAATTTTATGGAAACTGCCATCCTAATTGTCCGGGCGGGGTAAGTTTCCTCTACGACTCTACTTTTTTTTTAAAATATTGTTATATTATGTTATCATCATCAATTAATGTATATATTCATTAATTTATATATATATATATATATAGTTTTGGATAACTTTTTATTCTATACAAAATTATTTATCATATATAATGAAATAAATGTATGAATTTAATGTTGACAAATCAATTGAAGCAGAACTCTGCACTGGAAGTGAGCAACGTAGATTTCAGAGGGTTTCAAGGGAATTCACCAAATGAAGTGCCGATAAATCTAAATTGTAGCAATATACATCCATGCAAAGACATCGTTTTAGAACGAGTGGACATCAAATCAACAACTAATGGAAAGATCTATGCCTCATGCAATAATGCTCAAGTTGTTTCTCAAAGTACAAGTCCACCTGTGAAATGTTCATCTACATGAGCTCCAAAATTTATATTCTAATGATTTATCTTACGCTTGTATTAATATGAAAATTTTTATTTATACTTGATATTACTATTTTTAATAACAACACAACAATAGTTCTATTTTTCTCATTGTTATTGTTGGATAGATTTTAAAATTAGAATGTTATCTTAAACGATATTTGATAAATAATTTATTTCAGGTATTATATCTTATACTCGCATTTACTATCAAAGTTTTTGTTTTTTTCCACTCCATTTTCTTAACATTTTTAAGATGAACATATACATAGTTTTCTTTTATTTCTTTGTCGTGGATGGATAGATTTACAAAATGGTATGTATGTTTTAAAACATACTGTAAATTATTCTTAATTTTAGTGTGTATATATATAATGTAAATATTTATGTTAAATATTTGTAGGATACTATTATGATTGTCTCGAAGGAGGATAGAAAAATCTAGAGGAATTCAAGGAGGTTATAAATGGGACAATAATGTTAGAGGTTGTTATAGGATGTGAAGGAAAAATTCGGAAAGTTATAGGATGTTAAGCACAAACACACGGACAAAACAAAATAATAAAGATGCAAGAATGTAAATACTAATAAACCTCTAACACAAATAGATAATAGAAAATAAGATATATAACATTAATTAGATAATCGGACTCTAGTATCGAATGACATGAATTTGGCTTAAATCGAAGGATTGACGTTCTAAAATCTTTAATAACTCAAGCAAAAAAAGTTTTATAGTTTTTCTAATCACTAGAATACCTTAATCCCTTACCAACACCGCTAAAAAACACTATTAGTAAATGAAGTCGCCACAATCACCAATGGTTTGAGTGATTGATAAATCATGAACACTTGAAAACTAAAATATCAAGAGTTCACATATAGTTCTCCAATAAAAAACAAAAAAGGCCTTTATTTTACGAATAAAAGGCGTGTTGCTATAATTAAATGAGAGTTTAGAAAGACCTAATAACTAAACCAAAATAAAAAAACATAATTTAAACAATCCAATTTGAAATACACCTAAAGTCGTTGTTAACTTACTAAAACTTAAATGAAACAAAGGCACTTCATTTTGGGCTTAAGAATAAGCCCTAAAACATGTTAACCATCATAAAAATATGCTAAAAACCATTTAATATCATGGGCTCATATTTTTGGGTCTCCATCTTCAATTTGGTAATTTTTGGACTTGTAAAGTATTCATAAAGGTTTGAGCTCCCATAATGTTTGATCTAGCTTTATGATGAAACTCAAACTCTTAATAAACAATGTTATGAATGGATGTTAAATTTGTTTTGATTTAGAACGAGTCATCGGTCTTTCAATCTTCAAGTTTTAATCTTCACGCTTCAATCTAAGTTCTTGAGAATTGATAACACGTAACTAGTCCTAATATTTTTATCCCTTTCTAGGTTCAACTTTTGTTACCATTTTGGACTTTACCGACATATTAAGCAAGATTAAGGCTTATTCTATCATATTCTCATGTTCTGTAGGAAGGAAGAGATCAGAAGCAAACTTAGCCAAAACTATCCAAAAGCACGTCAAACTGTGAAGAAAGACCGTGCGAACACATCCAGCTGCACAACCGGGGATGAATGAGAGAAAAACAGCATGACCGAGCAGCTCTAGCAGCCGGGATAGCACGACTGGTCTTAATAAACAGAAAGTGCCCCAAAAGTATTGCACGGCCCAGGCAACTCCAATGCCCGGGCGATCACCCATTGAAGAGTATAGCCTAATCGGGCTAGTTTCTGTGCACGATCGGGCACAGTAAAAACTAATAAAGCGAAAAATAATGAAAGCGGCGATTTGCATAGAGGGAGAAGAAAGAATGATCGTTTTGGGGGAAAAAAAAGAAAAAAGAGGGAAGACGAACCAGACAAGAAGAGAGGAGAGAGCACGGTTGAAGAAGGAGACTTCAGCCATCCGAAAGATTCTTCCAAGGCCACGTTTGGAGGAATAGGGAAAATGAATACTTACTGTGTTTGTGTTTGTTTCCTTATGATTTCTGAGTAGTTCTCTTTTAGGAATGCTATGTAATGGATAGTTTAGTTCTTAATGCTTGATTTCGGTTTTGTTCATTCGTATGGTTTGATGGGTTATAGTTGTGCGTAATGCGTTCATACTTTTCTGGTCACATATTTGAATGAGAATAGATCCGTTCGAATGAGATTAGACATGTTTGAATGAGATTAGAGATTCATCTAGGCGAGAGAGTCAGATTTGAGTCTCGAAATTAACCTTTGAATGAATTAAATTAATGAGAATCTAGCCGATCGATTATTCTATTTAGGAACGGTAATAATCGACGTAGAACTCCCATTGTTCTTCATGCATTTAGGTTATAGATTTACTGCATCGGGAGGTGAGTACGTTTATTTTCTAGATAGAGGATTTAGGCATCGGGAGAGTCATTTCCGTTAATAGAGGTTGAGTTCCCACTATTTCCGATAGTAGAGGTCGAATTCCCTATCGTTCTTCATGCATATAGACGTTCTGGGCTGCGTCGAAAGATGAGTGACATTGATTCCCTAGGTAGAGGATTTAGGCATCGGAAGAATCATTTTCGACAATAAAGGTAGAATTCCCTATTCGTTCTTCATGCATCTAGATGTTTCGTTGCTGCATCGGGAGCTGAGTAATTTTGATTCCCTAGTGGATTTAGATTTAAGTTCCCCATCGATTGATATAACCCGATTTCATGTTTTCGTAGAAACATCCATTACATGTCCCGGCATTCCCGAAACCCGTAGCATTCTATCTTGTTGAGACAAGTCTCATCATTCTTTATTATATTTATTTTCCAGATTAATAACCACCTATTAATCGACCTTCTTCTCGTGAATTCTTAGTTCTAACGTTTGCACTAGTCCTCAGAGTTCGACCGTGGTACTACACGTACCTTATACTTGCGGTAGAGTTGTCTTGAAAATTAAAACCTTTAATTTCCCACTATCAAGTTTTTAGCACCGTTGCCAGAGACTAGTTACAACATTAGAATTAGAATTTCATTAAGTCATGATCTAGTCCTTTTCGAGTCTTTTGTTTGTTTTATTTTCTGCATTTTTTTAGTCAATTACATCTCTTTTGAGCTAAGCCATTGTTTGTTGTTTTCCTATGTGCAGATTTCTCGGTGTATGTCTAGAAGTTTGAAAGGAAAAGAACTCCTCTTCGAACCCAAAATTGAGAGGGCTACTGGAGCTTTATTGAAACAGCGAAAAGCAATACGTAGTGGTTTCGAAATTCTAGAGGAAACAACAATTGAGCGAGATACGAATTCATCTATTGAAGAAGAGATGGCTCAGGAGGAAGCACCAGAAACATATGGGGCCTACACAACGCCAAAACACACGTAGTTTCTCTCCTGTATCCGAAGGCCCGAGATAGACCGAAATAGATTTGAGTTGCAACCAGCCTTCATTCAAATATTGAGTTAATTGTCATTCAGGGGATGATCTACAGAGGATCCGAAACAACATCTTACTCAGTTCCAAAATGAACGAGTTAAACAACATCTTACTCAGTTCCAAATATTGAGTTAATTGCCATTCAGGGGATAGCCGTCAGACACCAGCTAAGGGGACAAACAACGAGGTGCTTGCATTGCGTGTTGAGATTTCCAAAATGAAGTTGCAAATGGTAAACATGCACCAAGTATCTCCCGATTCTCACGAATTCCAGGATATTGTAGATGCGAATTATGTTGCCAACAACCCTTATTCCAACACATACAATCCGGGCTGGAAGAATCATACAAATCTGTCCTACAAGAACATCGACGTCTTGAATCCCTTGCAAGGAAGCTATCAGCCGAAGCAATTCAGAGCCAACCACAAAACTAGAATTTTCAGCCTAGAGTGCAAGGGTATCAAGGATATCAGCCAAGAGGAGTACCAGCGCCACTTCCGCAACAAGAGAGGAATATCGATATTACGTCTATGTTTGTTCAGCTGTTACAAGGACATAAAGATCAACACTTTGAGCTGAAAAGTATAAGACAAGATCAAGAAGACGTGAAGAAGCAAATTGGGGAAATTCAGACGCATTTGAAGATCCTAGACACCCAAATTGCATAGCATGGAGCGAGCTCTTCTAACCAGCAAAGAATTCTATCGGGGAAACCTGAGGTGAATCTTTGTGTGCATTGCAATGTCGTCATTCTAGGGAGCAAGACAGAACTCGCAGACGTTATACCCCGCAATTTTGAGAGAGGAGAATATTCAAACTCTTCAACGATAAAGCCTAGCGAACCCGAGCATCCTAAGGAAGAACAAGATGAGGAGGAAGAAGAACCAATTTATGTAAGCACCGCAACCAAGATCTCCTCCACTCCCATTTACTAGTCTCTAGAGGAAACGAGCTGACGACACATAGTTTGTAAAGTTCACAGATGGAATTCACTATTCCCTTCCATGAAGCAATCACACAGATACCTTCTTACGCTAAGTTCCTCAAGTATATCGTCACCAAGAAGCGTAGTGTGGAAGCAGAAACCATGATGGTCACCGCTGCAACACATGCCGTCATTTAAATCGAACTACCACGGAAGCTACCCGACCCAGGTATCTTCGTCATCCTTTGTCAGCTGGGAAACTTTGCAATTGAAAATACCCTCTGTGACTTATGGGCTAATGTCGGCCTCCTACCTCTGTCGATTTTTCAGAAATTGGATATGGTGGGTGAAATGAAACTACGAGGATGGTAATACAACTGGCTGATCGTTCAGTGAAATACCCCGTGGGTATTTTGGAAGATGTACCACTCAAGATAGGTGATTACTACGTCCCTATTGATTTTGTGGTTTTGGATATGGAGGAAGATGCAAAAATTCCTATCATCTTGGGACGACCATTTCTTAACACTACTGATACCAACATACACGTTAGAACAGGGAGATTGAAAATGAAAATAGGAGAGGAGTCAGTTGAGATTTAGTTGGATCAGCGTCTTAAAAAACCATCTGCAGTGGAGTCTTTGTTCCGTTTCGATGTGTTGGAAAAAATGACAGACGAAGTGCTTGAAGAGCTAGAAGACGTTGAACCCCTAAAATTAGTCGATGAACTGAAATTGGTCGATGATACTCTGGCTGACAAGTGCACGACGGGGCAACATAATATGCCAAACCGATCAAGCTCATCACAACATAGCACGTTCGGGCGGTACCTAAGCCCGACCTGTGCGTTTCTCTTAGCTGCGAGTGACAACGTTAACGGCCCGACCGGGCAACACAACATGCACGATCGGGCGGCGTCCCAGCAGCACAGCACGATTGGGCAGGATCTTGGCCCGACCCGTGCATTACTCTTGGCACAAATTGACAAGATCAACAGCTTGACCGAGCTGCAGGAGAACATGAACGGACTGACTAATTTTGTAAAGAGCCCGACCGATGAGCGTGTGTCGCCCGATCGGGCATTCTCCATCCATAACCTTTCGGCTAATTCTTCAAAGTCTCATTCGTCTACGAATGATTCTAAACCAGATTGGAGCATTGAAAGAGCACTTAAAGTGGAACTGAAACCCCTACCACAAGGGCTCAAGTATGAATTTCTTGGACCCAATTCCACTTACCCCATTATTTTTAGCAATGCTTTGGATAATGATGTGCGAAAATCAGAGTTTTATATTTCCAAGACCACTCTACCGCAAGTATACAGTTCCTGTAGTACAAGGGTCGAACTCCCGGGATTAGTGCAGCGTTAGAAGTAAGATGTCAGGAGAAGAAGATCGATCAATAAATGGATATCGAACTAAAAAATAAAGATAAAGAAAAGGTAAAGAAGCTAGACTCGACAAGATGGAGTACCACGGGTTTCGGGAATACCGGAACATGCAATGGATGTTTCTATGGAACATGCAATGGATGTTTATATCAGTCGATGGGGAACTAAAATCTAATCCTCTACTTAGCAAAACAACGTCACTCATCTTCCGATGTAGCACGGAACATCTAGATGCATGAAGAACGATAGGGAATTCGACCTCTAATGTTGGAAATGACTCTTACTAGCCTAAATCGTCTACCTAGGAAATCAACGTCACTCATCTTCCGATGTAGCGCAGAACGTCTAGATGCATGAAGAACAATATGGAATTAACCAATCGGTCAGATTCTCATTAATCTAATTCATTCGAAGGTTGATTCCTGAGACTCAAGTCTGACTCTTCCATGCCTAGACGATTCTCTAATCTCCCTCAAACATGCCTAATCTCAGTCAAATAGATCTAGTTTTATTCAAGCATGAAATCAACAACGTATGAAGGAATTACACACATATCTATAACCTATCGAACCATTCAATTGAACAAAACCAAAATCAAGCATTAATGAATCAAATTATCCATTACAATGGCATCCCTAACCCATGATAACAGATCTACTCAGAATACATAGGGAAACAAACACAAACGAAGTAAATGTCCATCTTCCCTATCATCCCGAGCGGTGGCTTCGGATGAATCCTTTGGGTGGCCAAAGTCTTCAACCGTGTTCTCTCCTCTTTCTCCTGTGTATTTGGGTCTCTTTTCTGGTCTATGATTCGTCCTCTTTGCCCTAGATCGCTTCTCTCTTCTTTATTTGCCCGTTCACACATTCAAAATAGGTTGTTGCCAGAAAGGCAGCCCGCACGGGCTCATGTTCCACCCGATCGAGCATCAACCAGCCCAAGCGGGTTAAGGTTTCTGCCCGAGTAGGCTAAGCTACCCGATCATGTTCTCTTCCGGCCTGAGTCGTGTGAAGTTTTCTGGAACTTTTGCGCAACTTCAGCTCGAGCGGGGCCTCTTCCACGCCCGAGCGGGCTGTGTTTACTTGCTGTTTCCGCTCCTTTCGCTCGATGCTCGGGTGTTCCATTTGGATCCTTAGCCGTGTACATATTGTACCTTGTCACTTAATCACGTTTCGGGTTGGATTTGCTGTAATCACTCGTGTTTGCTTCATGTCTTCGTTTCCTACACAAAACTTGAAATGGTAGAAGAATCCTCGAATATACTCAATAACTCGGTAAAGTCCAAGAAATCTAATCAAAACTAAACCTAGGAATCATGAAAATACTATGACGGATTACATGTTATCAAACTCCCCCAGACTTACTCTTTGCTCGTCCTCGAGCAAATCTAGAGTCCAGTACAAGAAGAGGTAAACAACAATGGACACTAGCACGAAAACTTCGAAGGATTAGCCATCATGCAAAACAACGCGTCACATGAACGTAAGCCTAAGCGTACCTAGTTCAGACTTCTATCAACCGAAAGTCACGAGCCATACAATCCTACCAATAACCTAAGTCTATGTCATATCCCTAGACAACGTCCAAGCAATCTCCATACCAATTCCCATAAGCTTGAGATATCATTAAACTCGTATTCTCGTTCTTATTCTCTATTCTTTTTTTATATAGATCCGCGCTTGGTTTCTACTTAGACCCAGGCTGCCTATGACACACTCATAAGGTCTTGTAACCTTAGCAGAGTGAAGAGGTGTGTCATTGAAAAACAATTTTTTAGCAAAGATTACGCATCAACTCTAGCCGTTAGGACGTAGAATAGCGCCTCAACCCACCACTTAGACCCGAACCATCGATCTCGATATAATCATGTCAGTGTAAACCTGAAATAGTTAGAAACTTATCCAAGGTGACAGCGGAGTATAAGCGTGTGGAATCTAATGATCAATGAACGGTAAAATATATCAAACAAAGCAAAGAACAATCGTTATACACGGAGATATGGATACTTGGTACTGAAATCTAGGAGGTGAATGCAACTATAGACTATTGTTCACGATTCGACAAAGTCGCAAAATAATGACTAAAGCTCAAAAATTTGTACTAGGTGTCCATCCGCTTATTCCTAAAAATAACAACGAAATAAAAGAAAACTCAACATCTAATCCTAATCGCATGTATGATACTCGACAAGTACTCCCCCAGACTTGAATGAAACACCGTCTCGGTGTTCAAGACCTAAGAGAATCTCGCATACCAAACTACGGGAAAATAAGGGTTAGGATGTGTGCACCTTGCGTGTTTTGCTGTCCCGAGTTGGCGATACGGCTGGACGTTGTATGCGCCTCCTCCTTAAGAGATGATATCGACGTCGAAAAACCTGTGAAAAGGAATCACACAATCCAAAAGAAGGAATACTAACCCACCGAGTACATCAATGTGAAAAGAATAAGAATAGGTCCATGAAAAAATGAAATGAAAGAAAAACAAAGTGCGAAAGTTGGGTTGCCTCCCGATAACCGCTTGTTTAAGGTTGCAAGCTTGACCAAATGCTCTCATCATCACCGTCGAGGTGGACGTCCTCGCCTTCGTGTGCGACGCCTCCTGCGTCATGTCCTTCGCTCGGGTATGCCCCTCGGATTGGTCATCCGCTTCGCAAGATCAGCCAGCTTTCCCATGCTCTTCTCCTGCCCTATCATGTTGATGTTCAAGATCAGCGTTTTGTCGAACATTTCATTCTGAACGGTTGGGCGTACATTGCTGGTTTTAGCCAAAAATGTTGCACGGTTGGGTTACAGCCTATGCTTGGTCGTGCTTTGCTTGCTGGTGTGTGCTGGCCGTTCGTATGTCCCTTTGCCTTACATTTCTTCCGAAGCTCTCGAAGGTTGTCCGTGCCCGTGGTCATCATCTTGATCCGTACCTCTAGTCATGGGGTCCAATGGGTCACTCAAAACATCAACGTTAATAAACTCTTCGAGCATTCCATTTTCCAATTTGTCCAACACATCCAATGTGAACACGGGCTCTACTACAAATGGTTGCTTGAGGTTCTTGATCAGCCCGAACTCTACAGTATCTCCCCCTATCTTCATCGTTAATTTACCCGCCTTAACTTCGATGATGGCATTGGCAGTATTGAGGAATGGTCTTCCCAAAATGATCGGTATAATTTCATCTTCCTTCATATCCAAAACCATGAAATCAAGGGAGACGTAGTAGTCGTCTACCTTAAGAGGTACATCCTCCATAATGCCTATCGGGTGTTTCACCGAATGGTCAGCCATATGTAATACCATCTTCGTGGATTGCATCTCTCCCAAATCAAGTTTCTCGTACAACGACAGCGGCATGATGCTGACACTAGCCCCTAAGTCGCATAGAGCATTGTGGATGGTGACGGTTCCGTGCTTGCAATGGATGGCGAAGGTACTTGGGTCGGGTAGTTTCTGTGGTATCCTATGTTGGATAACGGCATGTGTCACAGCGGTGATCATCACTGTCTCATCTTCCACTCTACGCTTCTTGGTGAGTATATCCTTGAGGAACTTAGAGTAGGAAGGGATTTGCATGATTGCCCCGTGGAAGGTCATAGAAATCTCCATCTTCTTCATCCTTTCTGCGAACTTGGCAAATTGTGAATTATCATTTTGTTTCATTTGGCATGAGGGAAATGGAAGTGGACGGCGTCTTGGTGGCGGTGCTACATATGGTTCTTGTTCCTCCTCAACTCGTGCTTCCTTGTGATGCTCTTGGTCGCTAGGCTTCATTGTTGAACTCTTTGAGCATTCTCCTCTCTCGAAATTCTGGGGGTGTGACGTCCGCAAGTGCTGTCCCGCCTCTCAACATGACGACATTGCAATGCTCATGGGGATTCGGCTCAGGCTTTACCGGTAAAATTCCTTGTCGATTAGAAGCGCTTTCTGCAAGTTGTACAACTTGGGTGTCTAGGATTTTCAAATGTGCCTGCATTTCCGCCATTAGCCTCTTCGCTTCTTCTTGATCTCGTCTTACACTATTCAGCTCAGCATTTTGATCTTTTTGTCCTTGCAAAATCTGAGTGAGCAAAGACATGATCTCAGTGTTCCACTCTCCACGCATTCTATTTCCACTGGAGAGATAGTTCACTGAGGGTCGCATGGGTCGCATGAGTTCACTGGAGAGATATTACATTAGCAGAGAGTGACCTAACATCGTCACCTAAGCCATCTCCTACCATGTATTTGGTCTTCCAGTGAACATTTGAAGAGTGACCCAACACCGTCACCTAAGTCACCCCGCAACTCGTCAGTGACTGCATAGACCCTGAGTCCGCCGATTACCAAGACCTTGAGTAACACATAGACAACACGATGTCCTGCGTCGACAATGGTGACTGCACCACGCAGGTCACAAAGGTAAAAAAGATTTTTCATAGAAATATGGGTTAGATACGCATACTAAGAGAAGAGACGTAGACGTTAACTTATATACATGGGTCGGAAGGGTCACATGGATTATTCTGATGATATTCTATGAGATATTCTGGATATTTTGTGATATCTTATTTAAATCTGAAATATTTTCGAAGATTGTATAATATTCTGCGATATTATATTTCCTTTTCCGTATAATATTGTACAATATATAAGAACGTTTTCCGTGATTAACAGAATGAATGGAGAATTGATTCGACTTCTTTCATAATCTTACGAACAATAGATGCAAAATAAGACATTTTTAACGTTTAAATATTGATTACATAAGGTCTCAAAGGTTACAAAGGTAACAAAAGTTACATAAAGAATAAAAAAAAGCCAGAAAGAGGTCCAATACACTGGGAAGGTTGGAGACGCAATTCGGGTTTTTTCATACTCCTCCTTCACAAGCTTCACGAAATGCTCCATTGACATTTCGGGCTTTGAGTCATGTATGGTGAGTTCCACGGTAGCTCTATTTGGCAGAAGGATTTTAAAGCGATATAAATTTTCAATGGAGGATCCATCATCATCATCATCAAAAAACATGAAAAAGAATAAAAAAACGAGCCAGACCGAGTCCGACGATTGCCAATACCTGGGTCGACCATGTGACCTTCGTGACGAAACAAGAGATGATTTGGTGCTACAAATTGTTGTAGCTTTTCGGTTTTTCCTCCTCTATTTATAAACTCATATTCAACTAAAAATAAATGGACTCTTAAAAAAACTCATATTCAATACCAAGGTGCATGTATTGACCACATTAAAGAACCTTTTAATATAGGTCTTGAATGAATGAATGTATTGACCACATTAAAAAGTTTTGATATTTGAGTCAATTATTTGTAAATAACTTGATAAATTATTATTTTCAAAATTTTATTCATATTATTTGTAAATAATGGGTCGCATGGATCGCAAGGGTCGCAAGGATCGCACGGGCCGCATGGGTTGCAAGGGTCGTATGAGGCTCTGTAACCCTTGTACCAAATATTAGAAAAAAAACAATATACCAAATATTAAAAAAAAACAATGTACCAAATGTTTACATCTACCAGTCCAAAAAAATGTACCAAATATCAAGTTAGTCTTCTTCGGGTTCAATGGTACGTTCTCCATTACTATATATATCAGCCGCCATCTTCTCACGCATGGAAGTAACCTTGTCGTCGCAAATAAAGCGAAACAGATTTCTATCATTTAGTAACGAGACTTCTACGAATTTATAGGAGAAAACACCACAGTCATTCCCGCTTTGGTTCTGTGGCAGACCTTCATAATACACATACCTCCATTCATCTTCTCCAGAAGCCAAAGAAGGAAACCTTCCGAGAATGAGCATCTTGGGGACATCTTTTCTTATCTTCTTAATCACCGGATCGATATGCGTTTCCTTAAGCTTCATCTCGCAGTCGTATACCGTGATGCATCGGGTTATGAAATCCGCTTTGATGGCTACCCAATGACATCCTACCCATCGATTTTTGTCCGTTGGAATGT
>CM071865.1:33030658-33043198 GCA_036759665.1 Gynandropsis gynandra | reverse complement strand
CAACGAGTTGGTGAGATTCATCGGATGATTGCTGGACTTCATATGGATCGACATGACTCATCCGTAGGCCAAGGGATGGAGGAAGTGAATTACGTCTCCAATCGGGGCTACCAATAAGGCTACATCAAGAGCCATCCCAACCTCTCATATGGCAACACGAACAATGTAGCAAATTCGCAAGACTTTCAACCGCGGATAAACCCTAATCAAGGTTTCCAACCGAGAGGTAGTGGCCAAGATTATGGGTACCAGCAACGTGCACAATCTTCGAGTGATTCCGACATTCTATCGATGCTCCAAGTGATGCACCAAGAGCAGAAGAGTGCACTTGTAGGGATTAGAGCTGAACAAGAGGACATGAAGAAGAGGATGGATGGATTTCAGACGCATTTGAGACTTCTAGAGACGCAAGTGGCGCAATTAGCCCAAGGTTCGAACCGACAACCCGGATAGCTTCCCGGGAAACCCGAGGCGAACCCCCGCGAGCAAGTGAATGATATTTTCCTAAGGAGCGGAACACGGTGGGGCAACCAACGCCACCCATGGCTGTGAGACAAGAGCCTAAGAGCGATGAGATCAAACAACCAATCGCTCCAGCCATGGAAGAGAAGGTGACCGAGGGAGAGGAGAAGGAGTTATCCTACGTAGCACCTCCCCCGAGAGTTCTGCCATTGCCCTTTCCGCAGCGTCAAATCCAAAAGAAGCAAAGTGACGAGACTCAATTCTCCCAATTCGTAGACCTCTTGAGAAAGCTACAAGTCACGATCTCATTCTATGACGCTCTTACAAAGATTCCTTCCTATGCAAAGTTCCTCAAAGACATCATCACGAGGAAGAGGACCGTGGATAACGAGATGGTGATGGTAACTAATTCTCTTATCCAACCTCCTACCACGGTCGAGAAGATGCTCGATCCAGGTAACTTCGTCATACCATTCAAGATCTACGATTACGAAATTGAGCATGCGCTAATCGATATAGGAGCGAGTGTGAGCTTGCTACCACTATCTCTCGTTGAAAAGCTCAATAGGGTAGGAGATCTTCAACCCACGAGGATGCAAATCAAATTGGCTGATCAATCCGTCCGTAGTCCAGTGGGTGTTTTGACGAACGTTGCAGTCCAAGTGGGGGAATTTGGGTTCCCTGCGGACTTTGTTGTTGAGGATATGGAGATCAATCCGAAGATCCCCGTCAAATTGGGACGACCATTCCTCAACACAACAAAGATGGTCATCTACTGTGCAGATGGAAGATTAGTGATGAAGTTCGGGGACGAGTCTATCGAGTTCAAACTCGACGAGGCGTTGAATAAACAATTCATGACCGAACCCGCAATGAACGTCACCACGACAAATGCATCAACGGAGGAGATTAGACACGTATATGGAGACACCCTTCCAAAGAACACATCATTGTCCCAGTGCACCGAAATTCAGTATCAGTCACAAGCAAGATCGGATGCACTCACGCACATCGAGGAGAAGCCGAATTTCATTCGGCAAGGAACCCACCCGATCGGGCAGCATACTTCACCCGATCGGGCAGAGCAATTTTTAGGCGACCCGGTCGCGCGACCTCAACGCCTGACTCGGGCAATACCTATGGGGGGAATTCCTCAAATTAACCACCCGACCGGGTGGTTGCGTGAGCCCGATCGGGCTGGTGCCATTGACGAGGACCCGCACGGGCGAGGTTATCGCCCGACTCGTGTACATCCTACGGGGGTAAAATGCGCAATAGGCGACCCGACCGGGCAGACACTACCACCCGATCGGGCACCCATGGGGAACCAAAAGCCGCACGTTTCGAGCGATACTTCAACGCGGGGAACGGTTCCAAGGTCACGTGTATCATCTCCAACATCTTAAGTGGCACACGTACATTCCTATCCCACATGGAACACTGAGGACATGCTCAAACTTAACCGGTTTCGAAAGAGATGCGAGAAAGGCACGCGTTCGAGAGGGACGGATTGAGGATCACACGTAAGAAGTCCACCAGGTTTTGAATCCAAACACGTTGATCAGAGAGAAGACGGAAGAGGCGTCCCTCCTCTATCCGCCGCAACAAGCGTATGAAGACGCCATGGTCAAGCTAAAGACCTTAAACAAGCGCTTCTCGGGAGGCAACCCGAGCATATCCTTTAGTCGTTTTTAATTTTCATATTTTTGGACCCCTTTTTCATTTTTTTTAGTTTCGAACAATTTTCTAGGATCTATAAACCTAGTGATCTATCGGTTTTTGCTGCGCATGTTTTCCTCGTCTAATTTTTCGGGTTTTGCAGCAACATCCGATTGGGCAGACACCACCACCCGATCAGGCGATTTCAGGTTAAGGAGAACCCGATCGGGCGACATCACGTTACCCGAACGGGTAGGTCATCAAGGGGAACACCCGATCGGGCAACACAGTGTACCCGATCGGGCACCGTAATTTCTACACGGTAAGTTATAATTTCGAGTAACCCGAGCGGCCAATTCACTTATCATTACAATACTCGATCGTGCTCTCTCTATTTACGACCCTCTCACGCCAGATTCTAGTCGTCGGAGCTGCCTGGGTATCACCGCCGTTTCACCGTCAAAGGATTGGAGCTGGGTTACTCGGAAACTTCTCTCCCCTTCTCTCAAAAATCTGAAAAAGTTCCTCATTCTTATCGCGAGTTCCAGGTAAATTCATGAATTATATTGAGATTAGGACTACTATGGGTTAGATCTAGGTCTGTTTAGGACGATTCAGGGTAGTTTTGGTCGATTTGATCGCGATTCGCGAACTGCAGGTCACGATTTCGTGATCCACCCGATCAGGCTAGGTATAGTACCTGATCGGGCGACCTAGACATGAACCCGATCGGGCTTCTCTCTCGCCCGAGTCGGGCACTACCCACGGGGGTAATTTGATGACTAGTTACCCGATCGGGCAACACCTTGTACCCTATCGGGCACCTTGCAGAACCGAGCCGAATATTGATTTTTGTCTTTCGATTGTTTTGCAGATGGCCCCTAAGATCTTCCAGAGTTTGAAGAAGCGTAGATCTGACGCTTACGACCCAGAGCAAGGATGGCCAACGAGGTCGGATGCGATTACGGAGCTGACACCGTATATGACCATCACCACCTCACACCAGCAATACAACTACCGGACCTGCTTTCTTTCCCGAATCTGGAGATCGCGAGAGAGTTTTCATGGAGTTCCGCCTGTTGGGGCAGAACTACCGGCTCTCCGTGAGAAAGTTCGCGACTATCCTCGAAGTTCCGCACTGTAACTTCACGAAGATGCCAGAGCACAACCGGAGTCGTCAGGCAGAGTTTTGGGCCCATATAGCGTACGGAGAGTATTCGACGAGGTCGAAGGCGAGCCACATACACCACCCCGCATTGAGGTATTTCCATTACTTCCTAGTTTCATCTGTACTAGGAAAGGGAGCGCAAGGTGGTGTAAACCACATTGAGTTGGCCTACCTGAGGCGGGTGGTGCAGTCAGGCTTCGAGCCTGACGAGTGGGACATTGTGAACGTCGATCTGGCGTTGTTGGTGATGAGGCACTTCCTCGACATAGCCACCGAGAAGAGTAGCACGGATAGGAAGATCATGTGCGGTGGTATTGTCACAATGATCGCACGGAGAGTCGGGATCAAACTTGGGATCCTGACTGAGGACAAGATCGACGAGGAACCAGAGTTGAATCTCCACAACCTGTGCAACCGAAGAGCGATTACATTGGAGAGGTACAATGTCATCTGGTGCTATAAGGACGAGCATGGTCACAACTTGGAAGTCGACCTCAGCGAGATTGAGGTGCCGGGTTTAGACGAGGAGGGATCCGGATTCAGGATTGATCCGACCATCGGGCATATTGGCCCGAGGCTAGTAGAGATGGATCCACCTCCAGCCGCCGCACCAGGACCGTCCATCTCGAGGCAGCGTAGCCGACGCTCCACACATTCACGCGCGCTCCCAGAGTATCCTCACCGCCGCTCTGACTTCCCTTCGATGGAAGGAGTCTCCGATGCCCTCAGGTACGTAGCGGAGGAGACCAGGTACCAGTCATTCATGACAGAGCAGAGGTACGACTTGGAGGCAACGAGGCATGATATAGAGGATGCGACGTATGCAGAGCAGCAGCGATTCCAGGAGCAATCCATCCAGCATACCTACTACCTCACAGAGTCTGTCCGGCGATTTCAGCGGCTCAGTATGACGCACTACCAGGAGCCCTACATTCCAATCCCGCAGGATTACCATACTGGAGCCATCCCATACCATCCTCATATCCCATACGAGCTGGAGGCATTCTACTTCCCATCTGGGAAAGGAGCATCAGTGGAGCCAGCGGACCTACCGGCCACCCGCGATGGAGCGGATGAGGATTAGATCATTTCTTTCTTTTTCCTTTATTTCTTTTATTTCTTTTTCTTTTTATCTTTATGGACCTCTTTTTATCGTTTTCTTGTTTTTAGTTTAGCTATCGTGTACGCTCTTTCAGACTTACATATTTAGTGCTCTTTGTTCTACTCTTTTGCAATGCATGGTCTTATCTCAGGTCTTTCACATTAACAAATGCATTAGAGCGCAAGAGTCACTACATCCGGATGTATCACGATTCGAGAAAGACACACACGCACACACCAGGTGTATTCGTTACCTTTTTATATCTTCTCGAATTTTTATCATATGGGAATCCCTCATAGGTCTCGAACACCGGGACTATGTTCTGTTCAGGTCTGGGGGAGGGGGTACTCTTTCATTTTGTGATACGGCTGTGTATTTAGAGCGACATGTTTAGATTTAGGATTAGGTTTAGGAATAAGATGGATATCTAGTGAAAATTTTTGTCGAGTTTAGTCATGTTTTGCGACTTTGTTGAATCGTGGATAATGGTCTAGGTTTGCTTAGAAGCCTTTTTGATACCGATTAGTCGAGTAGTTATGTTTGAAACCCTTATCTAGTTGAATTCACTCCTTAGATCTCTTAGATTCCAACGCTTATACTTCGCTGTCATCTAGGATAAGTTTTTCGCTATTCCGAGTTAGGATTGACATGAGTACATCGATATTCGAGGGTTCGGGTCTAAGTGGTGGGTAGAGGCGCTTTTCTACGTCATAAGGGTTAGAGTGTTGCGTAATCGAGAAAAAAAACTGAAAAAAAAATTAGAATAAAATTCAATAACGCACCTCTTCACTCCTCTAAGGTCGCGCAACCTTATGAGTGTGCCATAGGCAGCCTGGGTCTCAGTAGAATGTCATTCCTCTTCGAGTTCGACGTCCTAGGAACAAAGCGTGGATCTATGTACCGAAAAGAAAGAAATGCATAAGAACGAGAAGAAGAGATTTGAATGATATCAAAAGCTTAGAGAAATAGAGTATGGAGATTGCTTGGACGTTATCTAGGGTTGTGAAGTAGACTTAGATTTTTGCTAGGATTTCATGGCTCAGCACATTCAGTAGACATAAGGCTATACTCGGTACGCTTAGCCTCTAATCCATGTGACGCGTTGATTTGCAAAATGACTAACCCTTCGATATTTTTGAGCTAGTATCCATCGTTATTAAATTCTTCTTATGCTAGACTTTGGTTTTGTTTGAGGACAAACAAAGGTTTAGGTCTGGGGGAGTTTGATAACACTGAAAGTGTATCATTTTTAGGATAGATTTTAGTGCAATTTTCGCATATATTTTATATATAGATTTACATATCCGATATGATTTTGAGTTTCACACACCCGTTTTGTTGGTTTTTAGGTTTTTAGGCGACAAGGCCTAAATGAGCTTTAAAAGACGGATTCCTAAACAAAACCACATGATTTGAAGATATATCTACTCAGAGTCAAGATCGAGCCTTAGAACTTAAAGGAACATCCGAGCAACGAGCGGAAAAGGGAAATTTCAAGGGAACAAGGGTACCTAGTCGGGCACCATAGACCACACGCTCGGGTAAAACCTACGGGGGTTTATCCGCATACCTTGCACGACCGGGGCACGAAGGTAACGCGATCGGGTAGCCTTACCCGATCGGGCGTAAGACGTATACCCGCTCGGGCGTTAATTCATCCCAAATTCCCCGAGAGTTTGCACGACTCGGGCCGCTCAACCACGCGATCGAGTGCTGGATACCCGATCGGGTATTATGAAGGAACACGACCGGGCGCGCCTCTGCATGACCGGGCAACAGTGATGCCCGAGCGGGCCATGTATTTCGCAACAACCTAGATCTAACATTCAAACGGCCTAATTTAAAGAACAAAATAGATCTAGAGCCAGGGGAGCGACGTACAGAGCAAGGAAAGGCTGGGAAAACATCTGAAAAGGCTCGGGAGACGTTGGAGAAGAAGAGAAGCATCAATCCTTGCACCGGTAACACGATAGGGAAGGTCGAGGCATCGAATTTCCTAGAGTCTATCATGTATAGGGTTATGTTATCTTCGTCTTTTGTTTTCTCCATGAGTGAGTAGAGTCCCAACTACGGGTAGGGATATCGGATTGTATTAGATGAACAATGATTTGCGTTAATGCTTAGATTTATTGATTTATTCTTGATTTTCGGTTCTACGCTTAGCATTATCACTCTTACGCTAGTGCTGCCCGCTCAGCGACATAGGATTTCGGACTTTGCTGGAAGGTTAAAGAATGAATCCGGACCTGTTAAGTTGTAGATTAAGCTTGGCTAATGAGAATCTGACCGGTCGGTTAGTCATCTTAGGGATAATGATTGTGTTCGTAATGCTGCCATAGTACGGGTTAATCACTGTTGGAAGGTAGGGTTGCACGTACTCATGGTTAGGAGGTTTAGGCTCGGAAGAATCACTCCTCACCTTAGGGCATGAATTTCCCGTTGTCAAGATAAGTTCATAGATCTAAGATCCTTAGTTGCTTCATCCATGCGATTCCCGGTATCCCGGACACCCGTAGTGTTTGTCATATCCGAGTTCATCCCCAACCTAGTATTGTTGTCACCACTTAGATTAGTTTTATATAATTAGGACCATATCCCCATCTATTTCTATTCGTCTTAGTTTAGTTCCATTCTTAGTTTTTGGCTGCTTTAGTCCCTAGAGATCGACCCTGATACTACACGATCCGTATACTTGCGGTGAAGTGGTCTAGGATAATTTATAACTCGTGTTTCCACACATCAATCACCCTCTCCCACTCCTATTCCTCTCATTGCCCTTGTTGTTAGTCCACCCCGAGGATTTTGTTCTCCAAGTGTTTTTGGTCTTTTTACCAGTGACTCAGTCGATGGAGGTTAAACATATGGCTCTTTTCAGACTCATCCACTGAAGCTCTAACATCTACATAAAAATCACTTCATTCATTAGACTCATCCTTTGTGACCTTTGTCACCATTGTGACCCTTGTGACCTTTGTGACCTTGTTTTACCTTTGTGATCCTTGTGACTCAAGTAACCTTCGTGACTTAATATTACTTACTTGGTAGAACTTCGACAGGAACGTCTCCATCAACCTCTTTAACTAGATTGGAGTTTCCCTAGCACCAACATCAGCGGCACCTCTTTGACAAGAACCACTAGAGTATCCTCTATCGGAACCTCGTCAAGGACACCAATGCCAGCATCAAGACAATATTTGGCGGAACCTCTTTAGGAATGTATTCAAGTAGATGAATGGTTGACTGAAGCCCATTTGAAGGATTAGCGGAAGATGTAATATTGAATTAATGTTGAAATGTTTGGCACCTCCTTTTCTGAGCCATCTCAAGAGTCATTTTCAGTCTCTAACTCCATCGATTATTCCTTTGGCTCTTCTTTTAACACTAGATATGGATGGTGATGGAATTCAAAATCACAGTAATCATCATTTCTTAGAGTGTCGTAATATTCGTCTCTGGTGCTCATATCTTTTTGGGCAGTGTTTGATTTTTTCGCCTTTCGACCTTTACTCTTTTCTGTATTGTGAGCACCTTTGGGATTTACCGCCTTTGAATTTTGATTAGGAAAATCAAACCCAACCTCCTTTAGAAAGTCTCTTACGACGTTGCTGATTCTTTTCTTTGACTTTTTTTTATATTTTTATTAATTTCCACTCCAGTGTCAGAGGGACTGCCGCATCTTCTCTTTCAGTTTCAGCCTCTTCTTCACCTTCAGCTTCAGCATCAGCTTCTTCTCCTTCATCAGCTTCAGCATCTATGTATCCTACATCTTCATTAGCTTCAGATACAGGTGGAACATCTACAACGACTATTGTTTTTTCACCATTTCTCTTCTTCCTCTTACTCCCATTTTCTTTTTGTTTGTGTTTCTAATCAAGAACTCCTTTCGTATTAGAAATTCGAGCTTACGGATGTCCTCCCAACAAATATTCTTTGGAACCCTTTGGATTTATTTATAGATGTTTCACCCATATTTGAATATCTGGGTCATTGCATCCCTCGTAATACTGCAGATCATAAAGTCAAGCTTCCTTGTCGCCTTCAACATGAAGAATACTTTAAATTTCCTACATAAAAATAAATAACCATTGTGACCTTTGTGACCCTTGTGACTATTGTGACCTTTGTGACCCTTGTGACTTTTGTGACCCTTGTGTAATTGTTACCTTAGAATCTTCAATCTGCTTGATCATGTCTACATATTCTGGGTAGAAATTGGATTTAACTCACTTCTTACACATGATCATCTCGTTTTCATACGTATTTATTGCACGATTTAAGAGACGTTTTCGATATATATGTGTTGCTTTGCGTATGATTCCGTATCCGTTTTACTTGTTTTCGTGTTTTTCATGTTCTTATAGATTTTTACGCGTATTTGGATCATTTCGGAGCTAAAAGGACATGCACGGAGCTAAGGAGCAACTTCGGGGATCATCACGAGACAAAAGGGACGAGATTTAGCATGAAGAGCCTCCACCCGGTCGGGCACAACTCATGCACGATCGGGCAAAAGCTACGGCAAATTTGGTGCACAATTCATTACCCGAGCGGGTGCTCACCATGCCCGATCGGACACCCCTTGTAGTCCCATGACCCGCGCGTTCTGCCCTAGCCGCACCCGAGCGGGCACATTCACTGCTCGACGGGTCGCGACCCGAGTAATCAGCCAAGTTAAGTAAAATTAACTTAAAACAAAAGGGAACTCGTGGGGGAGATTAAGGAAACAATTAGACCGACTTAGGAGGCATAAAAGGAGGTAGAGGACGACATTAGAAGAACCTTTCATTCAGTTCGTGATTGGAGATGAAACTCTTGCGAGGAGGCAAGCAAGGAGCATTGGAGATCAACCCGACACTTCGGCTTCGCTTGGTTTTCATGTTCCTTAGACTTTCTACTTTGTTTATGTTTGCTTACGGACGCATGAGCGAGTAGTTTGTTTGTTCTAGGAGAAGGGATTAGCCCTTGGCTTTCCTGGAACCACTTTCTATTTATCTTTGAATGCATCTTCCCGTTTTAGTTAATCTATTCTCAATCTGAGCGCTTACTTGACTTGTGTTTACAAAGGCCATGTAGATGCATGTGTTAGGGGTTAGGAGAAGGACCGCAAGGAGAATTCTAGTCCTAGAAGATCAGGTTTAGAACAACCGAGGTTAGGCTACGAAAGTAGGGTAGCAACGGTTGAGGGTGAAACGGATGAATCATAGAGCTTATGGGTTTAGTTCAAGGTGTCAGCCACGAAAGTAGGGGGCAACTTGTCTAGATCACGTGTCTATGCCTCAAGAGAGGGTAGATATCATATTAGGATCGTCTGCCTTTGATAGCTTTAACTGGGATTGCATGATAAATAGATTGATTGTCGGTTTCGGTAGTCTTGTGGTGAAACTGGATTCCTAGAACGTTTGTCCTATCGTTAAGAACCAACTCATTTATTTACTTTCAGTATTTCATTCTTCATCCATATCCTTCCGTTAGCAAGTTTGATTCATGTTTCGAGTTTAGATATTGTTGCATAGTCTCTGTGGGATCGACACCTAAAATACTACATACGTGTCGTGCATTTGCGGGTAGTTTAAGTTATCTTATTTAACTCTGATAAAGCATCAAGTTTTTGGCGCCGTTGCCGGGGACTATTGTCAACGCGTCTTAGATTCGAACCTAGAGTCTTTCTTGCTTTGTTTTTTGTTTTTGTTTTTGTTTTCTTTTCTTTTGTTCCTTCTACGTAAATTGTTCTTTGTTGTCCTTTGCAGAGCCTTCAGATCGACAAGAGATGGATAATCAGAACGGCAATGGACAGATGCAATTACAGGCTCCTCCACCACGTCGTCTAAGGGATTACATGGTGCCAACCATGAACAACGTGCAAACAGCCATAAGGATGCCCAAGACGATTCAGATGAGGGGGGAAATCACAACATTCAGATGCAGAGATGGAGAGACTTTGTTTGAGGCGTGTGGTAGATTGAAGGATCTTCTCCAGTTGTGTCCACACCATGGTCTTTAGCAGTGGTACGTTATCCAAACTTTCTATAACGAAATTTCAGATGAGCATCGAACGACGTTGGATAACGCTGCCAGAGGATCATTCTTGGATCTGAGCGTCGAGGAGGCATGCGAGCTGATCGATAACCTCGCCATGAACCACACCATGTGGTCAACTCCAAGAGGTATGCCTAATAGCACTCGTCGGTTATATGAACCTTATCAGAATAGAGCTATGGGTAATGCAGCGAATGCCATGTACTGTGCGAATTGCGGAGATGCGGAGCATGTAGCGTATCAATGCACGGTACGTGAGGATTACGAACAGATGAACTATGCCCAGCAGCAAGGCAACACTCAATTCGGGAATTCTTACAACCCGAGTTGGAGGAATCACCCGAATCTTTCGTATCGAACGACTCAACCGGTAAGGTATTCGGCAAGTGAATCTCGTGCATGATGTGCCAAAGAAAGAAGCAGTGACTAAAGGATGGCACAACAAAAAGATCCTACCTCATGAGATCCACCTAGGTCACTTAGTTCTACTTTTCAATTCTCGTCCTAATATTTTCTCGGGCAACCTACTTGCTTGTTGGTCTGGTCCTTTTCAGGTTCGAGAAGTCTTCACACATGGAGAAGTGGAACTATGGAGTGATTCGGGTGGCACATTTAAAGCCAATGGACAGCGGCTAAAGCTCTACCAAGCCGCTCAACCGATCGAAAGTGGAAACTCCATCTCCCTTTCCGATACACCCGTCGCGCATGCATGAGGAATGGAGATGTCAAAGCTTAATGACGTTAAATAAGCACTTTCTGGGAGGCAACCCAGCTGTTTGTTTTTATTTTTCGTTTAAGACTCGGTTATTTATTTTAGATAAAAAAACACCAAAAACGTGCTTCACTTCCTTTATCCTCCATCGGAGCTTCACGTCGAGGACGCCGTTCAATTCAAGTCTGGGGGAGCAGTTCACGTTTGTCAGGTGATTTCGTTTCATTTTCTTTTGACTTTTTAGTTTTTAGGTTATTTTGTAGTTTTAGTTTGTTTTTGTTTTCGCGAGTCAGAGTCATCCCAAGGCACTTGTTCGGTGCCACGTTTTGAGATGAACCCTAAACTTAGGATGCTTAAGAAGTTAACCTTTTCCGTGAAATTTTGTATGATTGAGCAAGGTTTTCCTAAGCGTTAGAGCTTATTAGTCGGCTGAAAAACAATAGGTCGTAGTTCTTGGGAATCCTAGTGTTGCTTGTGGGGAGGTTTAGACGAGGTTGCTAGGCTAGTTTATCGTTTATTCTTTCTACCCAGATGGTCATATTTCTTGCGGAACTTGATGAGCTTGCTGGAATTGCTGGTTGTTTTGCTGAAAAGTATGCTGCCTTTGCGGAAACTCCGAATACCTTACCGGTTGAGTCGTTCGGTATGACAAGTTCGGATTATTGCTCCAATTCGGGTAATAAGAATTCCCGAATTGAGTGTTGCCTTGCTGCTGGGCATAATTCATATGTTCGAAATCCTCATGTACCGTGCATTGATACGCTACATGCTCCGTATCTCCGCAATTCGCACAGTACATGGCATTCGCTGCATTACCCATAGCTCTATTCTGATTAGGCTCATATAAACGACGAGTGCTATTAGGCATACCTCTCGGAGTTGACCACATGGTGTGGTTCATGGCGAGGTTATCAATCAGCTCGAATGAATGATCCTCTGGCAGCAATCCTCTAAGACTCCATGTATTTTGAACGTACCTGAAAGCTCGAGGAAGTCTCTGAGGTGCCGATGGGGATCCTCATGGTTTCCACCCATGAATTGCTTCTGATAAAGCATGTTGATCATTGCTGGTTTAATCTCAAACTGTTCTCTTGTAACAGCAGGCATCCTTATGGCTGTTTGCACGTTGTTCATGTTCGGCACCACGTAATCCCTTAGACGACGTGGTGGAGGAGCCTGTAGTTGCATCTGTCCATTGCCGTTCTGATTGTCCATCTCTCGTTGATCTGAAGGCTCTACAAAGGACAAACAAAGAACAATTTACGTAGAAGGAACGAAAGAAAAGAAAACAAATATAAAAACAAAAACAAAGCAAGAAAGACTCTAGGTTTGAATCTAAGACGCGTTTGCAATAGTCCCCGGCTACAGCGCCAAAAACTTGATGCGTATCAGAGTTAAATA
>CM071865.1:32972354-33013666 GCA_036759665.1 Gynandropsis gynandra | reverse complement strand
TGCAGGAAATGCGCACAAAATTGGCCGTAGGTTTTGCCCGGTCGTGCAAGAGTTGTGACCGACCGGGTGGAGGCTTTCCATGCTCAATCTCGTCCCGTTTGTCCCATGATGATCCCCGAAGTTGCTCCTTAGCTCCGTGCATGTTCCTTTAGCTCCAAAATGATCCAAATATGTATAAAAACCTGTAAGAACATGAAAACACGAAAACAAGTAAAACGGATACGGAATCATACGTAAAGCAACACATATATATCAAAAACGTCTCTTAAATCATGCAAGAAAAACGTATGAAAACGAGATGATCAAAGAGTATAGCCCAATCGGGCTAGTTTCTGTGCACGGTCGGGCACAGTTAAAACTAATAAAGCGAAAAATAATGAAACCGGCGCTTTGCATAGAGGAAGAAGAAAGAATGATCGTTTTGGGGGAAAAAAGAAGACAAAAGAGCGAAGACGAACCAGACAAGAAGAGAGGAGAGAGCACGGTTGAAGAAGGAGACTTCAGCCATCCGAAAGATTCGTCCAAGGCCACGTTTGGAGGAATAGGGAAAATGAATACTTACTGTGTTTGTGTTTGTTTCCTTATGATTTCTGAGTAGTTCTCTTTTAGGAATGCTATGTAATGGATAGTTTAGTTCTTAATGCTTGATTTCGGTTTTGTTCATTCGTATGGTTTGGTGGTTATAGTTGTGCGTAATGCGTTCATACTTTTCTGATCACATATTTGAATGCGAATAGATCCGTTCGAATGAGATTAGACATGTTTGAATGAGATTAGAGATTCATCTAGGCGAGAGAGTCAGATTTGAGTCTCGGAATTAACCTTTGAATGAATTAAATTAATAAGAACCTAGCCGATCGGTTATTCTATTTAGAAACGGTAATAATCGGCGTAGAACTCCCATTGTTCTTCATGCGTTTAGGTTATAGATTTACTGCATCGGGAGGTGAGTACGTTTATTTCCTAGATAGAGGATTTAGGCATCGGGAGAGTCATTTCCGTTAATAGAGGTTGAGTTCCCACTGTATCCGATAGTAGAGGTCGAATTCCCTATCGTTCTTCATGCATATAGACGTTCTGGGCTGCGTCGAAAGATGAGTGAGTCATTTTCGACAAATAAAGGTAAAATTCCCTATTCGTTCTTCATGCATCTAGATGTTTCGTTGCTGCATCGGGAGCTGAGTAATTTTGATTCCCTAGATAGTGGATTTAGATTTTAGTTCCCCATCGATTGATGTAACCCGATTTCATGTTTTCGTAGAAACATCCATTACATGACCCGACATTCCCGAAACCCGTGGTATTCTATCTTGTTGAGACAAGTCTCATCATTCTTTATTATATTTATTTTCCAGATTAATAACCACCTATTAATCGATCTTCTTCTCGTGAATTCTTAGTTCTAACGTTTGCACTAGTCCCCAGAGTTCGACCCTGGTACTACACATACCGTATACTTGCGGTAGAATTGTCTTGGAAATTAAAACCTCTAATTTCCCACTATCAAGTTTTTGGCACCGTTGCCAGAGACTAGTTACAACATTAGAATTAGAATTTCATTGAGTCATGATCTAGTCCTTTCCGAGTCTTTTGTTTGTTTTATTTTCTGCATTTTTTTTAGTCAATACATCTCTTTCGAGCTAAGTCGTTGTTTGTTGTTTTCCTATGTGCAGATTTCTTGGTGTATGTCTAGGAGTTTGAAAGGCAAAGAACTCCTCTTCAAACCCAAAATTGAGAGGGCTACTCGACCTTTATTGAAACAGCGAAAAGCAATATGTAGTGGTTTCGAAAGTCTTGAGGAAACAACAATTGAGCGAGATACGAATTCATCTATTGAAGAAGAGATGGCTCAGGAGGAAGCACTAGAAACATATGGGGCCTACACAATGCCAAAACACACGCAGTTTCTCTCCTGTATCCGAAGGCCCGAGATAGACCGAAATAGATTTGAGTTGCAACCAGCCTTCATTCAAATATTGAGTTAATTGCCATTCAGGGGATGATCTACAGAGGATCCGAAACGACATCTTACTCAGTTCAACATGTTGTGTTCGAACATGAAAGCATACCCCGGATTAGAAGACGAAGCGATAATGTTGCTTGCCTTTCCGTTCTCAGTTCAGGAGCATGCACTCAAGTGGCTCTACACACTACCTCCAGATTCTATTCACACGTGGAGTGAGCTCAAAGAACGCTTCATGATGCGATTCTACTCACCCCACAAGACGTAGCTATGGAAGAACAAGATCAATTTATTTGTGCAAGAGGATAAAGAGAGTCTTCATGAAGCTTGGCTGCGATTTAATGGATATCAACGAGAATGCCCTCATCATGGAATGGATAAGAGATGCCTCATAGCTACTTTTATTGAGGGTCTTCGTAACAATGAACGATATTGGTTGAATGCTGCCTATGGAGGTTCTCAACATGACCTCCCATTCGCTACTAGTGAGGCCAAGATTGAGAAGAGGATCGAGGGAAGAAAAACTTTGCCGGGAGAGTATGGCCGTCAGACACCAGCTAAGGGGACAAACAATGAGGTGCTTGCATTGCGTGTTGAGATTTCTAAAATGAAGTTGCAAATGGTAAACATGCACCAAGTATCTCCCGATTCTCACGGATTCCAGGATGTTGTAGATGCGAATTATGTTGCCAACAACCCTTATTCCAACATATACAATCCGGGCTGGAAGAATCATACAAATTTGTCCTACAAGAACACCGATATCTTCAATCCCTTGAAAGGAAGCTATCAGCCGAAGCAATTCAGAGCCAGCCACAAAACTAGAATTTTCAGCCTAGAGCGCAAGGGTATCAAGGATATCAGCCAAGAGGAGTACCAGCGCCACTTCCGTAACAAGAGAGGAATATCGATATTATGTCTATGTTTGTTCAGCTCTTACAAGGACATAAAGATCAACACTTTGAGCTGAAAAGTATAAGACAAGATCAAGAAGACGTGAAGAAGCAAATTGGGGAAATTCAGACGCATTTGAAGATCCTAGACACCCAAGTTGCATAGCTTGGAGCGAGCTCTTCTAACCAGCAAGGAATTCTATCGGGGAAACCTGAGGTGAATCTTTGTGTGCATTGCAATGTCGTCATTCTAGGGAGCAAGACAGAACTCGCAGACGTTATACCCCGCAATTTTGAGAGAGGAGAATGTTCAAACTCTTCAACGATAAAGCCTAGCGAACCCGAGCATCCTAAGGAAGAACAAGATGAGGAGGAAGAAGAACCAATTTATGTAGCACCGCAACCAAGATCTCCTCCACTCCCATTTCCTGGTCGCTAGAGGAAACGAGCTGATGACACATAGTTTGCAAAGTTCACAGATGGAATTCACTATTCCCTTCCATGAAGCAATCACACAGATACCTTCTTATGCTAAGTTCCTCAAGGATATCCTCACCAAGAAGCGTAGTGTGGAAGCAGAAACCATGATGGTCACCGCTGCAACACATGTCAGCATTTAAACCGAACTACCACGGAAGCTACCCGACCCAGGTATCTTCGTCATCCCTTGTCAGCTGGGAAACTTTGCGATTGACAATGCCCTCTGCGACTTAGGGGCTAATGTCGGCCTCCTACCTCTGTCTATTTTTCAGAAATTGGATATGGTGGGTGAAACGAAACCTACGAGGATGGTAATACAACTGGCTGATCGTTCAGTGAAATACCCCGTGGGTATTTTGGATGATGTACCACTCAAGATAGGTGATTACTACGTCCCTATTGATTTTGTTGTTTTGGATATGGAGGAAGATGCAAAAATTCCTATCATCTTGGGACGACCATTTCTTAACACTACTGATACCAACATACACGTTAGAACAGGGAGATTGACAATGAAAATAGGAGAGGAGACAGTTGAGATTCAGTTGGATCAGAGTCTTAAAAACCATCTGCAGTGGAGTCATTGTTCCGTTTCGATGTGTTGGAAAAAATGACAGACGAAGTGCTTGAAGAGCTAGAAGACGTTGAACCCCTAAAATTAGTCGATCAACTGAAATTGGTCGATGATACTCTGGCTGACAAGTGCACGACCGGGCAACATAATATGCCAAACCGATCAAGCTCATCACAACATAGCACGTTCGGGCGGTACCTAAGCCCGACCTGTGCGTTTCTCTCGGCTGCGAGTGACAACGTTAACAGCCCGACCGGGCAACACAACATGCACGATCGGGCGGTGTCCCAGCAGCACAGCACGATCGGGCAGGATCTTGGCCTGACCCGTGCATTACTCTTGGCACAAATTGACAAGATCAACAGCTTGACCGAGCTACAGGAGAACATGAACGGACTGACTAATTTTGTAAAGAGCCCGACCGATGAGCGTGTGTCGCCCGATCGGGCATTCTCCGTCCATAACAATTCGGCTTATACTTCAAAGTCTCATTCGTCTACGAATGATTCTAAACTAGATTGGAGCATTGAAAGAGCACTTAAAGTGGAACTGAAACCCCTACCACAAGGGCTCAAGTATGAATTTCTTGGACCCGATTCCACTTACCCCATTATTTTTAGCAATGCTTTGGATAATGATGTGCGGAAATCAGAGTTTTATATTTCTAAGACCACTCTACCGCAAGTATACGGTTCCTGTAGTACAAGGGTCGAACTCCGGGGATTAGTGCAGCGTTAGAAGTAAGATGTCAGGAGAAGAAGATCGATCAATAGATGGATATCGAACTAAAAAATAAAGATAAAGAAAAGGTAAAGAAGCTAGACTCGACAAGATGGAGTATCACGGGTTTCGGGAATACCCGAACATGCAATGGATGTTTCTATGGAACATGAAATCGGTTTATATCAATCGATGGGAACTAAAATCTAATCCTCTACTTAGGAAAACAACGTCACTCATCTTCCGATGTAGCACGGAACATCTAGATGCATGAAGAACGATAGGGAATTCGATCTCTAATGTTGGAAATGACTCTTACTAGCCTAAATCCTCTACCTAGGGAATCAACGTCACTCATCTATGTAGCACGGAACTTCTAGATGCACGAAGAACAATATGGAATTCGACCTCTAATTTCGGATAGGAACTTAACCTCTATAATGGGAGTTCTACCTCGATTATTACCGTTCCTAAATAGATTAACCGATCGGTCAGATTCTCATTAATCTAATTCATTCGAAGGTTGATTCCTGAGACTCAAGTCTGACTCTTCCAAGCCTAGACGAATCTCTAATCTCCCTTAAACGTGCCTAATCTCAGTCAAATAGATCTAGTCTTATTCAAGCATGAAATCAACAACGTATGAAGGAATTACACACATATCTATAACCTATCGAACCATTCAATTGAACAAAACCAAAACCAAGCATTAATGAATCAAACTATCCATTACAATGGCATCCCTAACCCATGACAACAGATCTACTCAGAATACATAGGGAAACAAACACAAACGAAGTAAATGTCCATCTTCCCTATCATCCCGAGCGGTGGCTTCAGATGAATCCTTTGGGTGGCCAAAGTCTTCAACCGTGTTCTCTCCTCTTTCTCCTGTGTATTTGGGTCTCTTTTCTCGTCTATGATTCGTCCCATTTGCCCTAGATCGCTTCTCTCTTCTTTATTTGCCCGTTCAAACATTCAAAATAGGTTGTTGCCAGAAAGGCGGCCCGCACGGGCTCATGTTCCACCCGATTGGGCATCAACCAGCCCAAGCGGGTTAAGGTTTCCGCCCGAGTAGGCTAAGCTACCCGATCATGTTCTCTTCTGGCCTGAGTCGTGTGAAGTTTTCTGGAACTTTTGCGCAACTTCAGCTCGAGCGGGGCCTCTTCCACGCCCGAGCGGGCTGTGTTTACTTGTTGTTTCCGCTCCTTTCGCTCGATGCTCGGGTGTTCCATTTGGATCCTTAGCCGTGTACATATTCTACCTTGTCACTTAATCACGTTTTTGGGTTGGATTTGCTATAATCACTCGTGTTTGCTTCATGTCTTCGTTTCCTACGCAAAACACGAAATGGTAGAAGAATCCTCGAATATACTCAATAACTCGGTAAAGTCCAAGAAATCTAATCAAAACTAAACCTAGGAATCATGAAAATATTATGATGGATTACATGTTATCAAACTCCCCGAGACTTACTCTTTGCTCGTCCTCGAGCAAATCTAGAGTCGAGTACAAGAAGAGGTAAACAACAATGGACACTAGCACGAAAACTTCGAAGGATTAGCCATCATGCAAAACAACGCGTCACATGAACGTAAGCCTAAGCGTACCTAGTTCAGACTTCTATCAACCGAAAGTCACGAGCCATATGATCCTACCAATAACCTAAGTCTATGTCATATCCCTAGACAACGTCCAAGCAATCTCCATACCAATTCCCATAAGCTTGAGATATCATTAAACACGTATTCTCGTTCTTATTCTCTATTCTTTTTTTATATAGATCCGCGCTTGGTTTCTAGGACATCGAAGTCGAAAAGGGATGGCTTTCTACTTAGAACCAGGCTACCTATGGCACACTCATAAGGTCTTGTAACCTTAGCAGAGTGAAGAGGTGTGTCATTCAAAAACAATTTTTTAGCAAAGATTACGTATCAACTCTAGCCCTTAGGACGTAGAATAGCGCCTCAACCCACCACTTAGACCCGAACCATCGATCTCGATGTACTCATGTCAGTGTAAACCTGAAATAGTTAGAAACTTATCCAAAGTGACAGCGGAGTATAAGCGTGTGGAATCTAATGATCAATGAACGGTAAAATATATCAAACAAAGCAAAGAACAATCGGTATACACGGAGATATGGATACTTTGTACTGAAATCTAGGAGGTGAATGCAACTATAGATCATGGTTTCAAGCACAACTACTCGACTAATCGGTATGCAGAAGACTTTTAAGCAAACCTAGACTATTGTTCACGATTCGACAAAGTCGCAAAATAATGACTAAAGCTCAAAAATTCGTACTAGGTGTCCATCCGCTTATTCCTAAAAATAACAACGAAATAAAATAAAACTCAACATCTAATCCTAATCGCATGTATGATACTCGACGAGTACTCCCCCAGACTTGAATGAAACACCGTCTCGGTGTTCAAGACATAAGAGAATCTCGCATACCAAACTACGGGAAAATAAGGTTAGGATGTGTGCACCATGCGTGTTTTGCTGTCCCGAGTTGGCGATACGGATGGACGTTGTATGCGCCTCCTCCTTAAGGGATGATATCGACGTCGAAAAACCTGTGAAAAGGAATCACACAATCCAAAAGAAGGAATACTAACCCACCGAGTACATCAATGTGAAAAGAATAAGAAATAGGTCCATGAAAAAATGAAATGAAAGAAAAACAAAGTGCGAAAGTCGGGTTGCCTCCCGAAAAGCGCTTGTTTAAGGTCGCGAGCTTGACCAAATGCTCTCATCATCACCGTCGAGGTGGACGTCCTCGCCTTCGTGTGCGACGCCTCCTGCGTCATGTCCTTCGCTCATGTATGCCCATTGGATTGGTCATCCGCTTCGCAAGATCAGCCAGCTTTCCCATGCTCTTCTCTTGCCCTATCATGTTGCTGTTCAAGATCAGCGTTTTGTCGAACATTTCATTCTGAACGGTAGGGCGTACATTGCTGGTTTTGGCCGAAAATGTTGCACGGTTGGGTTACAGCCTATGCTTGGTCGTGCTTTGCTTGTTGGTGTGTGATGGCCGTTCGTATGTCCCTTTGCCTTGCATTTCTTCCGAAGCTCTCGAAGGTTGTCCGTGCCCGTGGTCATCATCTTGATCCATACCTCTAGTCATGGGGTCCAATGGGTCACTCAAAACATCAACGTTAATAAACTCTTCGAGCATTCCATTTTCCAAATTTTCCAACACATCCAACGTGGACACGGGCTCTACTACAAATGGTTGCTTGAGGTTCTTGATCAGCCCGAACTCTACAGTATCTTCCCCTATCTTCATCGTTAATTTACCCGCCCTAACTTCGATGATGGAATTGGCAGTATTGAGGAATGGTCTTCCCAAAATGATCGGTATAATTTCATCTTCCTTCATATCCAAAACCACGAAATCAACGGAGACGTAGTAGTCGCCTACCTTAAGAGGTACATCCTCCATAATGCCTATCGGGTGTTTCACCGAATGGTCAGCCATCTATAATACCGTCTTCGTGGATTGCATCTCTCCCAAATCAAGTTTCTCGTACAACGACAGCGGCATGATGCTGGCACTAGCCCCTAAGTCGCATATAGCATTGTGGATGGTGACGGTTCCGTGCTTGCAATGGATGGCGAAGGTACTTGGGTAGGGTAGTTTCTGTGGTATCTTATGTTGGATAACGGCATGTGTCACAGCGGTGATCATCACTGTCTCATCTTCCACTCTACGCTTCTTGGTGAGTATATCCTTGAGGAACTTAGAGTAGGAAGGGATTTGCATGATTGCCTCGTGGAAGGACATAGAAATCTCCATCTTCTTCAACCTTGCTGCGAACTTGTAAAATTGTGAATTATCATTTCATTTCATTTGGCATGAGGGAAATGGAAAGTGACGGCGTCTTGGTGGCGGTGCTACATATGGTTCTTCTTCTTCCTCAACTCGTGCTTCCTTGTGATGTTCTTGGTCGCTAGGCTTCATTGTTGAACTCTTTGAGCATTCTCCTCTCTCGAAATTCTCGGGGTGTGACGTCTGCAAGTTCTGTCCCGCTTCTCAACATGACGGTATTGCAATGCTCATGGGGATTCGGCTCAGGCTTTGCCGGTAAAATTCCTTGTCGATTAGGAGCGCTTTCTGCAAGTTGTGCCACTTGGGTGTCTAGGATTTTCAAATGCGCCTGCATTTCCGCCATTAGCCTCTTCACTTCTTCTTGATCTTGTCTTACACTATTCAGCTCAGCATTTTGATCTTTTTGTCCTTGCAAAATCTGAGTGAGCAAAGACATGATCTCCGTGTTCCCCTCTTCTTGTTTCGGAAGTGGTGCTGGTGCTCATCTCGACTGATACCCTTGATACCCTTGCGTTTTAGGCTGAAAATTCGGGTGTTGTGGCTGGCTCTGAAACGGCTTTGGCTGGTAGCTTCCTTGCAACAAATTCAAAACATTATCGGCGTTCTTGTAGGACAGATTCGGATGATTCTTCCAGCCCTGATTTGAGGTGTTGGAATATTGATTGTTGGCAACGTAATTCACATCTACAACATCCTTGAATCCGTGAGAATCGGGAGGTGCTTGGTGCATGTTTACCAATTGTCACTTCAACTCGGAAAGCTCAGCTCGCAATGCAAGCACCTTGCTGTCCCCTCCCTTAGCTAGATTGCGGCGATTAAATTCTCCCGACATAATATTTCTTCCCTCAGCCATCTTCTCAATCTTGGCCTCAATAGCGGTGAACATGATGTCATGTAGAGAACCTCCACAAGCAGCGTTCAACCAATCACGAACTTCATCATGAAGACCCTCAATGAAAGTGGCAATGAGATATCTTTTATCCATCCCCTGGTGTGGGCATTCGCGTTGATATCTGATAACATGAAAAGTGTATCAATTTTAGGCTAGGTATTAGTATCATTTTCGCATATATTTCTTAGTTAAAGTTAAATTTCCGATGTGATTCTTCTTTACATACGCCCATTTTGTTGTTTTTCAGGTTTTATGGCGACAAGGCCTAAACGAGCATAAAAAGGTGAATTCTTGAGTAAAACCACTCAATTATGAAGATAAATTCACTCGAACTCAAAGGAACACCCGAGCAACGAGCAGAAACGAGCAAAATCAAGAATTCAAGAGTGCCTGCTCGGGCACTGAGGTTTACCCGCTCGGGCAAAACCTACGGGGTTTAATTGCAACACCTTGCACGACCCAGGCACGAAGACAACAGGATCGGGTAGTAATACCCGATCGGGCGCAACAAGGTCCCCGCTCGGGCGTTAATTCGTCCTAAAAATCACCGAGAGTTTACACGAATCGAGCTGTTCACCCACGCGATCGGGTGCTGATGCCCGATCGGGCAGGACGGAGTACACGGTCAGGCGTGCCTCTGCACGACCGGGTAAAAGGTGTACCCGAGCGGGCCTCCTTTCTCGCAACAACCTTGATTTGAATTCGAACGAGCAAATTAATAGACTAGAACAGATCCAGATGCAAGGGGGCGACGTCCAGGGCAAGGAAAGGCATGGAAATCATTAGGAAAGGCTTGGGAGACGCTGGAGAAGAAGAGAAGCATCAATCCACACATCGGTAACACAATAGGGAAGATCGAGGCATCGAGTTTCCTAGGGTTTATCATGTTTAGGGTTATGTCATATTCTTCGTCTGTAATCTCCATGAGTAAGTAGATTCCCAACTATGGGTTAGGGATATCGGATTGTAACGAATGTATAAATTTATGCGTTAATGCTTAGATCTATCTTATTCATCTTGATATTCGGTTCTACAATCAACATCATAACTCTTATACTAGTGCTACCCGCTCAGTAACATAGGAATTCATATTTTGCTGGAAGGTTAAAGTATGAATCCGGAACTGTTGAGTTGTAGGTTAAGTTCGATTAATGAGAATCTGACCGGTCGGTTAATCCACTTAGGAACTAGGATTGCGTTCGTAAAGCTGCAATAGTACGGGTTAATCACTGGTGGAAGGTAGGGTTGCACGTACTCATGGTTAGGGGGTCTAGGCTCGACAGAATCATTCCTCACAATAGAGCATGAATTTTCCATTATCAAGATAATTCGATAGGTTTATGATCTTTAGTTGTTATATCCATACGATTCCCGGTATCCCGACACCCGTAGTGTTCGTCATAGTCAAGTCTTCCCCAACCTTCATCTCTGTCCTTATTTAGTTTAGTCTTTTAGATATTTCGCACCACGCCTTCATCTAGTTTTCACCTTCTTAGTTTAGTGATATTGTTAGGATTAGCTGCATTAGTCCTCAGAGTTCGACCCTGGTACTACACGAACCGTATACTTGCGGTGAAGTGGTCTAGGAAATATATTTAGCTTGATATTGCAGACATCAAGTTTTTGGCGGCGTTACCGGGGACCAATAACGCCTAGACTAGTGATTAGCTAGATTAAGATCTAGTCCTTTCCGGAGTCTTATTTTGTTTTTCGTATTTTTGTTTTTGATTTTATTTTTTTATGGAGCCAAATTTTTCTTTACCTCACAGAGCTTAATCGAGTTTGGTGTCCTTTATCTTGCGAGGTAACATGGACAACTTCAACTCTTCGGGTGCCGACATAGCTGAATTGAGATGTCAACTTTCCGTGATTCGTCGTATGCTCTCTGATTTATACCATCCGCAATACTCAGAGAAATCATGGGAACAAAACGCTTGGGGGTAGGAAGAAGAGATCTACGACAGCTACACCCAGCCTTACGGGAATACGTACAATCACGGATGGGGCGATCAAGCATACTTCCCGTACAGGAACACCGAGAGTATGGCGAATGCACAACAATCGTTTGGGAATTTCCAGCCATGGACGGAGCCCCAAACTCAGAGCTATCAATCATATGTGCCTCAGCCATACCCAACCCAATCTTTAGCAGTCCCCGATTATCCCGCCACGTACAACTACCTCCTTCAACTGTTTGAGAATCGAAACAACTTGGTTATGGGAGTGAGAGTGGAACAAGAATGCGGCAATGAGCAGATAGGCAGCTTATTTAGACAATTGGACGCGCAAGCTTCGGACCTTGCACAAGGGGCATTGCAACCACAAGAGGTTCCATCAGAAAGTTCAGAAATAAATCCTCTTGAATATGTCAGCGAAATCTACCTAAGGGATTCTGAGACAGTAAATCAGCCAAGTCCATCGTTAATTGAAAAAGAAGAGGAATCTAACACGGCAGTGGATGAGGCTACGAACATTGATGAGCACGTGAAGAAACCCGAGGTAGAAGTAGAATTCATCTTAGTGAACACAATTGAGCAACCATGCAATATCGATTTCGTGTTCCCCGAAGGCAACTTTGAAGATTTAGCTGAGGAAGGTTGTGAGAAATTTCAGACTACGGATTCCTTCCATATGGATCTCATAGCAGCCGTTGAAGGAAACTACAAGGCATCAAATGAGATGTTAATCAACGAAAGGAAAGAGGAATCCCCCGACTGAGACTTCCACAAAACCCGAGCTAAATGCGGTGTAAGTCAGTACACAAATGACCCCGAGATGCCGAAAATATACACGAAACGTCCAGCTCACAATTGGGACATCCATAAAGCACCAAAGGTAAAGATGAAGCCTTCACCCCAAAGGCTCACACACACAACATCTATGGAGAAGCTGAAGGAAACGACTGACAAACGCCTACCCGGTTACATGGAGTACCCAACCGGAATTAAGAGCTGCTCGACCAGAATGTTTGGATATCACGATCTAGCCCCGAACATAGAGAGCATCATGACCAATCTTAGGGACGATGCTACAGATCGTGATAGGGACTTAATTGATTCGTGTGTCACACCTTATCGAGCATATATTGCACGCGAGACGCTACGAACGGGACGACGTCGAGGACGTCCACCTGATAGTAGCACGCTTTGGTCAGGCTCGCGACCTTAAACAAGCGCTTCTCGGGAGGCAACCCGAGCCCCATATCCTTTTTAGTTGTTTTCGTTTTATTTCTATATTTTTGAACTCTTTTACTCTTTTTAGAACTTAGGAAATTTTTTTTTTAGGATTTAGGAAACTTGTGGTCTTATCGAATTTTTATGCTGCATGGTTTTCCTCGTATAAAATTTTTTCAGGTTTGCAGCACTGTCCGGTCGGGCAGACACCTCCACCCGAGCGGGCTATGTCAAAATTCAAGAGACTCGGTCGGGCAGATAGCTCCACCCGAGCGGGTAGGTCAGAACGAGAGACGCCCGATCGGGCGACTACAGAGGACCCGATCGGGTACCGTAAATTCTGCAGAGGTAAGTGTTATTTCGAGTAACCCGAGCGGCCGTTCACACTTCACAAATTCAACCCGAGCGTGTTCCCCCCAAATTGCGAACCCTCACACTGCAACTCGTCGTCGGATTCACTCGTGCGTCGCCGCCATTCACCATCATCGCCGGTCGACACCCTCGGTTACTCGAAAAATACCTTGTCCCCTCTCTCACTAAATACCCCGAAAATCTCTCAAATTCTTCTCGAATTCCAGGTATATGCATGAAATATTTTGTGATTTGGATTAACCCTCGGTTACTCGAAAATACCATCTCCCTTCTCTCTCTCGAAAAACCTAAAAAATCTCTCAATTTTCTCTCGAATCCGAGGTATATTCATGAACTATTTTGTGATTTGCACTGCTGTGGACTAGATTTAGGCCTGGTTAGAAGAAATTTAGGTTGAAATCGTTGATTGAGCCATGGAATGCGAACTGCAGGTCACGATTTCGCGCTTCCACCCGATCGGGCTAGGGTTAGCACCTGATCGGGCATCGTGCTTTTGAACTCGATCGGGCCCGCTTTCCACCCGAGCCGGGCGGTGCCTACGGGGGTAATTAGACGAATTAGAGCCCGACCGGGCTACCTCTTCTACCCGATAAGAAACGCCGATCTGGCGCCTACGATCCAGAGCATGCATGGCCAGCGAAGTCGGATGCCATCACAGAATTGATGTCGTACATGCCGATAACAACATCCCACCAGCAATACAACTACCGGACGACAACCTTCTTGTCCGGTCAGAAGTCGAGATTCATTGAGCTGCAGCCGCGGATTTTTCCATCTCGCTTCCTATCCTCGGAAGCAATGAGTGCCCTCCACATCGAGGAGCACATTGATACCATCTTCAACACATTGGGATGGACGGGATTGCGGGACACACTGGAGTACACCTACCGCAACCTCACAGCGGAGTTCTTCTCATCCTACACTGCATTTTTCCTCGAGTCCGGAGAATGGGAGGGAGCTTTCATGGAGTTCCGTCTTCTGGGACAAAACTACCGGCTCAGCGCGAGACAGTTCGCGATTATACTTGACACTCCGCATTGCAACTTCACGAAGATACCCGAGCACAACCGAAGCCGTCAAGCACAATTCTGGGCTTAGATTGCGTACGGTGATTACTCGACGAGGTCGAAGGCCAGCCATATACGCCACCCCGCTCTAAGGTACTTTCATTACTTCCTAGTCTCTTCCATTCTAGGAAAAGGAGCACAAGGCGGAGTCAACCACACGGAGTTGGCGTACCTTAGGCGGGTGGTAAAGACAGGCTTTGCTATTGACGAGTGGGACATCTTAGACGTCGACTTGGCGTCGCTAGTCATGCGGTATTTCCATGACATCGCCATCGAGAAATGTAGCACGAACATGAAGATCATGTGCGGTGGGATTGTCACCATGATAGCACGAAGAGTCGGGATCAACCTTGGCATCCTGACTGAGGACAAGATCAATGAAGAGCCCGAGCTAAACCTTCAAAACTTGTGCAACCGAAGGGCGATTACGATCGATTGGTATAATGTCATATGGAGCTACAAGGACGAGCACGATTGCAACTTGGAAGTCGACCTACGCGAGATTCAGATGACGGGTCTAGACGAGGAGGGCTCTCGATTCAGGATTGATCCAGCCATCGGACACATCGGCCCGGTACTAGGTGAGGTAGATCCACCTCCAGCCGCTGCACCACGACCATCGATGTCCACACAGCGCAGCCGACGCGCCACTCACTCTCGTGCCCGCCCAGAGTATCCTCATCATCGCTCTGACTTCCCTTCCATGGAAGGTGTCTTTGACGTCCTCAGGTATGTTGCGGAGGAGAGCAGGTATCAGTCTTACATGACATAGCAGAGGTACGAACTCGAGGCGGCGAGGCACGACATTGAGGCTGCGAGATATGCGGAGCAGCAGCAGTTCCAGGAGCAGTCGATCCAGCACATGTACTACCTCACGGAGTCCGTTCGTAGATTCCAGCAGCTCAGTATGCAGCACTACCAGGAGCCGTACGTGCCGATCCCGCAGGACTACCATACTGGCGGCATTCCATACCGCCCTCACATTCCATACGAACTGCAGTCCTTCTACTTCCCACCTGGGGAAGGGGCACCCACGGAACCATCAGACCCTCCAGCCACCCGCGGTGGAGAGGATGAGGATTAGACCTTTCTTCCTTTATCCTTTTCTTTCTTTTTCTTTGTCATGTTTTATGAACCTATTTTTTTTTATTTTTATTTTCTTTTTATTTTTCGCGCATATGTACGCTCTTTGGAACTTATTGATTTAGTGATATTTGCTCTATCTTTTGCATTGCATGATTCTCATCTCAGGTCCTTCACACAAAAGTCTACATTAGAGCAAGAGAGTAACACACAATCCGGATGTATCACAATTCGAGATAGCATAACACACCAGGTGTATTTGTTCTTACTTTTTCTATTTTCTCGAGTTATGGCATGCGGGTATCCCTCATAGATCTCGAACACCGGGATTGTGTTTCGTTCAGGTCTGGGGGGTACTCTTTTGGAGTGATACAAATTTTGTTTGAATGAGTGACATATTTGCGCTTAGGATTAGGATTAGGAATAAGACATGGATATATAGTACAAATTTTTGAGCCTTAGTCAATTTTTGCGACCTTGTCGAATCGTGAACAATAGTCTAGGTTTGCTTAGAAGCCTTTTGGATACCGATTAGTCGAGTAGTTGTGTTTGCAGCCTTTATCTATAGTTGAATTCACTCCTTAGGTTTCGGTACCAAGTAGTCATATCTCCGTGTATACCGTCTAGTCTTTGCTTAGTTGATATATCTATATCGTTCATGAGTTATTAGATTCCACACGCTTATACTCCGCTGTCATCTAGGATATGTTTATGACTATTCCCAGTTAGGATTGACATGAGTACATCAATGATCGATGGTTCGGGTCTAAGTGGTCGGTAGAGGCGCTGTTCTACGTCCTAAGTGTTAGAGTGATGCGTAATCAAGAAAAGAAAAAAATAAAAAGCGAAAAAGAAATAAGATCTTCAATAACGCACCTCTTCACTCCGCTAAGGTCACACGACCTTATGAGTGTGCCATAGGCAACCTGGGTCTAAGTAGAAAGCCATCCCTCTTCGACTTCGACTTCCTAGGAACAAAGCGTGGATCTAAGTATTGAAAAGAGAAAAAAATGAATAAGAACGAGAAAAATGAGTTTAATGATATCAAAAGCTTAGGGGAATTGGTATCGAGACTGCTTGGACGTTGTCTAGGGTTGTGAAACAGACTCAGATTTTTGGTAGGATTTCGTGGCTCGAAACTTTCGGTAGATATATGGCTATACTCGGTACGCCTAGGCCTTTCTTCATGTGACGCGTTGATTTGCGGAATGACTAACTCTTTGAACTTTTCGTGCTAGTATCCATCGTTATTAGATTCTTCTTTTACTTGGCTTTAGTTTTGTTTGAGGACAAACAAAGGTTCAGGTCTGGGGGAGTTTGATAACACGAAAAGTGTATCAATTTTAGGCTAGGTATTAGTATCATTTTCGCATATATTTCTTAGTTAATGTTACAGTTCCGATATGATTCTTCTTTACATACGCCCATTTTGTTGGTTTTCAAGTTTTAAGGCGATAAGGCCTAAACGAGCATAAAAAGGTGAATTCCTGAGTAAAACCACTCAATTCTGAAGATAAATTCACTCAGAGCCAAAATCAAGCCTCGGAACTCAAAGGAACAACCGACAAACGAGCGGAAAAGAGCAAAATCAAGAGTTCAAGAGTGCTCGCTCGGGCACTGAAGTTTACCCGCTTGGGCAAAACCTACGGGGTTTAATTGCAACACCTTGTACGCCCTGGGCACGAAGACAACACGATCGGGTAGTAATACCCGATCGGGCGCAACAAGGTACCCGCTCGGGCGTTAATTTGTCCTAAAAATCCCCGAGAGTTTACACGACTCGGGCTGTTCACCCACGCAATCGGGTGCTGATGCCCGATCGGGCAGGACGGAGTACACGGTCGGGCGCGCCTCTGCACGACCGGGTAAAAGGTGTACCCGAGCGGGCCGCCTTTCTCGCAACAACCTAGATTTTGAATTCGAACGAGCAAAGTAATAGACCAGAACATATCAAGACGCAAGGGGGCGACGCCTAGGGCAAGGAAAGGCTTGGAAATCATCAGGAAAGGATCGGGAGACGCTGGAGAAGAAGAGAAGCATCAATCCACACATCGGTAACACAGTAGGGAAGATCGAGGCATCGAGTTTCCTAGGGTTTATCATGTTTAGGGTTATGTCATCTTCTTTGTCTGTAATCTCCATGAGTGAGTAGATTCCCAACTATGTGTTAGGGATATCGGATTGTAATGGATGTACAAATTTATGTGTTAATGCTTAGATCTATCTTATTCATCTTGATATTCGGTTCTTCAATCAACATCATAACTCATATACTAGTGATGTCCGCTCAGTAACATAGGAATTCATATTTTGCTGGAAGGTTAAAGTATGAATCCGGAACTGTTGAGTTGTAGGTTAAGTTCGATTAATGAGAATCTGACCGGTCGGTTAATCGATTTAGGAATTAGGATTGCATTCGTAAAGCTACCATAGTACGCGTTAATCATTGATGGAAGTTGCACGTACTCATGGTTAGGAGGTCTAGGCTCGGCAGAATCATTCCTCACAATAGAGCATGAATTTCCCATTATCAAGATAATTCGATGGGTTTATGATCTTTAGTTGTTACATCCATACGATTCCCGGTATCCCGACACTCGTAGTGTTCGTCATAGTCAAGTCTTCCCAACCTTCATCTCTGTCCTTATTTAGTTTAGTCTTTTAGATATTTCGCACCACGCCTTCATCTTCTTTTCACCTTCTTAGTTTAGTGATATTCTTAGGATTGGCTGCATTAGTCCCTAGAGTTCGACCCTGGTACTACACGAACCGTATACTTGCAGTGTGATGCGTATATCAGAGTTAAATAACCTAATCTACCCGCAAGTGCACGTCACGTGTGTAGTATTCTAGGTGTCGATCCCACAGAGACTACGCAACACTACCTAAACCCGAACTACGAATCAAACTTGCTAACGAAAGAATGTGGATGATGAATGAAATACTGAAAGTAAATAAACTACTTGGGTTCTAACGATAAGACAAACGTCCTAGGAATCCGGTTTCACCACAAGACTACCGAAACCGACGATCAACCTATCTCTCATGCAATCCCAGTTAAAGCTATCTAAGGCGGACGATCCTAACATGATATCTACCCTCTCTCGAGGCATAGACACGTGATCTAGACAAGCTGCCCCCTACTTTCGTGGCTGACACCTTGAACTAAACCCATAGGAAAGTCTAAGGAACATAAAAACCACACAAAACCGAAGTGGTGGTGCTTGATCTCCAATGTTCCTCGCTTATCTCCTCGCCAAAATCTGCTCAATCTTCTCCTCAATTGTTCTCCAATGTCAGCTTGCTGTAATGACGTCTTTTTGCCTCCTTTTAAGCCTCCTAAGTCGGTCCAATTGTTTCTTAATTGCCCCACCGACTTCCCTTTGTTTTAAGTTAAGTTTACTTAACTTAATATGCTGATATGGGCCGCGACCCGCTCGGGTAGTGAGTGTGCCCGCTCGGGTGCGGCTAGGGCAAGTCGTGCGTGCTGTGTGGCTGGAATGATGCCCGATCGGGCATGGTGTGTGTGCCCGCTCGGGCACAAGGCAAATGGTCGGGCAAGATATGCCCGAGTCGTGCAAAAGTGTCCACACAATTGGCCGTAGGTTTTGCCCGATCGTGCAAGGGTTGTGCCCGACCGGGTGGAGGCTTTTCCATGCTCAATCTCGTCCCGTTTGTCTCGTGATGATCCCCGAAGTTGATCCTTAGCTCCGTGCATGTTCCTTTAGCTCCAAAATGATCCAAATATGCGTAAAGACCTGTAAGAACATGAAAAGCACGAAAACAAGTAAAACGGATACGGAATCATACGTAAAGCATCACATATATATCGAAAATGTCTCCTAAATCATGCAAGAAATACGTATGAAAACGAGATGATCACAGTGAAGTGGTCTAGGAAATATATTTAGCTTGATATTTCCGACATCAAGTTTTTGGCCTAGACTAGGGATTAACTAGATTAAGATCTAGTCCTTTCCGGAGTCTTCTTTTGTTTTTCATATTTTTGTTTTTGCTTTTTTTTATGGAGTCAAATTTTTTTTTCTGTTTCTTTAACGCTCGCGTAGTCTTGTCAATATCGGGGTCGAAGAGGAGTTCTTTGCCTCTCGAACTCCTAGACATGTACCGAGTAATCTGCACGTAGGAAAGCAACAAACAAATGCTTAGCTCAGAAAAGATGGAATGACTCAAAATAAAAGAAAAATGCAGAAAACAAAAACAAACAAAAGACTCTGAAAGGACTGGATCTCGACTCAACGAAATCCGAATTCTAAAGCCGTGACAAGTCCCCGGCACCGGCGCCAAAAACTTGATGTGCGGAAATCAGAGTTTTATATTTCCAAGACCACTCTACCGCAAGTATACGCTTCATGTAGTACAAGGGTCAAACTCTGGGGACTAGTGCAGCGTTAGAACTAAGATGTCACGAGAAGAAGATCGATCAATAGATGGATATCGAACTAAAAAATAAAGATAAAGAAAAGGTAACGAAGTTAGACTCGGCAAGATGGAGTATCACGGGTTCCGGGAATACCGGAACATGCAATGGATGCTTCTATGGAACATGAAATCGGTTTATATCAATCAATGGGGAACTAAAATCTAATCCTCTACCTAGAAAATCAACGTCACTCATCTTCCGATGTAGTGCGGAACATTTAGATGCATGAAGAACGATAGGGAATTCGACCTCTAATGTTGGAAAACTCTTCCAAGCCTAAATCCTCTACCTAGGGAATCAACGTCACTCATCTTCCGATGTAGGGCGAAACGTCTAGATGCATGAAGAACAATAGGGAATTCGACCTCTAATGTCGGATGGGAACTCAACGTCCATAAACGGAAATGACTCTTCCGAGCCTAAATCCTCTATCTAAGATATAAACATATTCACCTTCTGATGCAATAAATCTACAACCTAGATGCATGACGAACAATGGGAGTTCTACCTCGATTATTACCGTTCCTAAATAGATTAATCGATCGGTTAGATTCTCATTAATCTAATTCATTTGAAGGTTGATTCCCGAGACTCAAGTCTGACTCTTCCAAGCCTAGACGAATCTCTAATCTCCCTCAAACGTGCCTAATCTCAGTCAAATAGATCTAGTCTTATTCAAGCATGAAATCAACAATGTATGAAGGAATTACGCATATATCTATAACCTATCGAACCATTCAATTGAGCAAAAACGAAATCAAGCATTAATGAATCAAACTATCTAGTACAATGGCATTCGTAACCCATGACAACAGATCTACTCAGAATACATAGGGAAACAAACACAAACGAAGTAGATGTCCATCTTCCCTATCATCCCGAGCGGTGGCTTCAGATGAATCCTTTGGGTGGCCAAAGTCTTCAACCGTGTTTTCTCCTCTTTCTCCTGTGTATTTGGGTCTCTTTTCTGGTCTATGCTTCGTCCCCTTTGCCCTAGATCGCTTCTCTCTCCTTTATTTTCCCGTTCAAATATTCAAAATAGGTTGTTGCGAGAAATGCGGCCCGCACAGGCTCATGTTCCACCCGATCGGGCATCAACCAGCCCAGGCAGGTTAAGGTTTCCGCCCAAGCGGGCTAAGCTACCCGATCATGTTCTCTTCTGGCCCGAGTCATGTGAAGTTTTCTGGAACTTTTGCGCAACTTCAGCCTAAGCGGGGCCTCTTCCACGCCCAAGTGGGCTGTGTTTACTTTCTGTTTCCACTCCTTTTGCTCGATGCTCGGGTGTTCCATTTGGATCCGTGGTCGTACACATATTGTATCTTGTCACTTAAACACGTTTTCGGGGTGGATTTGCTGTAATCACTCATGTTTGCTTCATGTCTTCGTTTCCTACATAATAACTCGGTAAGGAGTGGAAACAGCAAGAAATCTAATACAAAACTAAACCTAGAAATCATGAAAATACTATGGCGGATTACATGACATGTTGGTCAAGACACTCAGACGTTATCGAGTAGTAATTGGATACACTCTAGATGATATCCCTGTTATCAACCCAGCCCTTGTATGCATAGAATACATTTAGAACACGAATCGAAGAAGTCCATAGAGCATCAACGAAGGCTAAATACTAACATGATGGAAGTTGTCAAGAAGGAAGTACTAAAGTTGCATGATGCGAGTATCATCTATCGAATCTCAGACAGTACATGGGTGAGTCCAATTCAGGTCGTACCAAGGAAAGGAGGCATCACAGTTGTTCCCAATGAGAAGGACAAATTAATACCGACCAGGACAATTGCTGGGTGCAAAATGTGTATCGATTACAGAAAGCTGAACACAAACACCAGGAAAGATCATTTCACGTTGCCTTCCTTTGATCAATTGCTGGAACGTTTAGCTCTTCATATTTTTGTGTCCTTGATGGCTATTCAGGGTTTTTCCAAATACCGATCCACCTCGACGACCATTTGGTAACTACGCTTACCGTCGCATGCCATTCAGTTTGTGTAATGCTCCTACTACATTTTAACGCTGCATGACATCTATTTTTCATATTAATGGTGACATTATGGAAGTCTTCATGGACGACTTTTATGTCTATGGACCTTCCTTTGATATGTGTATGATCAACCTTTGCAAGGTTTTGGATAGATGTTTGCAGGCTAATCTCATGCTATACGAGATAACTAACAAAATCTACGTACCATGGCTCTAAGATGACGGTGACGGCTAGAAGTTTGTCATCCCGAAGAGAGTCATCAATGGGTGTACTCTCGGGGATTTCCAGGCGTGAGAGGTGATCAACAAATCCATTTTCAACCCCATTTGATTTCTGATCTCCTAATCAAACTCTTGTAAGAGTAGTATCCACCGAATGAATCTAGGTTTGGCGTCTTTTTTGGTAAGAAGGTAGTTCAGTGCGGCATGGTCGGTGAACACAATGACCTTGGATCCAACGAGGTATGATCGAAACTTTTCAAAGGCAAAGACAACTGCAAGAAATTCTTTCTCTGCTGTGATGTAGTTGGCTTGAGCATCATCTAGAGTTCTGCTCACTTAATATATTGCATGTGGCACCTTGTTTTCTCGCTGCCCCAAAACTGCTTTCACGGTGTAGTTGCTAGCATCGCACATGAGCTCGAATGGGAGCTCCCAATCCGGTAGTTGTATGATGGGAGATGAGACTAGAGCCTTCTTTATAGATACAAAGGCATTTAGCCATTGCTCGGTGAACTCAAACTTCGCATCTTTGCTGAGCAATTCAGTGAGAGGTTTAGCAATCTTAGAGAAGTCTTTGATAAACCGTCTATAGAAACGTGCATGTCTAAAAAAATTGCGTATACCTTTGACATTTATTGGAGGAGGTAGCTTCTCTAACAAATCTATTTTAGCTTTATCCACCTCAATACCCTTCCTTTGATATGTGTATGACAAACTTCTAGCCGTCACCGCCATCTTAGAGCCATGGTACGTAGATTTTGTTAGTTATCTCGTATGTCAGGTACTTCCACATGGGCTGAGCTATAATGCAAAGAAGAGGTTCCTCCACGACGTGAAGGCTTACTATTCGGATGAATCCTTTCTCTTCAAGAATGCCACAGACGGGTTATTCAGGCGATGCATTCCGAAAGAAGAAATCTAGCAAGTGATTTTCTGCTACCACTCCTCCGTGTATGCTTGGCACTTCATAGCTCCCAGGACCGCTGCTAAGATTCTTCAAGCGGTATTCTATTAGCCCACACTCTTCAAAGACGTCCACCAATATGTCTCTTCTTGTGAGATATGTCAGAGGACAGGGAATATCTCTAGAGGCAATGAAAACCTCAGCGGTACATTCTGGAGGTCGAACCGTTCGATATTTGGGGCATAGACTTCATGGGTCCATTCCTATCTTCATGCGGGAATCTCTACAATTTGGTAGTTGTGGATTATGTGACCAAGTTGGTAAAAGCACAGGCAAGACCCACGAATAATTCAAAGGTTGTTATGGAACTCTTTGAACGCATCATTTTTCTTTGTTTCGGCGTCCCGAGAGTTGTCATCATTGACAGGGGTAAGCATTTCACTGATCGGTCAATCGAGACACTGCTGAAAAAATATGGGTGAAACACAAGATCGCCACACCTTACCACCCTCAGACCAGTGGACAAGTAGAGATATCTAACCGAGAGATCAAAGCCATCATCGAGAAGAGTGTTTCTAAATCTCGCAAGGATTTTTCTCTCAAGCTCGATGATGCAGTTCGGACGCATAGGACAACCTTCAAGACTCTGATTGGCATGAGTCCATATGAGTTGATCTAATACAAGGCCTGTCACCTACCCGTTGAGTTGGAACACAAAGCATTTTGATCCATGAAAGCGCTAAACTTTGACTACAAGACTGCAGCTGAGAAACGAGTTTTACAACTTCACCATTTGGAAGAATTGCGTCTTAATGCCTACGAGAATGCCAAACTCTACAAGCAATGCGCTAAGAAATGGCATGATCATCTCATACTCCAGCAATCCTTCAAGGAAGGCAATCTCGTTGTGCTCTTCAACTCTCGCTTGAAACTCTGAAAGCGGATTGGTCCGGACCATACATAATTGTGTCAATTTCTTCGCACAGAGCCATAGAGTTAGATAACAATAAGGGAAACACATACAAGGTCAATGCACATCGTTTAAAGCTCTACAATTCAGAAAACATGACGGGCGAAGAAGGCGTATTTCTTTTGTTGGATCCTTCACACGAATAGAGCATCATGGTCAGACTCGAGACCATAAACAAGCACTTTGGGGAGGCAACCCAGATTTTATATCTTTTTAATATCCTTTTATTTTCTTTGGTTTTGAATTTGTTTTGTTTTCATTGGACAAGTCACCTTTCTGATTCTGTTCTCAAGGATTGCACGACTGGACATATTCATCGAGCGACTGTGCGTAGATTGAAGCATGACCGGGCAAACAGTTCTCAAAACACAAGCCCGATCGGGCACTTCAAGATAACAAGATAAGAGGTGAAATCGAGATTCCAAAGCTCACAATTTAACCACAAAATGCCCGATCGCTATGTGTTTCAAATTTACCAAATCAACGATGACACAACTCCCTTCCACTGATTCGGAAATACTCCGAGACACCAGACCTCTACCGTCGGAACAGCTCATACCGAAACCACCCATATCGAAATCCCGACTCCCTCTCTCATTTCCATCTAAATGTCGTCGATTTCACTGCAAAAAACGAGGTACTTGTTTCGATTATCTGACTAATATATGATAGAAAGGAACGAATTATCATAGTTTTCTGTATGAACAAAGCACGACCGAGCTATCCCCGACGGTTGATCGGGCAATTCTTAGGCAACCAAGAACAAAACACTCCATGCCCAACTGATCTGTTAGAACTGCACGACTGAGTGCTATTCCATATTCCGCCCGATCGTGGTCTCATGTCGCCGGACCCGTGCTGTTCTGTGTAAATTTTGCCCGATCGGGTCCGATCGGGTAGTCTTCTATGCCTGACCGGGCGGTTATGCAATCCATGCTAATAGAATATTTTTTCTGAATTTTTCAGATGCCGCACACAAACTATTCTTCGGGTCAATCTTCCGGGGTTTCAAAGAAGCGCAAGACATCTTTAGCCCCTACGTCTTCCAATGAGCCGTGGCTAATAAGTCCCAACACGGTTACCTCCATTACCAGCCCCGTCGCGATAGTCACAAGCCTTCATCAGTAGATTTCTGATCCCCCACCTTTTTCCTCAAGACTAAAGACGAAGTTTAACAATTTAAAGGCAAGGGTAAAGCCTTCCTGATTCTTCGAAGATACAGATTATCTGAGGATCCAAACTCATATAGACCATATCCACATTGGGTTGGCATGGACTCCAGAACGTCAAGCTCCAAACCTAAAAAAGAACCTCACGCCGTAATTTCTAGCCACGTTTCGGTCGTATTTTCCCGATACCGAGCTAGCTGCCAAGGCATTTATGGAGTTCAGACTTCAAGACTGCACTTACAGATTATCGATGAAGCCTTTTGCTACTATTCTTGGAGTCCCGGTGGATAAGTACTACAATCTCCCCACCCTATATCCGACTTACATGCATGAACTTTGGAGCCATATAGCTACGAGGAAGTACACGAGCAATATCACAAAGGCTTCCATAATCTGTCAACCTGCACTGAGGTACTTCCACATATTTTTGGTACAATCCATCTTTGCCAAGGATGCGCAAGGAGGAGTGAACAACAGAGACCTGGCTTTTCTCTCCCTAGATGTGAGTGGGGCATTTGGCGGTAGTGATTAAAAGATGAGAGAGGTTGATTTACATCACAGGTGGCGATGCATATTCAGGAGATTGTCGATGCACCTCCGAAGACTACTGTCTACATCACAATCGGCGGAGTAGTATCGATGATCACAAATGCATGGGGATACAGTTTGGACGGCACGAAAATAACTGTATAAGCGATACCCATGAGCTGCCTCTAATGTATCTAAAGAACATAGGAGCCCTCACCAGCGACTCCACCATGATCAGTCCATATTGAATATTTAGAGTTAAGTACGAGGCCTGAGAGGAGTGCATGTATGAGGTGAATCTTAGCCATAATTTAGTCCCACCGTTGGACTTCGAGGGCCTTCAGTTTCAAATTTATCTAGCCTTATGCCGCGCCATTCAGCCTGCTCCACCAGCCAGTCGCCACAGGGAACCGATGTACAGACTACCACTATGACTGCACCACAAGATCCAATTGATGAACACTTTTCGTATTCGAGATATTCTTATCCATCTCTGGAGGGTGTCGATGATATTCAACGCTACCTAGTTGGCGAGGCTCATTAGACTAGCCATATGCACTACAACAAAGATCCATAGAGCTTCAGCAATGCTCGTTGGCCATCCAGAAGCACACGTTCAAACAGCAGTACTATCAGACTGAAGTCCTCCATCAGATGCAACAGCTTAGCATCGGCCAACACCAGCAGTCGTACTTCCCCTACCCCCAGAGCTACGTTTGGGATGCTATGTTGTATGACCCCTATCAGCCTTATACGATTCAGTACCAACACGATTGGGGCATCAGTATGTGCAACAGGTACAACCTCCACAGCTAAACTCGGGCACACAATAGGAAGTACACGCGTAGAGACACGACACACATGACACCGACGATAGGTGTTCACATCCCTTTACTCTTTCTTTGTTTTCTTTTTCACCTATGTTCCCTTGGATAAGGATGGATACCAAGGATGGTGTCCCGTTCAAGTCTAGGAGAGTTTATTTCCTGCTTTGGTAGTTAATTGGGTTGTCTAAATTAGGCGTATTACGTTAGTTAGGGTGTAAGCCAGAATATGATGATTTAGATGAACGTTTTGGGAATATATTGCTTGTGATGTCTCTATCGAAATGGGAATATACGTTTTAAAACTTTCTCCCGATGCTAAGTCATAATTTTGTGATGAATCACTATTCCCGCTTCCAAGGATATAGCTGTTAAAAAAACAAACGAAGAAAATAAACCCACATACACTCCTCTATCAAATTTATAAAAAAGATGTTTGATATGAGAGAATCATGTGATGGTTCGGGTCTAAGTGGTGGATCGATTCTATCTTTCTACATCCCAAGGACAATACAACGAAGAGTCAAACTACTCCGATGTGGTTTCAGTTAAGCCAAATGAGAATACTTATTCTTACGGTAGCTTGGGTCTAACTAGGAGTTAGAACTCTTCAACTTCGACGTCCTAGAAACCTTTTGAGAAAAAAGGAAAAAAGAAAAAAAATCATATATATATACACAAAATGAGAAGATTTCCTGAGGAAAGAGGTAAAATAAGATTGGAAAAACATTTTGATAGACTAACTTGGTGTTGCCTTTGGATTTTGGATAGTGAGATGTTTTCATAGTTCATGGCTTGAGTTAGACGGATTCGCATTAAGTTTGACCTTTCTTATGTTCCTATGACGTGTTGTTTGGAATAGCGGGTGACCCTTTTAACTTCATTCTGATTTTGGCATACACTTTTCTCCTCTTTTTACACTGGAATTTGCTCTGGACGAGCAAAGGGTAAGTCTGGGGGATTTTGATGATACGTAACCATTCCTAATATTTTCATCCCTTTCTAGGTTCACTTTTGTTACCATTTTTTACTTTACCGACAAATTAAGCAAAATGAAGGGCTTATTCTATCATATTCTCATGTTGTGTAGGAAGGAAGAGATCGGAAGCAAACTTCGCCAAACCTATCTAAAACACGTCAAACTGTGAAGAAAGCCCGACCGAACACATCCAGTTTCACGACCGGGGATGAATGAGAGAAAAACAGCACGATCGAGCAACTCAAGCAGCACGACCAGGCTGAAGTAAAATACCAAAGCACGACTAGGCAGCCAGGATAGCACGAACTAGCTTAATAAACAGAAAGTGCCTTGAAATTATTGCACGGCTCGGGCAACTCCAACGCCCGGGCGACCACCCGTTTGAAGAGTATAGCCCGATCGGGCTAGTTTCTGTGCACGTCGGGCATAGATAAAACTAATCAAGCGAAAACTAAGGAAAATGGTGCTTCGCACAGAGGAAGAAGAAAGAATGATCGTTTTGGGGAAAAAAGAAGACAAAAGAGGGAAGACGGACCACGCAAGAAGAGAGGATAGAGCATGGTTGAAGAAGGAGACTTAGACCATCCGAAGGATTCGTCTGAGGCCACGTTTGGAAGAATAGGGAAGATGAATATTTACTATGTTTGTGTTTGTTTCACTATGATTTATGAGTAGTTCTCTTTGACATGGGTTAGGGATGCTATGTAATGGATAGTTTGGTTCTTAATGCTTGATTCCAGTTTTTTTTCTTTCGTATGGTTCGATAGGTTGTAGTTGTGTGTTCATACTTTGCTGATAAAATGTTTGAATGAGACTAGATCCATTCGAATGAGATTAGACATGTTTGAATGAGATTAGAGATTCGTCTATGCATTGATAGAGTAAGATTTGAGTCTCGTAATTAACCTTGGAATGAATTAGATTAATGAGAATCAGACTGATCGATTAATCTATTTAGAAACGGTAATAATCGAATGAGAGGCATTTCAATGAATAGAGGTTGAGTTCCCATTTTTTCCAATAGTAGAGGTAGAATTCCCTATCGATCTTCATGCATCTAGACGTTCTGCGCTGCATCGCGAGACGATTGATGTTGATTCTTTAGGTAGAGGATCTAGGCATCGGGAGAGTCATTTCGGACAATATAGGTAGAATTTCCTATTTGTTCTTTATGCATGTAGATGTTTTGTTGCTGCATCGGGAGCGAGTAATGTTGATTCCCCAGGTATTGGATTTAGATTTTAGTTCCCCATCGGTTGATATAACCCGATTTCATGTTTTCGTAGAAATATACATTACATGTCTCGACGTTTCCGAAACCCGTGGTATTCTATCTTTTTTAGTCCAGTCTCGTCATTCTTTATTATCTTTAATTTCCAGATTCATAACCACCTATTGATCGATCTTCTTCTCTTGAATTTTTAGTTCTAACGTTCACACTAGTCCCAGAGTTCGACCCTAATACTACATGTATCATATAGCTGCGGTAGAATGGTCTAAGAAATTAAGATCTCTAATTTTCCACCATCAAAAATCAATAGTTTTCATCATGATGTCATTGATGTCCACATCATCTTTGGCATAATATATTCAAACGAAGTAATTTCTATAAACCTTTCTTGTATAAGTATTTTAACACAACATATCCAATGAACATTTTTTAATTTTTTCGCTTGGGCAATATAAATTATTGCTTCTTGCATATCTAATTTATTTATAGTAAATGTCATAAAACTTTTTGACACAGATTCAAATTCGACAAAAATATTGTTTGTGTCTGTGTCAAACCTCTCATATATTCAATTTAGATTATTTTGTTGATTTAGATATGGATGCGTTGATATATCATAAGGCTCATATAACATATGTATCAATATTTTCAATGCACTTGTGTTGCCATAGAGTTACCATAGCGAAAAACATACCCCAATTGTGATACATGTACAATTGTGATCGTATTAAAAAAATCTTAAAAATATTTTTCTTGATTAAATTGTTAAAGAGTATTCAAGAGGCATTAACGACCTGGGGAGAAGAAGAAGAGGTGATCAGATAGAGAAAATATTTAAATTATAAAATAAAACTTTAAAATTTAAATATAAAAAATACGAAATATAATTTAAATATGAAAGGTAAAAGGGTGGAATAACATATTGTCATGCAACAATGAAGTTTCAATTTAATATTCTAATAATTTTTCAGTTATTATTTGTTAATTTTTTTAATAAAAAAACGTTTTTATTGTTTTTATAAATATATACATAGAAAATATAACTAATAGTTGGTTTCAATACCAAATTGTTAATTTTAATAAATATATTAAAAATGAGCTAAAATTATCCATTTGAATGCAATTATTATATAAAAATGAGCTAAAAATAAATTCCTAGAGGAAAAAAAAGAAAACTTAAAATAATAATGCGATCTAATAGAAAAATCGGTGATACCGAATGAGAAATGTCAAGCTAAAGCTTTGGAACTTTAGAGGGCAATGTAGGTTTCGTGCGATGTGGCGTTACTGCTATTGTATAATATATGTATTCTTTGTCTTATCATAGTAAAACATGATCGAATTCATCTAGCTAGTCTTTCAAGATGAAGAGAAACAATTCTTTTCTACAATATCTTTTTTTATTTGATTATTTTAAGTAATTTGACAACCCTTCGAATATTATAGATATGTTGTTGACATTGCAGATAGAGACAACATTCCGAATATGATCTACTAACAAACCGCGTTTGAGCGGCATGTCTCTTTTTGTCCATGGCAATAAAATTGACAAGCTAGAAGCTCTCTCTAGACAATCTTTGATATATCAGTTTTGTATTAATCCTCGTTAGAATTTAGCTATCAATGCTAGACTTGTTTCAGTTTGACTCAATCTGAATGCATTGATATGTTACAATATATCTTCATTAGGACCATGGCCTCAATATTTATGAATATTATCATATGATTCTTGAGATACTTTCAGTGAAGTATATGATATATTTCATATGCATCGATTCAGAATTTGGGGTGGATATAGAATCCTGAAAAACCAACGCATTACATGCCTAATTTCAAACATCCTATGATTTTATCTTATGAATAATCTTCGATGTATTGTTTAGTCAAGTCCCACTTAACAATCTTTCGCAAAACGTTTGTAAGAAGTATCAATTATTTGGATTTGATACAGAGCCCTTGAATCCATTATAGAAAGATAACTAATTTTGGATTGAATTAGCCCAAATTCATTTAATATGGTATTAGAATTCTTCAATTGGATTTGAATATATTAAACTGAAAGATCATAAATTTTATCAACATAAGACAAATACATGATTATTAAAGGGAAAAATCGATATCTTTACCTTGTTGAAAGAAAATATCAAAAGAAAATGAAAGAAACATTATTAAAAGATAAAACCACAATATTAACAAAGGAAAACATGTTATTTCACATATAAAGATGCACATAATAGGCTTTACATTTTTTTTTCTTAAGAACCTTTTAACCTTTTCATGTGTTCAAGTAAATACTTTTTGAATGAACCTTTTTGCTTAGCTACTTTTATAAGAATGAAAGAAGTTATATATTTATATATAAACACAATCAAAGTTTTTAAAATAATTTGGAAAATAAGATCCAAAGCGAGTCATGTGAAATTGGTTTTTTGTTTTTCTCTTTGAGATCCACGCTTTTGAGAATTTTGAATAAATTGCATTTTATTTACCTGTCGGAAAATATTATAAAACAACAAATATTACACCGATGAATGATAAACAATAATATTTCCATAAAATAGAAAAAAAATGACTAAGACCATTAATTTATTGATTAATAAATATTTGTCGATAAACAGTTATCCATACATATAATTTTGTGTTTATAATGTTTCGCAAAAGGATAATAAAAAATGATAATATAATGGAAAAATTCTATTGTATAAAAGTCTTACGAGTAATTTGAAAAGCTGATAGAAGTTTTAAATAAGATAAAAACAGAAACACTTGTAAATAAATTTGGTATTAAAGATACGATTAGAAATAACGATACCTTAATGATGTTTAACATTTTGTTTCTTAAACTTTTGAAAAAAAGATAGATTATTTTTAGAAAGAAAAATAGATTGTTAGTGAATTTCTTTAGAATAAAAAATTTATATGCATAAAAATTTATAAATGATGAAAGTATATTGTTACACTGTTATAAATATTTTAAAAAAATATAAAATAACATGATATATTATTGTATTTCAATAAGATAATGAAATAAAAAAATAAAAGGAAAAAATTTAAATAGATAAATGGAAAAAATTAAAATGGTGAACAAAAATTAGCCTAAGGAAAACAAGGAAGATTATCAGAAGGACAACGACAACAAGATGTCCAGTGATGATTGCGAATGTCTTCTCTCCTTCATTGCTCCTTTTATCTTCTCTCCCCATTTTTATCATCATTTTCCACAATTATTATTATATCCATATATATATATATATATTGAACCGACTAAAATGAAAAGGAAAAAAGACTTTGATAATGCTTAAGAATGCTCAAATTTTGAAGTGGTAAAAAAATTATTTTTTTTAAATATTGTAATCTTCTGTAAAATCATATACTTTATTAAACTTTCAAGTAATAAAAACCTGATAAATCTAATGGGAAAATGCTAAAATTAAGGTAGAGTTCTATTGACAAAGATGTGTGGAACATCAATATCAATCATATTAAGTTAGCATGATGATTATGAAATTATATTACCATATCAAGTACTATAAAACGTTTTGTATCATTGAAAATACAATTAAATTTTAATTCCAAACAGAAGAAATGTATTTAATCGTAAAATTTCATATTTCATGTTTTAAAAAATGATAAAAATACTGGTTTAGAAAAATCAAGAATCATCAACCATCTTTCAAGTTCGATTTTTTATTTTTTTTTAAATAGGGTTTTTTTTAATTGTTGTAATGAATAATGAAGGACAAATGAAAAAGAAGAAACATATGAATAATTTACATTGATGAGGTTGGAATAAGAGTGGAAAGCACTAATAGAATAGCGAGCATAACACTTTCCCAAAAACATGTCGCCGGTGACAGCAGAGCCCTACATGTTTTTGAGTTGTCTCATGACCGTCGATAACCAATCTTGGCATTTCTCAGCCATTAGATCTACGACACATTGAGCCACTCCCTCAACCTCCCCTGTCCCTCCAACCCTAAAATACTCTCCTCCTCCGCTTTCCTCCCCAGTTTCCCTGTTATACATATCAATTTGACCTTGAAGAATCAATCTCATGAAATATATAACTTTTGTTAAAGTGTAAAAACTATAGATGAATTACTATTTTCCATTTTTATATATAAATAATCAGTTAATATATAAATTATAAATATTATTTAAAAAATTAAACAAATAGTGTACACATATTAGGAGTGGGCATGGATTGGGTATCCGAAAAATATAGGATACTCGGATTTGACTCAGAACCCAAACATGTAATCATTTTTGCATCCGAATTTGAATCCGAGGAAAACGGATACCAGACATTTGGATATCCGAACAAGGACTCGAGAAGCCACGAATACCCAAAACCAATGGTTTCACCATCTCCCTTCTTCGTCATATTCTTTATGTACTCCACATTATCTTCTCCTTCTGTTCATACCTCTTCAACAAAGAGAAAGAGAAACGAAGAGAATGGCAAAGAGTATCGCATGGAGAAGCAAAACATAAATGTTAGAGGGAAGGAAAACAAAAAAAAATCGTTGTGAGATCCTATCTTTTTCTCCTTTATTTTTCTTTGTTCTTCTCCTTCTCTTTCTTTCTTCATTCTGTGGTGAGATCCATGATTCTAGAAACGAAAGGGCCCCAGATCTAGAAACGAAATCTATGGATTTTGACTTCGTGAACTTGATGAGTTCTTAAACGAAGAGGACTCTGATATAAAAACAGAAATCCATGGATTTCAGCATGGTGTGATCGGTGATTTCAGGTTCAACGTTGCAAGAGTATCGACAGAAGGAAGGAAGCAGAAACAGTAGATGGAATGAAGGAAAGAAGGTCGGTCGACTAGGCAAAAGGCCGATGGTTAATGTATCGACGACTAGAGAGAGTGTGGACGGAAGAAAAGAAATGGAAAAGAGTGAAGACTCTTTTATGGTGACTAGGAATGTCACAACAAAGAGGTGCAAAGAAGACGATCAACGAAAAGGTGCAATGAAAAGGAGCAACGAAGGTTACCTATCTTCGTCGATTCCAACTAGATCTTGCAGAGCTGAAGGACTAACAACAAGATCTCGTTGAATAGAAGAAGCAACAAAGAAGACGAAAATGACGAAGAGGAACTGACCGATGCCTATGCATGGAATAGACGATGATGACGAGGATGTTTGGTATGATTGGAATGGACGAACACAACACGGCGTAGAAGGGTATGAAGACGACATGGCATAGAAGGTACGAAGGGCATAGAAGGTACAAAGACGGCATGACGAAGAGAGGAACGAAGATTGATTTAACTTTGTGTAATTGTTACCTTAGAATCTCCGGTCTGCTTGATCATGTCTACATATTTCGGGTTCAAATTGGATTTAACTTGCTTCTTGAACATCCTTGGCCATGATGGATCGACATCCATAACATCAACTTACCATCTTCTTTTGCCTAAACTATGGATGGTTTTGAATGGAAGTAACTGAAATATTAAAAAAATGATAAGAACACAAAAGGTATGAAAACATTCATATTATTCTAATAATATATACAACTTACCATGAGTGGGATCATGAAGCCGCCACAATTTCATTTTGGTTTCGGTGATTCCACGCTAACGTGCTTGTGGCAAGTATCCACAAGCTTCTCAAATGTGTAAGGTATCCACAAGCTTCTCAAATGTGTAAGGCATCCACAAAATTCCAAGTCATAAACCATGTTAATTAGATCATGGCCGATAGATATTTCTGATGAAGGTTTGTGATCCAGAACTTACCATAACACCATCAGACTTTCTAACCTCTTCGGGTTGGCGGAATTCTTCGCCTTCACAAGCTTTTGACTCTCTTGTGCGACGATCACCTTTCCATGATCGAAATTCTTCAGCCTGAATTGTTCACACCTTTTCACTCCCATCCTTCGAGATAGGATCCACACTTCAATCTGGTAATTAATGCATGCTCAATCATAGAGTACCAGATGGGAATATCGTTTACGATAAACCACAACTCTTTACTATGCCATACTATCACTCGGTGATTTAATAGGACATACATGTGAACCTTCGTCATGATTGAGTCACATTGGTAATGGAATACATGCCTAAATTGTGACTCCTTGTTGAAGTAATGTCACTCATCTTCATTTAATATTTCTCTTAACTTCTTTATTGTTTTGAAAGGATAACACTTGGTGAAAATCTTTGGCATTCTTTCCATGTGCTTGAATTCATAGAAAAAATTTGGTTTTGGCGGAACCTGCAAAATGACCAATTAAGAATACATTAGACTTCTACTGACTCAAGCGACCTTTGCGACTCAAGCGACTCAATGAGACTCCTGACCTTCTTCGACTCAAGAGACTCACCGAGATTCACATCTATTTGAAATCAACAAACAATTTTGCTTTCAACAATCTGGTCCCTAATATATTTCATCTGCAAAGTAAAACTCTAGAAATCAATTTACTCACAGATGCCAATGAAGATTGAAACTGTCTTCAGAATCTGAGCTGGCAATCCCTTGAAGAACCCTAACTTTTTATGCATAAGTCTGTAAATCAAACCTCCGAGAATTAAGATAGATCTTAGTTTGAATATCCCAGCTTTTGATTATTATCGAAACAAAGGAAGCTGCTTGATCTAAAATTTGTCCCCTTTTTGTTTCTTTTTTTCTTCTTATTAGATTAAGGGAGCGTCTTTAATCCCGGTGATCTTGGGTGGAAGGAAAATGTGGTCCATAACCAGAGAATCAACCCTTTTTTACCTGCGATTTCAACTAGGAAATTCGTCAGAAATTTTGACACACAATTATATATACTATTAAAATAGTATTAGAAAACTATGATTGGCCATAAATGCATTTCCAATGCATGAATCCCTTACGGATAAGAGCTATTGTCTTGTTTAAGACCAAATGGCTAAGAAAAACAAACCCAATATTCTTACATGGGGAGTTCACCCAAACTCCTCGCTTACCTTCTCTAAGATAGCTAATTTGGCCAATTCGAAATGATTGAAGCTATCGTTACAGGCTGCTTTCTAAGGTGCAAAGCGTAAAGCAATATCCATACTTGTGCACCGATAGTTCGATCTAAAACGACCCGACCGTGAAGGTTCTTACCTGCGGCAGCGAGTCAACACGTTGGGCCACCGTCGACACCGTCTCGGGAAGAAACCTCTTCCTCTGATTCTAAATATCGGGAACCCAAGAGTGCGATATAACATTCCCGTGCCGCCCTAGCTATCACCGACCAACTTGGAAACTTAACCTCGGATTCGATAGCTGCTCTACTCCCGTTCTGAAAAAGAGCGAAATCCATGCTTCAGCGAGGAATCAAAGAGTTTAAGGATATGAAGCAGCCACCCTTAGGTTGAGGAATCGAAAACTTTTCAGAAGAAATAACTAATAAGAACTTCACCACCTAAATTCCATTTTAGAAGACACATAATTGAAAGCCTACCTTAATCGAGGAGTTCAAAGCCCTATTGAAAAAGTCAACCTTAATCGCGCGGGTTCATCCTCAATCCTCCAGCTACACCGTCGCTTTTGCTCCTTAGTGGCTTTCCAGATTCCGCCCATCTCCGCTCCTTCTTCGCTTGCCTCCAAGCGACGTTGATTTATCGACAGAAAGGCTCTGGAATTGGAAGAAATTTATTTGATGCAAGGATTGAGGAGGAAGACGAATGGGTATTTGTTAGGTTTCGTTCAATGAAAAGAAGTGTACCTTAATCAAGGATTTCAAACCCCTATTGAAAAAGCCACCCTTAATCGCGCGGGTTCCTCCTCAATCCTCCATCTCCACCGCCGTTTCTACCCTTCAGTGGCCTCACTTTCCTCCCATCTTCGCTCTTTCTTCGATTGCCTCCAAGCGACGCCGATTTATCAAAATCAAGGCTCTAGAATTGGAAGACGAATTCCAATTTATGTTTGACGTAGACGAATAGAACATTTGAAGCAATCAATTCCATCCTCTCCTTCCTTTTTGCTAAGATCGTCGATGGCTTACTCTAGGTCCCGAGATCGTCGACGACAATCAGAGACTGCAGCTCGACAATCAAACCCTATTGAAAAAGCCACCCTTAAACGTGCGGGTTCCTCCTCAAACCTCTGTCTCCAGCGCCACTTTTGCCCCTCAGTTTCGTGCTCTGATGGAGGCGTATGGTGATTATTCAATTATAGAGGTCAGTGGAGCAAGGAGTCGTGTCGGTGACGATTCCAATTCATGGAAGCATTAAAAACAATTGTGGTTGTGTCGATTAGTATTCATGGCCAGAAATAATGGGTTATTTTTTTTTTAAATGAATTTTTTTATTGCTGACATATCACGCTCAGGATGCAGAGAGAAACCGGCTTTTTATATATATGACTTTTGAAATAACTAACACGAGGGATTTTTAGTATCTTTTAATTATAATGCGCAAAATAAAATGATTGTGGTAATTTAGAAGTATACAAATTTGGTGTATATAAATTCAGTGTATTACATTAATGACTAAAATATTGTGGTATTAAGCTGTGGAAGTATATAAACATTTAATTGTTTGTTGTTTTCCAAATTAAACACCATTGTAAACAGGTTTTAACTGAATAAATTAATTATTCAAAAATTTATCGAGACTGTATGTTGAACCAATAACTCTCAAAATCAAGATATTAAATTTAAGCATTCCATGTTTGAATCATTCACTTAATTTATTTATCATTGTCATAGGTAAAACCCAAAGACGAGAGAAACAGGCCCACAATAAGTCGTTGATGTTCTTAATTAAGTATTGTCCACATATTATCATATACTTTGTTTATTTTATCTCTACATTATTAGATTTTGATGCCTTTATTTCATCTTACATTAAATTTAATGTGGAATTTGTTACTAATATATAAAATTACATTAAATAACAAGATTTTTGGTTTACAACCCGTTTACTAAAATTTTCTCTCATCGCATCTATTGCAAGCACTTACCTTCGATAGTTGTGACGATCTTCAAGTCAAAGGGTTCACTTCGATAAACAGTACGAAAAATCACATTAGTATTAACTCTTGTAACAAGGTAACGATATCGAACGTAAATCTACTTGCACCTGATGAAAGTCCTAACACCGATGGAATCAATATCGCTGGATCTAGCCAAGTGACTATAACAGATTCCTTCATTTGAACCGGTAATTTTAAGATTAAATGTTTACTGATCTTTTGTTTATAAAATTAGTTTACTTCTTAACTAAACCGATATAAATAATAACGTCATGCAGGTTATGATTGCGTTGCCATAAACGGAAACACCAAGGACATCAACATTACAAATGTTAATTGTGGTCCTGGTCATGGATTTAGATTTGTCATAATATATATATTCAAAATTTGTATATACACATGCACATGTAAAATATATGCATGGAAAAGACGTTATACATTTGATAAACTCAGAATAATAACATATATACTTTGCAGTATAAGGAGTTTAGGTAAAAATGGAGAGACTGACACAGTCGAAAACGTTTGAAGAAGTATACTCTCAATAAAACTGATAATGGAGCAAGGATCAAGACATGGCCTGTAATTTTCACTCACCATATACATATACATATTCGAATGATAAATATATATATACATCATTTGTACACATTTGCCACTATATATATATAACATTATAAGAGATGCAGGGAGGCTCAGGATATGTTAGGGGTATAACATTTGAGGATATCATATTGATTGAAACGAAAAATTCGATTGTGATCGATCAATTTTATGGCAAGTGTCATCCTAATTGTCCCGGCGGGGTAAGTTTCTTCTAGGACTCTTTTTTAATATTATTATATTATGTTATCATCATCACTAAATGTAAATATTCCTTAATTTATATATATAGTTTTGGATAATTTTTAATTCTACACAAGATTATTTATCATATATAATGAAATAAATGTATGAATCTAACATTGACAAATCAATAAAAGCAAAACTCTGCAGTGGAAGTGAGCAACGTAGCTTTCAGAGGGTTTCAAGGGACTTCGGCAAATAAAGTGGCGATAAATCTAAATTGTAGCAATATACAACCATGCAAAGACATCGTTTTAGAACAAGTGGACATCAAATCAGTAATTAATGGAAAGATCTATGCGTCATGCAATAATGCTCAAGTTGTTTCTCAAAGTACAAGTCCACCTGTGAAATGTTCATCTACATGAGCTCCAAAAATTATATTCTAAGGATTTATCTTATGCTTGTATTAATATGAAAAAGTTTATTTTATACTTGATATTACTATTTTTTAATAATAGCACAACAATAGTTCTAATTTTCTCATTGTTATTGTTGGATAGATTTTAAAATTTGTATTTTATCTTTAAACGATATTTGAAAAATAATTTATTTTAGTTATTATATCTTATACTCGCAATTAATATCAAAGTTCTTGTTTTTTCCAGTCCATTTTCTTAATATTGTTAAGATGAACATATATAGTTCTTTTTATTTCATTGTCGTTAAAGCATACTCTGTAAATTATTCTTAATTTTAGTGTGTGTATATATATAATTTAAATATTTATGTTAAATATTTGTAGGATACTATTATGATCGTATCGAAAGAGGATAGAAAAATCTAGAGGAATTCAAGGAGGTTATAGTAACGGCAATAATGTTAGAGGTTGTTATAGGACATTAAGGGCAAATTCGGAAAGTTATAGGATGTTAAGCACAAACACACGAACAAAACAAAAATAATAATGATGCAAGAAACTAATTACCAATAAACCTCTAACACGGCATAAATAATAGAAAACAGGATAGATAACATTAATTAGAGAATCAGAATCTAATATCAAATTTATGAATTTGGATGAAAAGTTCTCTAATTAAATCGAACGATTGACGTTCTAAAATCTTTAACAACACAAGCAAAAAACGTTTAGAGTTTTTCTAATCACTAAAACACCTTAATCCTTTACAAATACCGCTAAAAAACATTATAAATAAGTGAAGACGCCACAATCACCAATGGTTTGAGTGATTAATAAATCAGAATACTTGAAAACTAAAATCTCAAGAGTTCATATATAGTTTTCCAATAAACAACAAGAAAAACTTTTATTTTACAAATAAAAGGCATGTTGCTACAACTAAATGAGAGTTTGGAAAGACCTAATAACTAAACCAAAACAAACCAAATATAATTTAAGCAATCCAAACTGAAATACATGTAAGGTCTTTGTTAACTTTCTAAAACTTAAATGAAACATAGACACTTCATTTTGGGCTTACGAATAAGCCACAAAACATGTTAACCATCATTAAAATATGCTAAAAACACCTAATATCATGGGCTCATGTATTTGGGTCTCCATCTTCAGTTTGGTACTTGTTAGACTTGTAATGTACTTACAATGGTTTGAGCTCTCATAATGTTTGATTTAGCTTTTTGTTGAAACTCAAACTTTTAATTAAACAATGTTATAAATGGATGTTAAATTTGTTTGGATTTAAAACGAGTCATCAGTCCTTTAATCTTCAAGTTTTAATCATCACGCCTCAATCTAAGTTCTTGAGAATCAATAGTTGTCATCATGTTGTCTTAATGTCCACATCATCTTTGGCATAATATATTCAAAGGTAGTAATTTCTATAAACCTTTTTTGTATATGCATTTTAGCACAACATCTACACTCAACATTTTTTTAATTGCTATGTTTGGGCAATATAAATTATCGCTTCTTGCATATCTACTTGATTTATAGCCAATATGATAAACTCTCGGACAAGCAATCGAATTCGACATTGTTCATCTCTATGTCAAACCTCTAATATATCCAATTTTGAAGTGACAAAAAATCTAGGATGCTTAAAGACGTTATATATAATTGAGTTTAGATTATTTTGTTGATTTAGATATGGATGAATTGATATAATCAGAAGGTTCATGTAACATATATATCAATATTTTCAATGCACGTGCGTTGCCCTAACATTATTATAACGAAAAACATACCACATTTGTGCAACATGCACCGATCTAATCGTATTAAAAAAATCTTAACAACATTTCTCTTGATTAAATAGCTAAAGAGTTTTCAAGAGACTTTTACGGCCTGGATTGAAGAAAAAGAAGAGGTGATCACATAGAGGAAATAAGGAAAGAGATAATGTCACTTTAGAGCAATTTAATAATTTGTAATTTGATAATATCAAAAAATTAAAATTTAATAAATTTAAATATAAAATATATAAAATATAAATGAAAGGTAAAAACTGAAAGAACTTTTCATAGTGTCGTGTGATAACACTGAAAGTGTATCAATATTAGGATAGGTTTTTACACCATTTTCGCATGTATCTTACATTGAGTCATACTTATCCGATATGATTTCGAGCTTCACACACCCGTTTTGTTGGTTTTCAGGTTTTTAGGCGACAAGGCCTAAATGAGCTTAATATGAAGAATTTCTGATCAAAACCACATGAATAGAAGACATATCTACTCAGAGCTCTAGAACCCAAAGGAACACCCGAGCAACGAGCAGAAAAGAGAAGTATCAAGGACACAAGGGTGCCCGGTCGGGCACTATCCCTCCATGACTCGGGCCCGCTTAACCACGCGATTGGGCGAGCCTATACCCGACCGGGCAACACCTGTGCCCGAGCGGGCCGCGTAATTCGCAACAACCTAGATCTCAATTTCAAACGAGCGGATAAAAAGAACTGAACAGATCTAGAGCAAGGGGGCGACGAACAGGGCAAGAAAAGACGGGAAAAACATCTGGAAAGGCTCAGGAGATATCGGAGAAGAAGAGAGGCACCAATCCGTACACCGGTAACACAATAGGGAAGGTCGAGGCATCGAATTCCTTAGGGTTTATCAAGTATAGGACTTTGTTATCTTCTGCTTTTGTTTCTTCCATGAGTGAGTAGAGTCCCTACTGCGGGCAGGGATATCGGATTTGTATGTATGAACGATGTTTCGCGTTAATGCTTAGTTTTATGAATTTATTCTTGATTTACGGTTTTACGCTTAG
>CM071865.1:32948748-32959578 GCA_036759665.1 Gynandropsis gynandra | reverse complement strand
ATATGTTAATCACTGTTGGAAGGTAGGGTTGCATGTATCCATGGTTAGGAGGTTTAGGCTCGGAAGAATCACTCCTCACCGTAGAGCATGAATTTCCCGTTGTCAAGAATAGGTTATAGAACTATGATCCTTAGTCCTTCATCTATGCAATTCCCGGTATCCCGTACACCCGTAGTATTCACCATATCTAGTCTTATCTCTAACCTAGTTTCGTTGTCACCATTAGGATAGTTTTAGGAAATTTAGGACCATATCCCATTCTATCTTCTTTCATCTTAGTTTAGTTTCGTTCTTAGTTTAGCCACTTCAGTCCCTAGAGATCGACCTTGGTACTACACGATCCGGATACTTGCGGTGAAGTGGACTAGGAAAATTATAACTCGTGTTACCACACGTCATCGTGCAACAATGAGTTTCAATTTAATATTCTAATAATTTTTTGTTATTATTTGTTAAAATGTTTGTAATAAAAAAGAATTTTTCTTAGTTATTTTAATAGAAAATTTAAATAATAGTTGATTTAAATACCAAATTGTTACTTTTAATAAATATATTAACGCAAAATGGGCTAAAATTATCCATTTGAATGGCGGAAACTTCAAAAATATCTTTGATATATTATTAAGGTTTCAATCCTATCATCCTCTAAAAAATAATTCAACTTCAACTTTATCCTTATAATATTGATATTCCCAAATTACTCCTATGATCCGTGCGATCCATGTGAGCCTTGAAATCCATGGGGCCCATGCGACCGTTATTATCAATGCGATCCATGCGACCCTTGTTACCCATGCGACATTTACGACCAAACGATCAATGTGACCCTCGAAAATCGCTGAAAATCGCTTGAAGTTGGAAATCGCTGAAAATCACCCGAAATCACTTGAACTCGCTCGAAATCGCTAAAAATCATTGGAAATTGCTTGAAAATCGCTAGACATCATTAGAAATTGCTGGAAAACCGCTGGAAATAGCTCAAAAATCACTGAAAACCGCTGAAAATTGCTCTCTACTTCGAAATCACCTCTCACTCCTTCTTTTCAACTTTGAAATATGTTTTATTCTGAAATAATGTCAAACCGTGTGTGTTTTCACAAACAAACAATAAGGACACATCTGTCTTTTCTCTAAATTTTTCTTTCATTAAGTTTTTGAGGGTATACGTGAAGCAAGGAAGTCCTAAGAAGGCATCTTTGATATTTTTCCATTTGAATGCAATTATTATATAAATAAAAAAGAAATTCCTAAGGGAAAACAAAGAACACTTAAAATAATAATGCGATCTAGTAGAAATTTCGGTGATACCAAAAGGGAAATGTCAAGATAAAACTTTGGAACCTTGGAGGGCAACGCAAGTTTCGTGCGATGTGGAATTGCTACCATTGTATAATATATGTATTCCCTGCCTTATCATAGTAAAACATGATCGAATTCATCTCGCTAGTCTTTCAAGATAAACAATTATTTTTTTTACGATATCTTTTTTTCAAATTATTTATATAATTTGACGACTCTTCGAATATTGTAGATACGTTGTTCACACTGTAGATAGAGACCACATTGCAACTAGGATCTACTAACAAAACCGCTTTTGAGTGGCATGCCTCTTCTTGTCCATGGCAATAAAATTGACAAGTTAGAATTGATCTATCAATGTTGGACTTGTTTCAGTTTGACTCAATCTCAATGCATTGATATGTTACAATATTTCTTCATTAGGACCATGACCTCAAGAATTCAGAATATTATAATATATTAACTTGATTTTTGAGATACTTTCAGTGAAGTATATGGTATACTTCATATGCATCGATTCTGGATTTTTTATGGATATACAACCCTGAAAAACATACGCATTACATGCCCACCTCCTGACATGCAATGATTTGATCTTATGAATAATCTTTGATATATTTTTTACTCATGTCCCACTAAACAACCTTTCCGCAAAATGTTTGCAAGAAGTATTGATTATTTGGATTTGGTGCAGAACCCTTGAATCCATTACAGAAAGATAACTATTTTTTAGTTGAGTTAGCCCAAATTCATTAATATGGTATTAGAATTCTTCAACTCAATTTGAATATATTAATAATTTTAAAGAAAAATGGTTCAAAACAGATCTCATCTCGAGTTGATTTTAAATTGAAAGATTATAAATTTTATCAACATAAGACAAAATCATGATTAGTAAAAGATAAAATAGTTACCTTGTTAAAAGAAAATATCAAAAGAAGATGAAAGAAACATTGTTAAAACATAAGACCACAATATTAACAAAGGAATATATGTCATTTTCCATATAAACATCGACATAATAAGCTTTACATTTTCTCAATTTGGCTTAAGAACTGTTTCATGTGTGGCTTCTAAAGTTTTTTTTAATGAACATTTTTTCTTAGTTACTTTTATAACAATGAAAGAAGTTATAAATTTATATATAAACACAATAAAAGTTTTGAGAATAATTTGGAAAATAAGAAAAAATAATTAAATAGAAAAGAAAGAGTAGATCTAAAGCGAGTCATGTGAAATTTGCTTTTGTTTTCCTATTTGAGATTCACGCTTTGAGAATGTTGAATAAATTGCATTTATTTACCTGCCGAAAAATATTGGAAAATAACAAACATTAGACCGATGAATGATAAACAATAATATTTCCACAAAATAAAAATAAAAAGAAGAAGAGCGATTGAGATCATTAATTTATTAATTAATAAATATTTGTCAATAAATAGTTACCGATACATATAATTATGTGTTTATAATGTTTCGCAATAGAATAATAAAGAATGATAATATAACGGAAAAACTTTATTGTATAGAAGTCTTATCACTAATTTGAAAAGCTGACACAAGTTATAAATAAGATAAAAACAGAAAAACTTGTTGATAAATTTCTTATTAAAGATCCAATTTAAAATAATTATACCCTTGTGATTTTTAACATTTTGTTTCCTCAAAATTTTGAAAAAATATAGATTATTTTTAGAAAGAAAATAGATTGTTAGTGAAATAATTCTTTAGAATAAAAATATTTACATAAAAATTTATAAATGATGAAAGTATACTTTTCATTGTTATAAAAGTTTAAAAAAATACAAAATAACGTGATATATTGTTGTATATTAATAAGATAATGGAAGGAAAGTTAAAATAATAATGCAATCTAGTAGAAATATATGTGATATAGAATGGGAAATGTCAAGATAAAGCTTTTGGACTTTAGAGGGAAACACAGGTTTCATGTGATGCGGTGTTACTGCCATTGTATAATATATGTATTCCTTGCCTTATCATAGAAAAACATGATCGAATTCATCTGGCTAGTCTTTCAAGATTAAGAGAAACAATTATTTTCTACAACATCTTTTTTTATCAGATTGCTTTAAGTAATTTGACAAGTCTTCGAATATTATAGATACGTTGTTCACACTGCAGATAGAGACAACATTCTGACTAGGATTTACTAACAAAACCGCCTTTGAGCGGCATGCCTCTTCTTGTCCATGACAATAAAATTGACTAGTTAGAAGCTCTCTCAAAATAATCTTTGATAGATCAATTTTGTATTAATCCAGTTAGAATTTATCTATCAATGCTAAACTGTTTTCAGTTTAACTCAATCTGAATGCATTGATATGTTACAATATATTTTCATTGGGACCATGACCTCAATAGTTCAGAATATTATCATATGATTCTTGAGATACTTTCAGTGAAGTATATGATATATTTCATATGCATCGATTCTAGATTTTGGATGGATATAGAGCCCTAAAAAACCTACGCATTACATGCCTAACTTCGGACATCCAATGATTAGATCTTATGAATAATGTTCGATGCATTTTTCAGTCACGTCCTTCCTAACAACCTTTCTGCAAAATGTTTATAAGAAGTATTGATTATTTGGATTTGATATAGAGCCCTTGAATCCTTTGCAGAAAGATAACTAAATTTGGATTGAATTAGCCCAAAATCATTTAACATGGTATTAGAAGTCTTCAACTTGATTTGAATATATTAAATTGAAAGATCATAAATTTTGTCAACATAAGACAAAATCATGATTATTAAATGATAAAATAGTTATCTTTAGCATGTTAAAATAAAATATCAAAAGAAAATGAAAGAAACATTGTTAAAATATAAAACCACAATATTAACAAAGGAGTATATATCATTTGCCATATAAAGATCGATATAATAAGTTTTACCTTTTCTATCTTTGGCTTAAGAACCTTTTCATGTGTGGCGTTTATAGCTTTTTTTGAATGAACTTTTTTCTTAGCTACTTTTATAAGAATAAAACAAGTTATAAATTTATATATAAACACAATCAAAGTTTTTAAAATAATTTAGAAAATAAGAAAAAGTAATTCAATATAAAAGAAAGAGTAGATCCAAAGCGAGTCACGTGAAATTTGCTTTTTGTTTTCCTTTTTGAGATCCACGCTTTGAGAGTTTTGAATAAATTGCATTTATTTACCTGCCGAAAAATATTAAAAAATAAAAACATTAGAACGATGAATGATAAGCAATAGTATTTCTATAAAATAAAAATAAAAAGAAGAACAACGACGGACATAATTGATTTATTGATTAATTAATATTTTTCAATAAAATAGTTATTCATACATATAAGTATATATTTATAATGTTTTGCCATAGAATATTAAAGAATGATAATATAATGGTAAAATTTTATTGTATAGAAGTCTTATGAGTAATTTGAAAGCTAACAGAACTTATAAATAAGATAAAAACAGAAACACTTATTGATAAATTTTGTATTAAAGATCCAATTAAAAATAACGATATCCTAATGAGGTTTAACATTTTAATTTATTAAAATTTTGAAAAAAGATAGATTATTTTTAGAAATAAAACTAAATTGTTAGTGAAATAATTCTTTAGAATAAAAATTTTATATACATAAAAAGGTTTAAATGATGAAAGTATATTTTTTACTCTTATAAAATATAAAATAACGTGATATATTATTGTATATTAATTAGATAATGAAATAAAACGAATAAAAAGAAAAAAATTGAATAGATAAATCGAAACAAATTACCATGATGAACAAAAATTCGCCTAAGGAAAAGAAGAAAGATTATCAGAAGGACAACGGCAGCAAGAAGTCCAATGATGATTGCGAATGTCTTCTCTCCTTCATTGCTCTTTTTATCTTTTCTCCTCATTTTTATCATCATTTTCCACAATTATTATTATATCCATATATATATATATTAAACCAATAAAATGAAAACGAAAAAAAGACCTTAATAATGCTTAAGAAAGCTCAAATTTTGAAGTAGTAAAAAAAATTAAATTTCTTGTTGTTCTTGAGTTGTGTTTCACCCTACCCTAGGCTATTCTGGTAATCCATCGGACACTCAAACTTTCAAGTAATAAAAATCATTATAAATTCTAACGGAGAAATGCTAAAATTATGGTATACATAGCTCTATTGACAAAGATGTGTGGAATATCAACGTCAGTCATATTAAGCTTTCATGATGATTATGAAATTATTTTGCATATTATGTATTATGAAACGATTTATATCATTGAAAATACAATTAAATTTTAATTTCAAACAAAAAAATGTATTTAATTGTAAATTTTCATAATTCCATTGTATTTTAAAAAAAGATAAAAATACTGATTTTTGAAAATCAAAATCATCAACCATCTTTCAAGTTCGATTATTTCTTAAAAATTAGTTTTTTTTAATTGTTGTAATTAACGAAATAAGACAAAAGAAGAAGAAGCAGCAGAAGAAAGATATGAATAATTTACATTGATGAGGGTTGGAATAGGAATGGGAAGCATTAGTGGAATAGCGAGCATAACACTTTCCCAAGAACATGTCGCCGGTGACGGCAGAGCCACAATCGCTTTTGAGTCGTCTAATGGCCGTTGATAAGCAATCTTGGCATTCCTCAGCCGTTAGATCTCCGACGCATTGAGCCACTCCCTCAACTTCCCCCGACCCTCCCACCCTAAAATACCCTCCTCCTCCGCTTAGTAGACCCTTCATTACGGCATCTCTCTGCCCCATTTTCTCCTCATTTTCCCTATTATACATATCAATATTATACATATCAATTTTATCTTGAAGAGTCAATCTCATGAAAAATATATTTTTCTAAAGTGTAAAAACTATAGATGAATTATTATTTTCCATTTTTATATATAAATTATCATTTAATATATAAAGTATAAATATTATTTTAAAATTTAAAGTGTACACATATTAGGGGCGGACACGTATCGGGTATCCGAAAAAATTTTAGAAAACGAGCTGAAAAATCCTAACCCAGCTCAGCTCAGCTGGTCTTTAGCTCATAAAACAAGTCAGTTCCCGACCAAGGTTATTTAATTGTAACATATAAATATGATATATTAATTATCATCAACCCAAATAAAATATCTACAGTATAAAAATATTAATTCAAATACAAAATTACTAATACAGAAATACTAGTTGGAAAAAAATTATTGAATATATAAACATATTTTTATAATAAAAATATATTATTTGGTAGAAATAGGAAAACTATAATAATAACAATAATAATAATAATATATAAATAATGTATTGTTTTTTCATAAATAGTATTTAAATACAAAAATATATAATATATATAAATAAGAATACATCTGATTTGTATGTGATTTTGTACAAAGTTCGCATAAACTCTTTCGTTTTCGGCTCAGCTCGTGAGTTTGGTTTTTAAATGAACTTGAAAATATCTTGATCGACTTGCTTAAATATGATCTGAGCTAGAATTGGCTCGCGAACCAATAGTTTATTTTATACCCCTACCTAAAGGCGACTAAGGAAAAGAGATTGTAGAAAAGTTACTAGTAATTTAATATAGGGCATTATTGTAATTTGTAAAAAAATATGGATTTGTTTTGTAAATTTATCTATGTATTCGGGTATTCGCGAGTATGGTTTTTGACAAAGAAAAATCCAATCTCGAATTGAGGACGGATATCAGATCGGATACCTCGAGTTTTTTTCTTCAAACCTGACACATATATTGTTTAAAAGTAATTATCATGTGTTATTCTAGTTTATATATAAAAATGAAAAAAAAAATCAGATATAATTAATTACGATATTTTAGAACTCATTCATAATCATATATTTTAAGGAATTTTCTCATTTTAATTCATTCACTAATCTGTAGTAGACCAATATATATAGATATATGTTCATACCCCTCAGAGGGCCCACACTTCCTCAGCACCACCGTCTTGTCCTCGGAGCCGAGGAAGCTTACGTTGTCGTACTTAATGTAGCAACCGGCGAGCTGCAACGCGCCGCCGCACGCGCCGGGGCAGAGGGAGCCGACCTGCGTTATAAAATGATATACTAACTAGTTTAAGTAATTTAAAAAAAAAAAATTGATGCATAATGATTCATATGTTTCATGTACTTATCTGCATATTTCTATAACTCATTGATTTAGTTTAATTTGATTCGTTTGATTTTAATATGTTAATTTTCTAATATTAATTTCTGTTTTTTGAATCGGTTTCGTTTTTCGACGTGGTACGATTATTTTTTCGTTTCAATGTGAACTATAAGTAGCATTAATTACTTATTCCTTTAAGATAATGTGGTATAGGTATAAATCAGAAAAGAAAATTCGGAAATTCATGTTTTTTTAAATTCATTTATCTTAAATCAACAATATTTATATATGGGTTTAAAAAATAGGTGTATTTTGACTGATTCTGACAATTTTTTTATAGTTGTCTTATACATGGTATTTTATTTCACTATTCATATTTTTTTAAGAAAAAAAGAAAAATAAAGAAAAGAAAAGATAGTGAACCTGTGAGACGGCGCGGGCGACGCAGGTGGCGCAGTCGGGCATGGAGAGGTCGCCGCGGCACTGGAAGAGGCCGCGGGTGGTATCGGTCGCGGCTGAGCCCATTACGGTGAAGTTGTTGTACGAAGTGTAAGTGGCTGAGTTCACCAGTGACGTCAGCAGCGAGTTCATGTTTGATTCGTACGGCGACGCTGGAGAATACTTCTGCTGCGAGCATCCACCATAGACGAAGGCGTCCGTGGAGGCCGCGGCCGCAATGGAGGCGGCGGCTGCGGCAGTAAGGAAAGAGAGGAGGAGAAAGAGAGTGTTTTTTGGCTTTGACATTGCCATTGATAATATGTTGGTATAGGTGAAGGGGAAGAAGACATGTGCAATGGGGAGAATCAACCTATTTATACATTTTTTTAACCCCATAATCTCTAGATTTTAACATAAAGGTTCAATTATTTTACAAATATTAATTAAAAAACGTATAGAATTTACATTTTACATTATTTAATTTTTTGTTTGTTAATGTGGTGAGTTTGTATTACTCAGAATAATTTGTATTATTCATTTGTTATGTTTTAAACATGCATGTTTTATAATTTTTCACAATGCATGCAGATACGTAAAAATGATGGACCGTTTCTTTTTTATTAATATATATATATATATATTGTTAGGGAAAAAATGAATATTTCAAAGTTTAGTGATGAACATGGAATTCTTATAATTGTAATAATTGAATCCCTTAAAGTAAAAATTATTGTATAAATTTGTTGGAAAAGTATCTCATTTCCACAATGAGGACAAGTAAAATTTGTGCATTTCCATTGAAACACCTAAGATGTAAACTTTAACAACAAATTCCTCTTTAAAGAAACAAAATAAATAAATAAAGACTAAAGAAGAAAATATTCCATTCACTTTTGCATCAATCAATTTTGTCACGAAATAAATACCTCTTTTGTAATATATTAAGCAAAGAAATTCAACTTCAAAAGTTGAATATTCTGCATTTATGCTTTATTATAATTTATAAATGTTTAAACTTTTGGAGATTATATGTATATTCATTGGGATTCATGGAGAGATATGTGGGTGAGTTAAGTGCAAAAGCTTTAAGATCGCATCTCCAACTGTACCATCGCACTAATCGAGTGCCCATTTTTTCTACTTTTTAGGATACACATTGCTTGCCCTCTAAGGAACTCCTTATTTTCCATTTAATCTAGTTTTATTTTTTAAAAAATGTAAACTTACTTTTTTTTAATATATTTTCAGATGAACTTTAAGAGCATTACGTTCCACTCAATCTGATCCAAATGCCAACTAAAATGAATAATTTCCTTGATATAAAGATACCATAACAAATAGAATATTTGTAATCGAATTGAAACATTTTGGTCCATTTGCCCACAAAAAAGATAGTTTTGACAAATTTGGAGAAGATGTGTTGGTTTTAGTATAATACCATAATAATATAATAGTAAATTATTCGTTATTGTTAAATCAAAGATATTCCTACAAACTAGTGTTTCAAAATCTGTCTTTTTTGGTGAGTTTATTGTCTGCAAATTTCACGGAATTTAATTTTTCTACAACAAATTTTTACAAATTTCACTGAAGAATCTCCCCGATATTGAGGTTTTTTCGGTGATACATTGATCTTCTCGGTTGATTTTCAATGGTTTTGTCGATGTCTTCAGTCGAACTTTTGTAGATTGCAACGGTCGATTGGAGGTCTGCGGGTTCTTTGCCATCAACAACCTCCGACTACTTCCAACTCCAACGAAGTGACTTCTGGCCACATTAGTGGTTGATAGATCCCAGAGAAATTACTTGTTTACATTTTGTTTCTATTTTGGTTTTGTTGTAAAATGAGTTTCATTGTCTGCAATTTCATGGAATTTGCTTTCTCTACAACGAATCTCTGCAAATTTTACAGAAGAATCTCGTCGAGGTTGTGGTTTTATCGGTGATACACTAATATTCTCGGTCGATTTTCTGCAGGTTTTTCGACTTCTTCAATCGACCTTCTATAGATTGCAACGACATCGGTCAGAGGGCTGCGGATTCTTTGCCATCATCAACGTCCGACTGCTTCCAACCCCAACGAAGCGACTTCCGACCATATTAGTGATGGATAGATCCAGGGAATGTATTTGGTTACATTTTTTTTCTATTTTGGGTTTGTTGTAAAATGAGCTTCATGGGTTACCCATTAGTGATCTATTTCGATTCATGAGTTCTTCTTAACTGGATGGAGCAAACGGTGAACTCAGATAAGGTACTAGGTTACGTTTTGCTTCAATTTTGGTTTTATGTGCTCACCTTTTTCTTGGTGTTGCTCTTACGTCATCGAATGACGTCTTTACTTTTCTTCATTGTTGAAAAATGATTTTAAATTAATGGTTGCGACTTGAAATCTGGGATCATTTTTTATGGGCATATGAGAAGTTTTGGATATCAAATGTACGATTCATTTGGGTATTTCTTCGTGCCTCAGACATTGCTAGAGCTCGGAAATCAGTAATAATATTATGCAAAATTGAATAGTTTGTATTTTAGTGTAATGACATGTTTTATGTATAGATTCTCTTGGTTTAGGGAATTTATTTGTTGGCGGCCATTGTTGCTTCTCTTTTTTTCTCTTATAGATGGAGAGTGTGGATTTTGTAAAACAAAGATGATTCAGTGGAAGCAAGATTAGAAAGAGTGAGAAAAGATCGAGATATAGAGAGAGATTGAGAGCGAGCAAAAGATCGAGAGATTTAGAGAGAATAAGATTAACTATTCTCTTATGTTTTGCTTTCGATACAAAGTTTCATATAAGGGGAAAACAGTCTATTCCCCCCTTGATTTTCATGCTTTAGTCCTATTCCCCCCTCGATTTTGACATTCGTTCTATTCCCCCCTCGATTTTCAGTTTCAGCCTATTTCCCCCTCCATTATCATGTTTTAGTCCTATTCCCCCCTCGATTTTGAC
>CM071865.1:32934151-32945628 GCA_036759665.1 Gynandropsis gynandra | reverse complement strand
GCATACTAAAATTGTAATTTAAAAGTAATTATTATATTAAAAATTTTATTGTTACTTAAAGTTAGCAAAATTAACTTAAGTTAGCAAAAGTAACTTAAAGTTAGCAAAAGTAACTTAAATAAAAATTTTTATTTTTATTGTAATTTAAAATGAGCATTGTCACACGTGAGATTAGCAAAAGCTTCAAGTTATAATTAATTAACATTATCAAGGATTTTCTCCGTAAACCAATTCACATTAAAAAAATACATTAATTTATAGTTCCTTTGTTGGCTAGATAAATTATATTTTTATAGTTCCTATAAGTATTAAACTACCTATCACAAGAAAATCAATATTATATTTTACCATTTACGTATTTCCTTTCAGAGAATGTGATCAAGCTAGATGAATATTCCTACTTTACATTTCAACTTGATACATTCTTTATAGTATCTGCCTACTTCAATCCTAGAAATGCAATTAAACAAGAAATGCATAAGATTTCAAGATAGATGTTACTAATAAGGTTTTGCCCAAATTAATGGATGCCTAAAAAAAGAAGCTGTTTCGAAACTGTCCATCTCATCATACACATAATGTATGCCTAATAACACATGATACTTAAAACCTACCATGTCAATCATACACATACCGGCCATTCAAAAACTAAGACTCGTGTTTCAATCATAACGCACGACTAAAATCGTATTCTCACTAAAATCGTATTCTATACCTTAAATCAGTAGAGACGCGGACGAAATCAGCGGTCGGAGAGACGCGGCGGCGGCGACTGACGGACGGAAGGTGGACGGACATCGGACGAAATCGGCGAAAAATGTAAGAAATTGAGCCAAACCGGCGACGATGAGTTTGGGGGAAAGGAATTCGGTCGAATAAATAAACATTTCCGGACGGGTGTCGCGAACCGTCTGGAAATAGCGACGGTTTTCGGACGAACAAGACAACCGTCCGGAAATTGGCGACGGTTTACGGACTGACCAAGATATTCGTCCGGAAATTGGCGACGATTTACGGACTGACCAAGCAAACCGTCCGGAAATTGGCGACGGTTTCCGGACTGATGCCGCATCCGTCCGGAAATAGGGACGGTTTACGGACTGGCTACGCAACCGTCCGGAAATTCCATACGCCGCTCCAGTTTAGTCCCTAAACCGTCCGAAAATTAAAACTGAAGAACGGGTTTCGATCGAGGGTTGGGTTTCGACCGAGAGACGGGTTTCGATCGAGGGTCGGGTTTCGATCGAGGTTCGAGTTTCGATCAAGGGTCGGGTTTCGACCGAGAGAAGGGTTTTGATCGAGGGTCGGGTTTCTATCGAGGGTTGGGTTTCGATCGAGGGTCGGGTTTCGACCGAGAGACGGGTTTCGATCAAGGGTCGGGTTTTGATCAAAGGTCGGGTTTCGATCGAGGGTCGGGTTTCGATCGAGGGTCGGGTTTCGATCAAGGGTCGGGTTTCGACCGAGAGACGGATTTGGATCGAGGGTCGGGTTTCGATTGAGGGTTGGGTTTCGATCAAGGGTCGGGTTTTGACCTAGAGACGGGTTTCGATCAAGGGTCGGGTTTCGATCAAAGGTTGGGTTTCGATCAGGGGTCGGGTTTCGATCGAGGGTCGGGTTTCTATCAAGGGTCGGATTTCGACCGAGAGACGAGTTTCGATCGAGGGTCGGGTTTCGATCAAAGGTCGGGTTTCGACCGAGAGACGGGTTTCGATCAAGGGTCGGGTTGATTTTAATTCATAAAACATTATATATATAATATAAAGATAAAACATAAATCATTATCTATCGTTAATACAATATAAAGATAAAAATAACAATTCTTTAAACGTCTGAATTTGATTCAGAGTCACATAATTCTTCCGTCGATTCTTGTGATTCTGAATTTGATTCAAATTCTTCATCTTCTTCGTTTCCTTCTATCGTTTCATCTTCAATTTCTTCGACTTTCATCAATAGCAACAGCAACAATCTTTTGTTGTTGCATGGCCAAAAGTCTGAGACACTTCATGATTTACGATACTCCTACTAAAATTTCCACAACACCCCTCGGTCGTGGTGCAAAATTCTCTCCATGAGATAACCAAATAAAATAATTTGGAGTAAACCCTCTTAAATAGAGATGATTCCAAACGGTTTTCTCATTAACGAATTTTTCATTTTTGCATTTTATACATGGACAAACCAACTTATCGTTTTCTCTATAAACATGTTGATTTGTCGCCACCGTCATAAACTGTGTAAGGCCTTCTAGAAACTCCTTCGATACACTTTGAGTTTCCGGGTCAATTCTTCTATACATCTATTGTCTCAAAACGAAAATATTCGATCTCGACGACGATGCCATTACAATTAGAAACGATAACAAGATATAAAGAGAAATATATGAGATTTGTGTGTGAGAAACGGGTAGAAGAGAAGAGATTAAATAGAAAATTTTAAGACCGATTCGGGACGAATTGCGGACTGGAATGAATATTTCCCGGCGAACCATCCCTAAGTCGTCCGTAATTCGGGACGGAATCGGGACTTAAATATTTTTTGGTTCGAAAATATTTGAGTCCCGATTCCGTCCCGAATTCCGGACGACTTAGGGACTAACCTTCGGTCCCCAAATTTAGGGACGGATTCGGGACGGTTTTCTTAATCCGTCTTTAATTAGTCCCTAATCTGTCCCTAAATTTAGGGACGGATATGTCAGTCCGCAAATTCAGTCCCGAAATCCGAATTTTCTTGTAGTGGCGGTCAACTAGGTACAGGAGAGCGTGGAGCTCATAACTTCTCTTTGACTAGACGTTTAGAGCGGGATACGGGATGCGGAACGGGAGCGAGACACGGAACGACTGAGCGAAGAGAGTGGGACACGAAACGGGACGCGGAACATGGAACGGCCAAGAGAGCGGGATGCGATTTTTCTTCATATACATAACATTCCCCCTCAAGCTTAGGCGTTCAAAAGCAACATGAGTGGAGACTCATTAAAACCTTTTCGGGGAAGCCCTAATTGGGACAAAAACCCGACAAAAAAAATGTACAACAATTTATGAACTCGAGGGACGATCGACTAAGTTTGAATTCGATGCCTTGAGACTGAAGAAATCCACGAGGCTGATCTGATAATGGAGATCTTTGCATACTTTTGAACTTGTGGATTTGGTGAAGACATCGGCCAATTGATATGAGCTTCTTGTGTATGTGAATTCAATGACACCATGTTCGAGCTTTTCTATAGGTTTGTGGCTCAATATCCCTGTCAATTTTACTAAAAAAAGCTTTGTGATCTGTAGAGGTAAATGCTAAAGAGCAAAAGTTTTAAATAGGGTGTTTGGTTGCCACGCCATTGAAATAGGGTGTTTGGATGCCACTCCGTTTAATAGGATTGTGAATCCAATCTAAGATTGGTCGCCTTATTCTAGTGCTTCTCCGAGGAACGATCTCATTTAGAATCCTTCCTTCGACTTCATCGACGCCATGATCCTCATTTTTTTTTTATAATCATGGCTTTATTCTTCGTTCTCATGATTTGAGACCCTAGTTTCCTCCTCATAATTCTTGTTCTTCATTTTTTAGGTTTCTTGATCATTTTGATCTTCATGATGCTCAGGTACACCTGGCAGGGGACCTGTTTCATTGTTAGTTTCAGAAATTATATGTACTAAGTTTTTAAGGGACAAACTTATATCATTTCGTTTCGAGATTCCTTTAATCTCTTCCCATGTGATTTTATCATAAAAGCTCTTGTCTTCGAGGAACATAACATCTCGAGACACCATTGCATGTTGAATTTTTAGATCGAAACACTTGTAGCCCTATTTATTACTGAGTACCTAATGAACATGGCTTTAGTGCTCCTTGGTTCTAACTTGTTTCGTCGTGAGTCAGGAACAAGAACAAAACACACACAACCGAAAGTTCTAAAGTACTCAAGATCAGGTTTTGTAGAGTTTCATACCTCATAAGATGATTTTTCCTTATAACCTTTGTTGGAATTCTATTAATGATGTGACATGCGGTCATGACCGCATCGAACCAAAACCTTTTAGGAAAATCTCAAGATTTCCATTAGGTTCTTGTTCTTCATCTCGGCCACTTCATTTTGTTGCGGAGTATATGGACACGAGGTTTGGTGTGTAGTGGATTGTTCTTCAAAGTACCTACGAAATAGAAGACTAGTATACTCTCTGATGCGTTATCAAAGTTAAACAAATAACCTAAACTACCTGCAAGTGTACGGCACATGTGTAGTACTTCAGGTGTCGATCCCACAAGGACTACGCAACACAACTTAAACTCTAACTGTGAATCAAACTTGCCAACGAACGAAATATGGTTTTAAGAATTAAATACTAAAAAAAGTAAACAAACTAGTACTTAAGAATGAGACAAACGTTCCAGGAAACCATTTTCACCACAAGACTACCGAAACCAACAATCAACCTATCTATCATGCAATCTCAGTCAAGTTATCTAAGGAAGCCGATCCTAATATGATATCTACCCTCTCTCGAGGCATAGACACGTGATCTAGTTAAGTTATCCCCTACTTTCGTGGCTAAAACCTTGAACTAAACCCATAAGACCTGTGATTCATCCGTTTTACCCTCAACCGCTGCTACCCGACTTTCGTGGCCTAGCCTCGGTTGTTCTAACTTTCTCCACCAAACAAGACTTCAGACAATGCTAAACCTAGAACAACTGAGGATACTTATTTCTTTTTCGAGCTTCTTTCTTTATTCTTTCTCTTTTTTCTTTCTTTTTATTTTCTTTTTATGTCTTCTTTTTCTTTTCCCTTTCTTTTTCTTTGCATACACACTAGGCTTCTAGGACGTCAGATTTGAAGGGATCCAGCCTCTACTTAGACCCAGACTACCGATGACAGTATACTCATGCATCTCGTTCAAGAGTGTAGCGGAGTAGGCGGTGTTTCATTTGTGCCATGCCCTTAGGACGTAGAAGGATGATCGCCAACCCACCATTTAGACCCGACCATCGAAAGAGTATCAAGGTCGATGCACTCATATCGATTTTAGATCATGCGTTTTAGGCATTATTTCTATCGACAGCGGAGTGTTAGTGTGCGCTCTTAATCTGCAAATAAGCTTGATCTCATACGATATAGTAATCCTCATAGAAAAGTGAAGTAAAGCATTCTCTACACGAAGTATGGTCATCTGGATAGAGAGAATAAATGATAAACTAGCCTAGAAACCTCGTCTAAACCCCCCACAAGCAACACTAGGATTCCCAAAGAACTACGACCTATTGTTTTTCAGCCGACTAATAAGCTCTAACGCTTAGGGAAAACCTAGCTCAAACATGCAACATCTCATGGAAAAGGACAACTTCTTAAGCATTCTAGGTTTAGGGTTCATCTCAAAACGTGGCACCGGACAAGTGCTTGGAACGACTCTGACTCACGAAAACAAAAACAAACTAAAAACTACAAAATCACCTAAAAACTACAAAATCAAAGGGGAAATGAAGGAAAATGAAACGAAATCACCTGACAAACGTGAGTTGCTCCCCCAGACTTGAATTGAACGGCGTCCTTGACGTGAAGCTCTGATGGAGGGTAAGGGAAGTGAAGCACGTTTGTGGTGGTATTTTTTTTTTTTGTGTTTTCTGCTGTTTTTTTTGTTTGTTTTTTTAACGAAATGCAAAATTAACCAAGTCTTAAACTAAAAACTAAGAAAAATAAAAAGGGTAAGGGAAGTGAAGCACGTTTGCGGTGGTATTTTTTTGTTTTTCTATTTTTTTTAAATGAAAACGAATAACCGAGTCTCAAAATAAAAACTAAAAAAATCAAACAGCTGGGTTGCCTCCCAGAAAGCGCTTATTTAACGTCTTTAAGCTTTGACGTCTCCATTCCTCATGTGTGTGCGACGGGTGGATCGAAAAGGAAAATGGAGTTTCCACTTTCGATCGGTTGAGCGGTTTGGTAGAGCTTTAGTCGCTGTTCATTAGCTTTGAATGTTCCGCTCGAATTGCTCCATAGTTCCACTTCTCCATGTGTGAAGACTTCTCGTACCTGAAAAGGACCAAACCAACGAGACCGTAGGTTGCCCGAGAGAAGCTTAGGACGAGAATTGAAGAGTAGAACTAAATCACCTAGTTGGAAGTCATAAGGTAGGATCTTTTCACCGTGCCATCCCTTAGTCATTGCATCTTTCTTTGGTACATCATGCACGGGATTCACTCGTTCGCTACCCGAGGTTTGATAAATGGTATCTGCATTGAAAAGTTTTATGATGTCTTTTTCTATTACCTCGTGCAAGTGCGGGTGCAACCTCTTTGGGTTTCAATGGAAGGTTCGTGGCTGTCCTCCGTATGATTTCCGTGCATACATATTGAAGAGCTGACTCTCCTACACTTCTTTATGCGAGTGGGTTGTTTTCTCATCTCATCTGCACTCAAGTTAGCATTCATAACAGTAGGATATATTTTATCGCATTCAACATACTCATACCGAAAAGAAGACGGAGGTGGCTCGGGCGTCTTCTCCATTGCGAAACCAGCGTGCGTTTCATGTGGTATCTCCTCACATGGGGCATCTCCTAGTGCTTCAACAGCACTCATGAATTTCATGTACATCTTGCTCCTAAATCACACAAAGCATTATCAATATCAATATTACCTATTGTGCATGGAATGGAGAAGCTTCCGGGGTCCTTCAACTTTGGTGGTAGCTTGTTTTGAAGGATAGCGTTGCATTCCTCGGTGAGAGCTACCGGCTCGGGCTGAGGTGCTGCCCGCTCGGGCTCAAGTGCTGCCCGTTCGGGCTTAAGTGCTGCCCGCTCGGGCTGAGGCCCGGGGTGTGGTATTTCTCGCCCAACTCGTGCTCAATTCGCTGGACAAAATCACCTTAACAAATGCCCACTCGGGCTAGGGAGTTACTCGCGCGGGTAGTGGCTATTCGTTGCCGATTCTCGTTCCGGTTGTTTCGTGATGATCCTCGATGTTGGTACTTTATCTCGTGCACGTCCTTTAGCTCCAAAATGAACTGAATACCCATAAAAACCTGTAAGAACATGAAAACACGAAAACAAATAAAATGGATACGGAATCATACGTAAAACATCGCTTCTATATCATAAACATCTCTAAAATCGTGCAAGAAATACGTATAAAAACGAGATGATCACTCTCCACCATTTTCAGTCTTTAGTCATTTTATTTTAGCTTCATATTGAGTTAAAACATGCTTATGTAATTTCACAAACACATCATAAACACAAATCTTAGACGAGAGAGTATAAATCCATGTAAACTTTGATTTTTCATTGATGAAGGTTACAAAATATTTTTTTGATCACGAGAAACACATGGAGTTGTCCAAACATCTCAATGAAACAACTCAAAACAGTTTTTATAATCTGAAATGGAGTTTGGAAAAACTTGTTTTACGTGCTTTCCTAAGATGCAAGCTTCACAAGCTTCATGTTTATCTTTAAGATCAGGAAAAATGATACTTAGAACTTTGTTATGAGGGTATCCAAGTCTGGCATGCCACATAGTGACTTATTAATATTTAAATTCATGACCATTGAGGAGATTTCCTTTGTCGATTACTTGTTTGCTTTCAATATCATGCATGCAAAATGAGTTAGAATCGAAAAAAAACATAGCAATTAAGGTCTTTTGTAAACTTTTGGACATAGATAAGATTATTAGAAAATTTTGGAACGAAGAGACACTACAAAAAAACATTGAGTTTCCAACGGATGGGGCAACGGATCCGTCCGTTGGAAACAAATCGCAACGGATTTTAACGGAGCCAAGAATATTTCTAACGGAATATTTCCGTTGCCATCCGTTACAATTTACGACGGATTTGCAACGGAAATAGCCCGTTGCCCTATCCGTTGCAATCCATCCCAATTTGTAACGGGTTTCTAACGGTAAGTTTCCGTTGGCGATCTCCGTTAGAATCCGACGCAACAGATGCCAACAGACGTCCGTTGCAATTTGTAATGGACATCCGTTAGAAAAGTTAACGGAATACCGTTGCAATTGTGAATATCGAGGTTCACCGGTCGAGATAATTTCACGTGATCGTCCAACGGGCATCCGTTACACCCTTTCCAATGGGCATCCGTTGGAAAGAACATTATTTAGATCTAAACCGAGGTTTGTAGCAAACCATCTACAACAAACATATTTTCAACACAATGTCGTCTTCTTCGAATCGAAATATATATAGATCGAGAGAGTGGATGTATAGAAGAAAGGATCCTATAACCGAAGAGTTTACGCAAGAATTCTTACACGGATTAGAGCAATTCATGAGTTTTGCGTCGATGCAGCCTTTGTGTCAAGAACGCGGAACAATGTTATGTCCGTGCAAAAGATGCAAAAATATGAAGTATCGAAGTCAAGAAATTGTTTGCAAACATCTTTATAAGGTGGGTTTCGTTGAAAATTACGAAATTTGGTTTTTTCATGGCGAAGACTGCGGTGTAAGAGATAGCGTGCAGGATGCACAAGTAGAACGAAATGAAGATGTTATTTATGAAGCATCAACGACAAATCCATATGTTGAAATGGTGTCAGATGCTTTTCCTGGAGTCGTTAATGAACAAACGCACGAAGAAATGCCGAACATCGATGCACGTCGATTCTTCAACCTATTGGATTCGGCGAAACAACCTATATATGAAGGTTGTCGTGAAGGTCAGTCTCGGTTATCTTTATCTTCAAGATTGATGGGTATTAAAACAGACTACAATGTTGCTGAAAATTGCATGGATTCTTTTTGCAAAACAATGCGTGAGTATTTACCGGAACATAATCAAGCTCCTGAGACATACTACGAAACAAAGAATATGTTGAAAGATTTGGGAATGCCATATCAGAAAATTGATGTTTGTAGAAACAGTTGCATGTTGTTTTGGGGAAATGATAAAGACTTGTTGGAATGCAAGTTTTGCGGTGCAAGCAGATTTCGGCCTAAAAAACCATCTTCACGTAAATATGTACCATACAAGAAAATGTTCTATATGCCTGTAGCAAACAGGTTGAGAAGGTTATATGAATCGAGAAAAACCGCTGCGGCTATGAGATGGCATGCAGAACACTCGGCGGTCGAAGGTATAATGCAACATCCATCGGATGGTAAGGCTTGGAAAGATTTCAATGAAATATTTCCCGAGTTTGCGTATGAAACGAGAAACGTCTATCTTTGCTTATGCACGGATGGTTTTAGTCCATATGAACAATCTGGAAGCCAATATTCTCTGTGGCCGGTGATTTTGTCCCCGTATAATTTGCCTCCCGAGATGTGTTTGAAAAGAGAGGTAATGTTTCTGACGTTGCTTATTCCAGGACCAGAACATCCGAAGAAAAGTTTCGATGTCTTTTTGCAGCCATTAATTCATGAATTACGACAGTTGTGAAGCGACGGTATCCTTGCTTATGACGTCAGTACTAAACAGAATTTCACATTGAAAGCGGTCTTGTTGTGGACAATTAGCGATTTTCCTGCCTATGGAATGTTATCTGGATGGAGCACGCACGGAAGAATGGCATGTCCATATTGTATGGAGGATACAGATTCATTTCGACTAGTCCATGGTAAGAAACCATGTTGGTTTGATTGTCATAGAAGATTTCTTCCTCGTGGTCATGCTTTCCGGAAAGATAAAAAACATTTTCGGAAGAACGTGGTACAAAAAGAAGAGGCGCCGTGCATGCAAACCGGAACACAAATCCTTTACGAAAGATTGAGCACGATGGGTGATTTACAAGAATCGGTTGAATGATGTGGAGATCGTGGGCATCGTAAACCAAAAGGACAAGGGGAATGGCACAACTGGTATAAACGTAGTATCTTTGGGAACTACCATACTGGAAATCATTGATATTACGTCATAATTTAGATGTTATGCATATCGAGAAGAACTTTTTCGATAACATCATAAATATTGTTTTGAATGTGGCGGGGAAAACCAAGAACAACATACAATCTAAAAAAGATTTGAGTCAATATGCCGACGACCTGAGTTGGAATTAAGAGATGGCAGGTCACCAATCCCGGTATTCATGGGAAAACCAAGGACAACATACAATCTAGAAAAGATTTGAAGTCAATATGCCGACGACCTGAGTTGGAATTAAGAGATGGTAGGTCACCAATCCCGGTATTCAGATTGTCTGGTCCAGCGAAAACGGCATTATTAAAATGGTTAAAAGATGGCGTTAAATTTCCCGATGGATATGCATCGAACATTGCTCGGTGTGTGGATATTGTTGGGTTGAGACTGATTGGATTGAAAAGTCACGATTGTCACGTTTTCATGCAGCGGCTCATTCCAATTGCTTTTGCTGAGCTGTTACCACGTAATGTGCACGATGTGTTATGCGGAATCAGCATATTTTTCAGAGATATATGTTCAAGGAATTTAAAAGGTGCTGACTTGGAAGAAATGAAAAACAATATCTCTGAAGTATTATGTGCATTGGAAAAAGTTTTTCCGCCTTCATTCTTCGATGTCATGGAGCATTTGCCGATACATTTACCAGATGAGGCAATACTCGGTGGTCCAGTTCAATTCAAATGGATGTATCCTTTCGAAAGGTTTTTCTTTCATTTAAAGAAAAAAGCAAAAAATAAAGCAGCGGTCGAAGGATCTATTGTCAAACAATACTTGCTGGAAGAAATAACATATTTCAGCTCATTTTATTTCGAGTCGCATATTCAAACGAAAGAACGTCGTGCAGCGGATGATCACACAAACTATATGTATCAATATAATCCGCAGTTTGGCACAATTCCTGAAATTTTTACACCGATTGGACGTACGGAGGTAAATCCGATGAATATTGGTTAACACCAGAGGAATATAATCACGTCCGCACATATATACTACTAAATTGTCAAGAGTTATTACCATTCGAAAGGTACGTATACATGGTACATATTAATTTCAATATTTCATATATATATATAGTAAAGGCAATGATGCCTACTCTAGTCTGCAAATATTTCCAACGGGCATCCGTTGGAAATTCTAACGGAAGCCCGTTGCGAAGGGAGACGAGCCGTCATTTAGCCGTCCGTTGCCTCGGAAACAGAACTTTCTAACGGACGTCCGTTAGAAATTCTAACGGATACCCGTTAGGAATAAAGAATGTCGTGTGAATTTACAGAACGTCGTGTCAATTTATTGCATCCGTTGCGTGGACGTGATTTCCAACGGGCATCCGTTATAATTTCTAACGGACGTCCGTTGGAAATTTCTATATATAAAAGTTTGAACAGTTCTTATTTCAACACAACTTCAAAAACAAACTTCTCTCTAAACTTCCATTGCAACCTCAAAAACCTATAAATTTTTTCGAATATGATGAGACCTAGAAGGTTTATCGGGTCGGGTGGGTTGTTGGCTGGTTCCGCGGGAGCTCCCCCCCCGCCTCCACCCCCACCATATCGTCCTCCTTCACCTGAATCGGCTCCGCCGATATTTGAGGAGGACGATATGGTC
>CM071865.1:32906409-32925059 GCA_036759665.1 Gynandropsis gynandra | reverse complement strand
CCATGCCCGAGCGGGCATTGCACTCCAGCCAGCATCCGCACGAGTTACCCTAGCCGTGCCCGAGCGGGCACACTCACTACCCGAGCGGGTCGCGGCCCGTAACTGCTCAAAACTTAAGTAAACTTAACTTAAAACATAAGGGAACTCGTGGGGCAATTAGGGCAACAATTGGACCGACTTAGGAGGCTTAAAAGGAGGCAAAAAGACGTGATTAGAGGAAGCATACAGAGGAGAACAATTCAGCGAAGTTAGAGCAGATTCTTGCGAGGAGATAAGCGAGGAGCATTGGAGATCAAGCACCGCCACTTCGGTTTTGTTTGGTTTTTATGTTCCTTAGACTTTCTACTATGTTTATGTTTCTTTACAGACGCATGAGCGAGTAGTTTGTTTGTTCTAGGAGAAGGGATTAGCCTTTGGCTATCCCGAGACCGCTTTTGATCTATTTTGAATGCATCTTCCCGTTTTAGTTTATCTATTCTTTATCTGAGTACTTCAATTTACTTGTGTTTGCGCTGGCCACGTAGATGCATGTGTTAGGGGTTAGGAGAAGGACCGAAAGGAGAATTCTAGTCCTAGAAAGTCAGGTTTAGAACAACCGAGGTTAGGCCACGAAAGTAGGGTAGCAACGGTTGAGGGTGAACGGGCGAATCACAGAGTTTATGGGTTTAGTTCATGGTGTCAGCCACGAAAGTAGGGGGCAGCTTGTCTAGATCACGTGTCTATGCCTTGAGAGAGGGTAGATATCATGTTAGGATCGTCTGCCTTAGATAGCTTTAACTGGGATTGTATGATAGATAGGTTGGTCGTCGGTTTTGGTAGTCTTGTGGTGAAACCGGTTTCCTAGGACGTTTATCTCATCGTTAGAACCCAAGTAGTTTAGTTAATTTCAGTATTTCATTCCTTATCCACATTCTTTCGTTAGCAAGTTTGATTCATATTTCGGGTTTAGGTAGCGTTGCATAGTCTCTGTGGGATCGACACCTAAAATACTACACACGTGCCGTGCACTTGCGGGTAGATTAGGTTATATTTAACTCTGATACGCATCAGGATGCGTGACTGAGCAAAGAGAGCGGGGCACAGAACGAAACGCGAAACATCGACCAAGAGAGCATGACGCAATTTTTCTTCATATACTTAACAGAGATCTTGTCCAAAGAGAGTGATAGATAATAGATATGATGGTGCTAGGTTCGAAACAACTCTTTTGTCATTGCATTAGCATATTAGGAATCCTCCTATATGGGGGATCCGATAATCCAGTAGTTCTGAGATTGATGCTTTGCTCAATGATTTGGATGGGTTAAAGGAACAAAGCTCGCGAAAGAGGTATGAATCTCCTCCATATCTGTATTTTCTCTTTGATATGTTAATCCTACCAACGGGGCATTAGTAAAATACAATACATTTCCTCTCTGTATTATAACAATATGATATTTGTATATAGGAAGAGAAAAATGAGCTGCGAGATGACAAGCAGAAGCTCAAACAAAGAAGAACAAGCTCGAGCATCAACTTAAACCGATGAAAGCTTAATCGAAACCCTTATGCTTGCAAAACCTTCCAACAATCACTCAAGTTCAAGCTCCTCCTATATCAACGGACCGTAATCCAGTAGTACTGAGATTGATGATTTCCTCGATAATTTGGATGGGTTAAAGGAACCAGTCTCGAGAAAGAGGTATGGATCTCCTTCTCTGTATTTTCTCCTTGATATGTTAAACCCAGTATGTTCATTGCTTGAAAAGGGATTAAGATGCCATTTTCATCTCATTTTAGTGTGTAAAAAATATGATATTTGTATATAGGAGAGAAATGAGCTGCGATATGAGAAGCAGAAGCTCAAAACCGAGAAGGAGAAGTCGAGCATCAACTTAAAGCGATGAAGGCTCAACCGCAACCCTTCTGCTTGCAAAACCTTCCAAAAGTCCTTCAAGTTCAAGCTCCTACTATATCGGTGAACTGCTAATCCAATAGTGATGAGATTGATGGTTTTCTTAATTATTTGGATGGGTTAAAGGAATCAGGCTCGAGAAAGAGGTACATGTGCAGTCTCCTAGGAACTAAGTGATTTATTGGAAAATAGCTTGAAATGAAACACAAGTTTGTAGGTTTTGACAAAAGTTCTAACGGGGATGTGTTCAGTCTGTTAGAAACTGGTGAGAAGTAATTGGTTAATCTATATTAAACTTAGATGAAGGCAATATGTTCGAGGATTATGGGTTTATTGAGCGAATATAACTTCGATGTATATGGATACCAGTAGATCACTACCATCTACTAATTAGGGATAAAACCTTCAAGTAGACGGAGATTTGGGACAGAACTTTCAAGTAAAATTGCAGTTGCTTAGAAACTTACAGAAGTGTTAGTCATGAATTTGTATAAGGCATGTGTTCCATGTAGATCTCATGTTTAAGTAGACGAAGATTACAGAAAACTAAAGACAGATGTTCAAACAAATGCTTGTGTTGCTGACTCAAGTCGGGGTAATGCTTTTTCCTTTTCTTGAATCGTTTTGTGAACCTTTTCTTCATCATTTCCTTTGTGTTTCTAGGATAAAAGAAAATATGATGTTAAGAAGGTGATAACTGCATAGATTGTTGGAAATGATGTCTCATCTCTCATTACTAATGTAGTCAATTTCATGCAAAAATGGAAAGTCCATAGGAGTACAAAACAGAGATTGGTGTGAAAGGTAATTCAAATTCAAGTTCTAGATCAAGCCAACGAAATCGTATAAATGACAAATCTGTTCGGTGGGGTGATCAGGTATATCATCATTTGTCGAGTCTACTTCTTCAGTAACATAAATAAAAAAAAAGCTTTTTGAACTTTTCGTCCCTTCTAAACAAGTTAACCAATACAATATCGAATATGTTTTAAGGAGAATATCATTGTAAAAAATAATCAAAAGTCATATTCATACAACTCCAAGTACAGATTTAAGATACACTCATATTGAACATTAATTGGATTGGTAGATCACAAAGAATATTTACCTAGTCAACATGTGTTTTAGTATCTCATTAATAAAATTATATTTGTTGTTTAGCTTACTTTTTTCAGTTTACCAAATTGTAGATATTATCAGGCTTCTATTGCTATGCAAGGATCAAACTTACATCTTTAATCTTCTGATAAAAAAATTGAAATTAGGTCATTACTAAATAGATGAGTTTTTATACTATGAATCCATGAACATTTTATGTTAGTTTTTCCTCAAATTTTGCTCCAATTTCATTAAACACTTGAGAAGCAACAAATATATCGTGAAACTACCGGTATGGGATGAACTTACAATGCAACTTCGTTCAAATATTGGTACGATAATTGTCAGAGAAACTATCATGGTGATGATTGGCGTTATTTCTAGAATGATAAATGGTATTAATAAAACAAAACACATCTTGACATTTAAATTAGATTTATTATAATTTCATGTCATTAATTGTTTGTTCTGTGTAAATGTATAAATCATGTGTTTTAACACTTCGAAAATCATCACACAAAGATCTACACCAATCAAAATATGAAGATAATCTGAGAATTCTGTGAAAAGTAAGTTTTTAAAAACGCCAAACTATTAGTTTATCTTAATAATCCTCAAAATTTGCTCCAATTGCTTTAACCACTTGAGAAGCATCAAATATATCGTGGAACTACCGATATGGGATGAACTTACAATGTAAATTCGGTCAAATATTGGTACGATAATTTTCAAAGAAACTATCATGGTCATGATAGGTATTATTTCTAGAATGATAAATGGTATTAACAAAACAAAACACATCTTGACATTTAAATTAGATTTATTATAATTTCATGTCATTAATTGTTTGTTCTGTGTAAATGTAAACATCATGTGTTTTAACACTTCGACAATCACCACATAAAGATGTACACCAATCAAAATATGAAGATAGTCTGGGAATTCCGCGAAAAGTAAGTTTTAAAAACATCAAACTATGAGTTTATCTTAATATCCTCAAATTTTGCTCGAATTGATTTAACCACTAGAGAAGCATCAAATATATCGTGGAACTACTGATATGGGATGAACTTGTAATGCAACTTCGGTGAAATATTGGTAGGATAATTGTCAAAGAAACTATCATGGTCATGATAGGCACTATTTCTGGAATGATAAATGGTATTAACTAAACAAAACACATCCTGACATTTAAATTAGATTTATTATCATTTCATATCATAATTGTTTTTTATGTGCAAATGTATAAATCATGTGTTTTAACACTTTGACAATCATCACACAAAGATCTACACCAATCAAAATTGTAGATAATCTAGGAATTTCGCGAAATTAAGTTTTTAAAGACGTCAAAATATGAGTTTATCTTAATAATCATCAAATTTTACTCCAATTGCTTTAACTACGTGAGAAGCAGCAAATATATCGTGGAACTACCGATATGAGATGAACTTGCAATGCAACTTCAGTCAAATTTTGGTACGATAATTTTCAGAGAAACTATCATGGTCATGATAGACGTTATTTCTAGGATGATAAATGGTATTAATAAACAAAACACATCTTGACATTTAAATTAGTTGATTATAATTTCATGTCATTAATTGTTTGTTCTATGTAAATGTATAAATCATGTGTTTTAACACTAACACAATCATCCCCACAAAGATCTACACCAATCAAAATGTGAAGATAACCTAGGAATTCCGCGAAAACTAAGTTTTTAAAAACGTAAAACTATGAGTTTATCCTAATAATCCTCAAATTTTGATCCAATTGCTTTAACCACTTGAGAAGCTGCAAATACATCGTGGAACTACTGAAATGGGATGAACTTGCAATGCAACTTCGGTCAAATATTGGTACGATAATTTTCAGAGAAACTATCATGGTCATGATAGACGTTATTTCTAGGATGATAAATGGTATTAACAAAACAAAACACATCTTGACATCTAAATTAGATTTATTATAATTTCAAGGCATTAATTGTTTGTTCTATGTAAATGTATAAATAATGTGTTTTAACACTTCGACAATCATCCCCACAAAGATCTACACCAATCAAAATGTGAAGATAACCTAGGAATTCCGCGAAAAGTAAGTTTTTAAAAACGTAAAACTATGAGTTTATCTTAATAATCCTCAAATTTTGATCCAATTTCTTTAACCACTTGAGAAGCAGCAAATACATCCTGGAACTACTGATATGGGATGAACTTGCAATGCAACTTCGGTCAAATATTGGTACGATAATTTTCAGAGAACCTATCATGGTCATGATAAACATTATTTCTATAATGATAAATGCTATTAACAAAAAAAACACATCTTGACATTTAAATTAGATTTATTATAATTTCATGTCATTAGTTGTTTCTTCTGTGTAAATGTATAAATCATGTGTTTAACACTTCGACAATTATCCCAAAATATCTACATCAATCAAAATGTGAAGATAATCTAGGAATTCCGCAAAAAGTAAGTTTTAAAAAGTGTCGAACTATGAGTTTATCTTAATAATCAACTTTATATCATTTTCTAAATCAAAATAATATTTTCAAACATATGCAAGTACGCATATAATAAACAATCATGAAAGATATGTCTAGATAAAATATACTATCACATTCTCCAAGAACGTCCATTTTATTATTTCTAAGATATTATCGACAAATTGAAATTTCCGTTTATATTACATCTTAAAATTAGTGATACAACGAGCCATATTGTAAAAAGATTTCTTATTGATGTGTTGAACATAGAATGATACAAGCCTTTATGTAGACGTGGATACCAGTAGAACGAGGAGACTCAAAGATACGAGGAGACTCAAAGAGAGTCAAACTAGAAAAATGTGAAACGTGATTAGGAGAAAACTAGAAGACGAGAAGTATAATCACGAGGTGTGTGGAGACGAGGAGTCGTTGTAAATCCCAAGAGGCTTTGTATATCCCAATACCCTCCCTCAAGTTGGAGTATGTAGATCGACAATGCCCAATTTGTCGAGAAAGGCATCAAACTCATTTTGTCCGAGAGCTTGTGTGAAAATATCAGCGCGTTGTATCTTGGTCGAAACGTGTTGAGTTTGAATATTCAGCTTCAGAATTTCGTCGCAAATAAAATGAAAATCTACCTCGATATGTTTGGTACGTTCGTGGAAGACCGTGTTTTTCACTGATATCGAGAGCAGCTTGGTTGTCACAGTAAATATTTCTCATAAATGGATGAGAAAACCCCGCGTGATGAAAGTAGACGCTTAAGCCAAATCAACTCAGCTATCGTGTCAGCCATACATCTGTACTTTGCCTCAGCCGAAGACCGTGAAATAATATTATGCCTCATTGTTTTCCAAGAGACTGGCGAATCTCCGAGAAGAACTAACCAACCCGTGAGAGATCGTCGTGTACGAGGATAGCCAGCCCAATCGAAATCACACCAAACATGGAGACGAGGAGTCTTTGTATATCCCAATAGTCTTTGTATGTCCCAATAATTAGATTGTTTAAATTTTGAAAGTGAAAATTATTATTCATCTCACACCTTTATATAAATATATTTTAACAAATCATGTGGTTGTATTATCAGATACATATATAAAATATCATCATAATATTTGAATATTATTTAAATCTATATAGCATATAAAAATTTAAAGAATCAAATAAATTATATGAAACCCGCGCATAAGGCGGATCTTCATCTAGTGACATATAATTAGATAACCGAAATGAAGCCAAACGCTTATATCAAATTACACAGTATTGTTTTCCACTCACATTGTTATCTTCTTTGGGCGTTTTAAAGCAAAATAACCTTACAAAACGGTGAATGTAATCATGAATATACGTATGTATGTATACAAACAAATAATCTTCAGACAGAATACTTCCAAATCTTTGTCCTAACAGACAATGGAATGGTAACATTGGTAGCTCCATCGGTCCAAGTCAAGCTTCCAAAGTAAAACTCAGTGTTCACTTTGTGAGTCGTTGACATCTTCACCTTAAATGTAATCCTCTTGGTCGCAGCATTGAACACCAAAGTTTGTGGGGTCACCACAACATTGATGCCATTAGGCGATTCAATCAAAGGCTTGTAAACCGAATCGACAGGACCAACGTTTGTGACAGTTCTTGTGATTGTGACATCTTCATTCAGATCAGGAACTGTGATTGAAGGAAGATTCACATCGAGAATCGATGGCTTTGGATTCGGACAAGTGTAGATTTTTCCGAGGAGACTGGAGATGGCTTTGTCTTCGTATCCGGCAGAGCACAAATAATGAACATAATCGTTGTAGCCCATGTCGTAGACAAGTCCTGGGTATGCTGCTTTCTCAGGGTTCATGATTCCTCCTCCGTAGTCAAATGGGTCAGCCAGTTTTGGCGATGCTCCTTCCGACATGATGGGAGCTCCAAACGGGTCAGTTCTCCACGCTGAAGAACAAAAAGCAAGTCATTTTTTTACGTGTTATGTTATGTTTTGTCCTACATCGGTAGAATATTAATCATGATGATGGGTTGTTAGGTAACAAGTGAGAGAAAGGAGGTTATTGTAAAGAACAAGAACCTGTTGTGACCAGAGCCGATCGGACTGCAGCAGGAGACCAATCAGGGTGTTTTAATCTAAGAAGTGCAACAATGCCTGATACTGCAGGAGTTGCCATTGATGTTCCTGTCATAAGCTCGAACTCATTAGGTTTAGGACCAGGTACTGCTGCCAGAATGTTCACACCAGGAGCCGCTATATCAGGCTGCATTTTCCACAAATTCAACATTCAGATTCTTGGACATAATTGAAATGGACACGAGATATCGAACAAGAGACTATTTGTTACCTTGAGAATGGCTGGAGAGAGCGAATTAGGTCCTCTACATGAGAACTGCGGGATCTTAGTCGCGATAGGATGGCCAAAGACAGTCTTGGAAGGGCTTATTTTGATTTTGGGAGATCTGCATATGGAAATGTTATAAAGAGCTCTCACTAATGATGATATGAGAATGAGTAAAGAAAACGTTGTTCAAGCTTCTTACGCTATGGTTTGTATGTAGTACAATATGTCAGTTCCAAGTTCATAGTCCACGGAAGCACAGGGAAAATCGATACATGGGACTTGGTCCACGATGCTTTGTGCCACGATTAGGCCAGCGCAGCCAGTTTCCATTAGTAACCTTAACCTCTCTTTATCCATTTCGTTCGATGTGAAAAGCAGCACGACTTTGTCCTTAACAAGACCCCCTCGGATATCAGATCCACGCAGCTCGCCTCCATATACAAGATCGACGAATCCAACTTCCTTTCCTGTGTATATTCCTTGAGCCTGAAAAAAAAAACATTCACGATGAAGTTACCAAAACGAGAGTGTTTGAAATTACAAGAATATCTGATCGAATCCAAGTGATGGACAATGATTACCATCATGGTTAGATTGTTTCCAAGAGTGATGGGAATGGGAAAAGAGCGGTCCATGGTTGAAGCAGCCACAGTTATGATCCATGGAGCTACGTTATCAACGGTCTGAGGACCAGGGCCTTCGTTTCCAGCTGCACAAACAACGGGAATGCCTTTCATAACTGCGTGGAATGACGCGATTCCAATGTCCTTCTGATCAACTTCGAAGTCGTTGGGGATGCTATTTCCAATGGAAACGGATATGACATCGACACCATCACGTATGGCATCATCTATGGCCTTCACCATGTCAGGCCCTGGACACCCAGCACCATTCCAGCACACTTTGTAGGCGGCTAGACGGGCCTTTGGAGCTCCACCTCTCGCTGTTCCTCCGCCAAGACCCCTCGCGTTCGCCCCAGGAACGAAAGAACCAACAGCAGTTGCAGCGACATGTGTTCCATGGAAGATACCATCTCTGGCGGATTTGTACTCACTATATTCTGCGAAGTTGAATGTCCCGTTGTTTTGTTCAAGGACACCTTCTATGTAATACTTAGCTCCTATCAGTTTTCTGTTACATTGTTTCTTCGCGTCGAAATCATGCCCCGAGACACATTCTCCCTTCCACTTTTTAGGGATTGGCCCGAGACCTTTGTCATTAAAAGACTCAGCCTCTGGCCATATTCCTGTAACATTGTCGACCCTTGTGTTAACAATCCCTGACACAGAGGGAGAGAAAAGCCGAGAGAGCAAGAGTAAAAGAGAAGGAACCTGAGTCAAGAACGCCAATGATAGCATCACTGCCCATATTAGTGTCATGGAGAAGTCCTTTAGGAGCACTTGCTGAAAGCCCCATGTAATCGAAAGCCCTTGTTGTTTTCAACTGCAGAATCCGGTTTGGTGCAACATGAACAACATCGGGATGCGCTGATACAACATTAATTGACATTAAATGTAGTTTCTTTCGTGATTGGTGGAACCAAAATGTGATATCAGTCAAGGAATGATGAAGCACCTGAAAGGGTCTTCACTTGAGAAGCTGTAAGCTTTGCTGCGAATCCTGAAAAACCATGTCTGTAACTGTACACCATAGACTTACGAGCAGCGTCTTGGCTGCGGTACAAAGAAACATTTAAAACTCATGAATTATTAAAAGAATTGCATGACCTACGTTGTGGATATAACAATGTTCATACCTTCCAAAAATGGATTCAAGAATGCGATGATGGGAGGCTGTAACTAGTTCAGGATCTTCATGTTGCCTTGCACCCAGGTACACTATGTGAATCTATTCATGAAACCACTTTATCAGCCGCAAAATTCATCTGTTTGGCCTTACCAATAAAGCCTAACAACAATGTATTTACCTTGCTTGTTTCATCGAGTCCTGCAGCAGAGCTGAACACACCGTTCAAGATCAATGCGAAACCAAAAGCCATAAGAACATAAGTCTTGGAACTACTGCCTGTACTCAGAGAAGAGAACCCCATTTTCAGGGATCAGGGCAACTGAGGCTGGTCTTGTCTGATAATAATCTCACAGGAAGAAAAATTTATGCCTCAATGTTGCTTCTCTTCTCTGATTGCATTGAGTCTGCTTTGAAATGCCCTTTTTTGGTCTTATGTTTATAGAGACGAGAAACTGTTGTAAATATGTATTATGCATTAACTATATTCTAAATATTCTTACCAAATAACAGAGACAGATAAGAAATGAACAAACCTACAAACTAATTAGTTATCACAAGCTAAATTTGGAAATGTAGTCACTTTTTCCATAAACCATTGCTTTGCCAGTGGATAAATAACAATTTAGAGATTGTTTCTAATAATGAGTCAACAATATCAACAACGATTTTGATTGAATTGGAATGCAGGGCTGACCACAGCCCCATCTCTGTGCATGAGCTTTGCATCTCTGCTTTCTTCAACATTCACGGTTTTATCTTTCGAAATCGGAGTTTTTTTATGCCTGAACATCATTGATGCCATGAAACAATGCGTTCAAGACAAACAAAAGCAAAAATTTGGTAAAAACCAAGACCATCCCGATCCTTGAATAGTGGAGAGAAGAGACTGTGTTTCACATTCACACAACCTGTGAACCAACACAAAACATGTATTGACTTATGGGTATCAGACATGAACATGACTTGATCCCCTCACAACCCTATGCAAGCTAAGAAACCAACATCCTAGTGACAGACAAGCAATGATGCAAACTCGCGCTAAAGTATAAGGGAGATTTACCCCATAGATTCATATGAATCCTCTGTCGTTATCTCAGAAAAACCTTCTTACTCATCGGTATCTTTATTTGCATTTATAGTTTCAACCCCGTTGGTCTTCGTTTTGGAATGTCTGATACCATATCTAAGAGTCTATAGTTTATGTCCTAGCCGATGTGCGACGATACAACATAACACTCCCTCAGACCCACGCTCGGTCCTGGAGCATGGACACTGCAATTGGAGATCGATATATTCGAATCAGAGTTTATCGCTTTCAAGGAGAAATGGGATTGAGTGCATATCAAGCTAGAGTAGAGCCTTCCCGAGATCTTTGGCACCCTCGACTTGGACACCCGTCAGTTTCTACTTTGATTAATTTATCCGATTTAGTTTGTATTAGAACACGAGTTTTCGAAATATCGAATAAGACTCGTTGCAATATTTGTTCACAAGCCAAACAAACTCGGTCATCTTTTCCTAATAGCAATAATAAAGTCAATGGCACTTTCGATTTGATTCATTGTGATGTTGGGGTTCTTATCATAAACCATTGTTATCTAGAGCAACTTATTTCCTCACAATAGTGGATGATTATTCGGGCTCAATTTGGGTATATTTTCTGATCTCGAAATCGAAAATCAAACAAATTCTCCTGAATTTTTGCTCAATGGCGGGACGACAATTTGACCATCAAGTAAAATGTGTTCAGACGGATAACGACATAACATTTCTTTTGTTGTGGTCATACTTTGCAGAAGATAGAGTTCATCATCAAAGGTCTTGCATTTACACGCTCCAACATAATGGCTATGTTGAACGTAAGCATCAACATCTTCTCAACATTGCTAGAGCCTTGATGTTTTAAGTTGTATTACCGATTAAGTTTTGGCGTTACAGTTTCTCATCACCCATCAAATGTATGATTTAGAGACGTAAGATTTCTTTGTTTCCTTTATTGTTACATTTATGAGACTGAATTCCCAATTTTACAGCTGGGAAACAACTGAGGCTTTGAAGAAAATTCACTGTTATCTAGGAAACAATTTCAGTTGAAGCAATCTACAAATCCTGCATTTTTCGGACATGTTCCTTCCTCTTCTGCGGTGGTACCATGTCTGTGTTTGTACCTGTCATGGCCGACTTGGGTAATTCTTCTTCATCGGAATCTGTTTAAGCCCCTATTGCAGCTCATCCTTCGTCGTCTTCCCCTAGTGTGTACTAAACCAGACACGCAACCTCTTGTTGACATGAATATACCCACAATTCAAGAATAAAATGTTCTACGGTCCAAATCTCAACACACACACACTTCTTCTATTCTCCTAAAAAAATCTATGTCCTATTCTCGGCTCGTTGCGACGAACAAATCCCACCCATTCTTCCCTGTGATAACCAGCTCCTCGAAGTTATGTCTCGCTATCCCATTGCTAATTCAATTCAATGCACTAACTTCTCTCATTTGTAAGAGTGTCTTGCAACGATCACAACTTAATCAGAACCTGCCTCTTAATGTTGAATCCACTCGTTCTTTGCTTTAGGTTGATGTTATGCGATCATAATTCAAATTTGTGGCTCAAAACAAGACATGGACATTGACTCCTTTGTTAGATAACAAAAAGGCTCTCGGATTTCGTATCGTGTATAAGATCAAATACTAGTCTGATGGATCCATTGAATGTTATAAGACTCGTTTGGTGGTATTAGAAAATCTGCAAAAGGAAGGTGCACCAAATGGATGTGCACAAGCTTTTCTTCATGCTGATTTGAACGAGAATGTTTTCGTGAGTTGTCTCCAGGAGTACAAAGAACCTATGTATCTCTAGTATGACGCCTTAATAAGTTTTTGTAGGGGCTTCGACAAGCCTCTCGTTGTTGTTTCGCAAAGCTCACATTGGCTTTACTTCAATACATTTCCGACGATCATGGTCAAATTGCTCTTTATTTTCTTATCGCCATGGTCCGACGAATTATGTTGATGACCTTCTCTTTGGGAGCAACGAGGTTTCGGCGGTGGACACTTCCAATGATTATCTATATGATTATTTTCACATGAAGAATTTGGATCTCACAAGTATTTCTAGAAAAAAAAGAATTGAGATTGCTCGAATTTCATGAAGTCATCTGTTTATCTCCGTGCAAATATATCCTCGAAATTGTTGTTGAATGTGATCTACTTGGTGCCAAGCTTGCAAAATTTGGATCGAGCAAAACCATAAGCTCACTACATCTACGAGCGTATGTATACTACCCCGAACGATATCGACATCTCATTGGGCGCTTACTCTATCTCAAATTCTCAAGCCCGAATATATGTTATGCAGTTCATGTTCTCTCGTAATTTATGCACTAGCCTTGGATTGACCATTAGCATGCGACACTACGAATTGTTCATTACCTCAAGGGGTCCCGGGTTAGGGTATATATCTCGGTTCAGATAGTGATCTACATGTCTATGGGTATTGTGACTTGGATTGGATGAAATGCTCTAAGATATATGGTCATTTGAGCAAATATATTTTTTCTCATACGTTCTCTAGTAGTGTGGAAAACTAAGAAGCAACACATTGTCTCACGTTCTTTGGAGGAAACAGAATATCAATCCATAGCGCTACTTACTTACGGACTTAAGTGGATCAAGACAATCATGAAATATTTCGGTGTCACGCATGGCACGCCAATACACATGTTTTGTGATAACCAAATGGTTCTACACATTGTTGCAAATCTGATATTCTATGAGTATTTAAGACACATCGAGGTAGATTATATTTTATTATAGATGAACTACTTCAAAGTGAGATTTACACAACTTGCGTTAGTTGCATAAAACAACTTGCATATATTTTTACCAAGGTCTTGGGGTATCAGCCTTTTGTCTATCATCGTTCCAAGTTGGACATTCGTGATTTACATGTCTCAACTTGAGGGACTACTAAGGATATTTATGTAATTATTGTAATTATACCTGATTTATTCAGTTTCTTTTGGTACGGGATTTTAATTGAATCATTCATCGATTGTAGTTAGATTTGATTTGGTCAATCTTTTATTGTAGGTTGTCATTTTTGTATAAATTACGAATCAATGAAATGGAAAACCCAAGGTGAATTCACTGATTTTGGTACGGTTCATCGGAAGGAACATCAGATTGAACAGACTCAGGAGATGCTTCTTTTTCATCATAGCATGTTTCTTCCTTTTGTTTTATCCATGTGATTGAGCGGTAGGGTGGTATTATTGAACAAGGAGCAGGTGTCTTCGGAACTTGTGTAGACATATTGATGTCAAGGTTGAACTTTACACCTAATATTTTTGTTAATATTCATATACAGAACCACTTGATAAGTAGAAAGAAAACCATATAGAGACACTATAAACTATAAGATTTTGGTTTTGTAAATACAAAAGATAAAAATATGATAGGGTGAACCATGTAACGGCAGAAATATTTTGTATTCATATGTCTGAAATTGCATCCAAGTTATGCTACTTTTTAATAGAATCCGTATACACTACAATACGGATCATTTAGATGCATAAGATATAATTTTACATGAAAAATGTTCTTCTATAGTGCTTAATCTTCGTAAAGCTAGAAATTCCATAGGCAAAAAAGCTAGAAATTCCATAGGCAAAAAAACTTCTAATATGGATTAACTGGAACGATAAACCTATCAAGTCTATACAAAAATGCAACCAGGGAAATGAAATATGATGAATTCAAACAAACAACACAAATCGAAGCTAATAACCTCATTTAGTTCAAAAAATTTGTAAAATTGGTTTTGTTAAACCAGTGTCTAATCCAACAAGCCACATCCCAAAGGCAAAATTCTTCCAATTTACCTAGATATAACCAAATGGTTTAAAAAACATGAACAAATACACATCAAAACTCTGCTCCAAAGGTACGATATACCATATCATTTTCCCTAATTTTTCAATCTATATATTAAAAGTTCAATAATTTAGAGGTTTTCCTAATTTTCCAATCTATATATTAAAGTTCAACAATTTGGAGGCTTCTCATGCATTCTCTTCTCTCAAACTTCAATATAATCAAAATATTTTTTATATTTTATTCTACATTAATTATCATTCATAAATTATTTTAAATGAATTATATATTAGTAATATTAATATTTTAATAAAACACAAATATTTATATTAATTTAGAAGATATTTTAGTTATTATATATGTAAATAAATAAAAAATTAATAAATAATAAATAATAAACAACAAAAATATTATATATTTATTTGAAATATAATTTAGTAAATTATTAAATTTGAACAGAATAATAATTAACAAATATTTTTTCTCTTTGTTCAAACTTCCACATCATCAAAGTAATTTTTTTATTCTAATTAATTATCATCCATGAATTACTTAAAATGAATTATATATTAGTAAAATTAATATTTTAAAGAAACACAAAATATTTATCTTAAATATGAGGATATTTTAGTTATTATGCAAGTAAGTAAATAAAAAATTAGTAAATTAATAAATAATTTAAAAATATAAAATGTTTATATATTTATTTGAAATAAAATTCAATAAATTCTTAAACTTTAATAAAATAATTATTACAAATATTGATTTTAGTTTTATATATTATTTAAAGTTAGTCATCTTGAAAAGAAATTGAACTTATTTTAATAATTTTAAATTTTAAAAAACTACAACGACAAGTATTTAAATTTATATATATTATTAAAAAAACATTTAGAGTAAAAAAAAATGGTCATGATATCATTTATCATGAATTCTTAAACTTTAATAAAATAATTATGAAAAATATTGATTTTAGTTTTATATATTATTTAAAATTAGTCATCTTGAAAAACAAATTGAATTTATTTTAATAAATTTAAATTTAAAAAAAAACTACAATGACAAATATTTAAATTCATATATATTATTGAAAAAAAACATTTGGAGTGAAAAAAAATAATGGTCATGATATCATTTATCATGTCTAATTAATGTTTATTTTAATTTAGATTCAATCTATATCTTAATTAATATATATTTTTTTTATAATTAAAATAACTAAATAATAATATCATGTATTAATTTTTTACAAAAAAATTATTCATATAAATAAACAAAAATAATCTTTTGAATTTATATATATTTTTTAAATTCATCTTTATAAAATAAAAATTTATCGGTGGAATGCGCGCGAATCATTATTATAAATAACCATACACACATCGATTTATTTTCAAATACCCGCGCATCGCTCATAATTAAATACTAGTTATTTTAATAAAAAAAATGTAACATCTATTGCCTCAGAAATTATCAGATAAGCCCTGTACCTAACATTCCTTTTAGCAGCAACCACGCCAACCAATAGAAACTTGAAAAACTCAGCCCAGAACTCATCAGATCCGAAGCCACAACCGAAAGCACGATACACACAAGCGAATTTCACCATGAAACAAACGACACGCTCGGCGGCCACTGTCCTCCGTTGGGCGGAATGGAAAAGAGGAGCTAGGATTTTGAGAAACAGAAGACGTCGTCTCGAAAGGGGAAGACGAGTAGTGTCAGTAAACCCTCCATTGAAGCTCACAATTCAAGCAGTAAAAATGACATTTGCATTCCAGAAAAGTTCAAGGTTAAGGGAATAATTTTATGTCAATACGGAAAGTTTAACAGAGACAAAATCAAGGCTAGAGCTCTTCTCCTTCATCCATGGTTGCTGCAGCACCACCTCAACCAACCACACTCATCCCTCTCTCTCTCTCTCTCTCTCTCTCTGCCACCTCGCCAGAATTCACCTCACCAGACTCTTCACAAAATGTTAAGATGCAGAGCAACTACAGAGAGCAGAGTGACAGAGAAAGGACAATTTGTTACAACATCAGTATTGAATTGTTACAACCTTTTTGCATTGTTGGCAACCTAAAAAAAATTCTTCCCTTAGTTTATAAAAGGGGAAGAATCCATTTTTGTAAAAAAAAATGAAAGAAAAAAGAGAAACAAATGCAATAGACGTGAAGAAGCTGAGCAGCGGAGGAGCAACATTCTGGCGACGGAGCGACGGAGAGGAGCTGTCGCAGACACGAACTCAAACCCTAAGTGTGGAGAAGCTTCTGAAGCACTTCGAAGACTTAGGGTTACTGAAGAAGCCGCTCGGGTTGCCGGGTTGGATGCTGAAGAGAGCCGGGTTGGAGAAGCCCATCACGAAGCCCACGCGAGAGTCCAGCTCAGCAATGAAGACGGCCCAGCACATCAGAAGCCCACGATTGAAGCCCATGCAGGAAAATGACAAAGTGGTCAAATGGAGATTAATAAAAACGAGGAGGTTATTTTGGGTATTTACTTAGAGACCAAGGGAATATTTTCTTGTTAATTTGTTAGCAGGAGAGTGCTTATGGTTGGGCATTTTTAACAACCTAAAATCATATATATGTAAGGGGCAAACGGATAATAATGAAGTAAGTTGTATTATTCACAAAAAAATCATCATCTTCTTCACCACCTAAACCTAGAGAGAAAACACGTGAGAGAGAGTACTGATCAAGTCATACAAGATCACCATTTTATTTTTATGTTTGCACTACACAAAGAGAGAGCAAGAGTATAGCTCATGACTCATTCAAAATTTATTCATGAGCTGCATTGAAACAAGAACTACAATTGGTATCAGAGCTTCTCGGATCTAAGGCCGAGAGGGAGCACCACGCACAAGCACAAGGAGAGCACGAAGCAAGCATAACAACCAGCACAAGATCACACAGCACAAGCAACACACGAAGATGCAGAACATACAACAGGTCCCTGTTTTTGAAGGAAAAAGCTATAACTTATGGCTTATCAAAATGAAGGCGCTGCTACGGTCGAAGCAGCTTTGGAAGGTGGTTACAGAGGGTTTACCACAAAAACCAGCTACTGGAGGAGTTCCCACGACTGAGGAGATTCAAAAAAGTATCCTAGCGTGGGAAGATCTAGAGGCGAAGGACCAGACAGCGTTGCAACTGCTATTCAGCGCAGTGTCTGAGGAGATTTTTGCCGCACACATCTCTGTGTGTGAGACTTCGAAGGAGGCTTGGCACCTTCTTAAGGAAAGGTTCCAAGGTGACCCAAAAACGGCGATGATAAAGCTCCAACGCTTGAGAGCAAGTTATTACACATTAAGGCAAGGAGAGAAAGAAACTATAAAGGACTTTGCTAACAAGGTGACGGAGTTGGCAAACGAGATGAGGGCGTATGGAGATGAGATGAAGGAGGACACGTTGGTGTCTAAAATCTTATGCTCACTACAGGAGCGCTTTGATCCCTACGTAGGGGTCATAGAACAGACCAAGGACCTCACCACACTCACGGTGGGAGAGTTGGTCATCTCGCTTCAGTCTCAAGAAGCGAGACTCGAAGATAGACACGGCGGTAACTTGGAAGGGGCATTTCAGGTAAAGTTTAAGGGACTCAAGGTCGGGCAAGGGAGATCTGAGTCTAGCAAGAAAAATAATGGCAAAGGAGGTTTTAAACCTAAAGGAAAAGGCTACTGCAGAATCTGTAAGAAGGACAACCACAATGAAGACCAGTGTTTCTTTAGAAACAAGCAACAACAAGGAGAACAAAGTAGACCACAAAACAAATCGAAGAAGGAGTGTTTTACATGTGGGAAATTAGGTCATTTCTCACGCGAATGTAAAAACAAACGTCCAGCACACAATCAAGCGCATGCAAATCAACAAGAAGAGGAGTATGAAAATATGTTCGTAGCGGCACACGTTACTCATGAGGTGTTTGAGGACGACATATGGTTAATCGACAGTGGAGCTACTAATCATATGGCTAAGCACGCAAGTTATTTCGCAACTCTAGATAGGTACTTTAGAGTACCTATAAAGGTTGGAAATGGAGGAGTTCTAACCACTGCCGGGAAAGGTAATATCCATGTTCAAACTAAGAAGGGCGTTAAGGTGATAAGAGACGTATTCTTAGTACCGGGGTTAGATAAAAATTTGCTTAGTGTGCCGCAGATGGTTAAGAATGGGTATGAGGTAGTTTTC
>CM071865.1:32852865-32886980 GCA_036759665.1 Gynandropsis gynandra | reverse complement strand
AATGCTAGGATACTCCACACCGTGGGAGACAGATCTAAGGCCCGTGGCACGTGGTGGTGCTTCCATCAGAAGGGGTTGGAGAAAATTTTGTCTCGACCATCGACAGACCGTTGGTTGTACCCTCGTAGTCGAATTATATGAGAATGAACCAATACATATCCTTCAGTTTTTCCCTAACAATAAAAGTGTTTGATTTTCAGTTGTGTTTTGTATTTGGATGGTTTTCATTTGTGTTTTGTATTTGGATGGGTTTCAGTTGTGTTTTGTATTTGGATGGTTTTCATTTGACAATGATTCAATAGTAAGTATTATTGTTTAGTATCGCTGTTTTTGTGGATTTACTATTCTTGTAACAAGGGTCGCGAGGAACAAGGGTAGCAGAGGGAGAAGGCTCGCACGGGTCCAAGGGTCGCAGAAGGAAAAGGGTCGCATGGGTCCAAGGATCGTAGAGGGACAAGGGTCGCATGAGTCCAAGGGTCACATAGGGATAAGGGTCGCATATGGAAAAGAAATAATAAATTATTCATATTATTTATAAATAATTGTATTTGTAAATAATAAATAATAAACTTTTCATATGATTTGTAAATAATTGTAAATAATAAATAATAAAATTTTCATATTATGTGTAAATAATTGTATTTGTAAATAATAAATAATAAATTAGTCATATTATTTGTAAATAATATAGTATATGTAAATAAGAAATAATAAATTATTCATATTATTTGTTGACACAAGGGTCGAAGAGGGACAAGGGTCGCAGAGGAACAAGGGTCGCAGAGGGACAAGGATCGTAGAGGTACAAGGGTCGCAGCGACCCTTAAACCTCTGCGACCCTTGAATATACGACCCTTTTACCCCTACGACTCCTTTTATTATTATGAAGAAACTTTTAAATAATAACGATGTACCAAATATTTAAAAATAACAATGTACCAAATATTTAAAAAATAAAAATGTACCAAATATTTAAAAAATAACAATGTACCAAATATTTTAAAAATAAAAATGTTCCAAATATCAAGTTAATCTGAGGGTAGAGGGATACATTTTCCATTACTAAATACATTAGCTGCAATCTTCTCACGCATGGAAATAATATTTTCGTCGCAAATTCAGTCCATATCATTACGTATTTTCATTACCGCGGCTTCTAAGTATTTGTAGGAGTAAACACCACAGTCATCCCAGCTTTCGTTCTGTACACCTTTATAATACTCATATTTTCTATTTACCTTGTCTAGAAGCCAAAGAAGGAAACCCTCCGAGAATGAACATCTTGGGGATAGCTTTTCTTAGATTCTCAATCACCGGATCGATATGCGTTTCCTTAAACCTCGTCTGGCAGTCGTATACCGTGGTGCATTGGGTTTTGAAATCCGCTTTGATGGCTACCCAATGACATCCTGTATATCTACAATTGCGAGATGGAATGTTTACAACCGCGACAAAGCCTTCGAAAGCACTAATTCTTCAGCCTGAATGTGTCACCCCTTTTGGACCCTCATCCTTTGGGATATGGTCAACATTTCAATCCGGAAATTAGTGCATGCTCCACTATAGAGTACTAGATGGGAATGACGTTTTAGACGAACCACAACTCCTTCTTTTCCCGTATAAGCACGAAGTGATTTAGTAGGATAGACATTTGAACCTTCATCAATGTGGAGTCACATTGGAAATGGAATAAATGCCTAAATTGTGACTCCTTCTCGAAGTAATGCAACTCGTGTTTATCTAAGATTCCTCTCAGCATCGTTATTGTCTCGTGAGGATAACACTTGGTGGTGATCTTTGGCATTCTGTCCATGTGCTTGAATTCATACACAAATTTCGGCTTTGGCGCCACCTGCAAAATTACCAATTAATAATACATTATACTTCTACCGACTTAAGCGAATCATGCGACTCAACCGACCCAGGCGACCCATGCGACTCAAACGACCCTCAAACACTCTACGACACTCAACTGACTCACTGAGACTCAAGCAACCCATGCGACTCAAGCGATCCACGGGGCATAATATCAAGCGACCCACATGGCATAATATCAAGCGACCCACGGGGCATAACATCAAGCGACTCATGCGACTCAACAACCCTTGCGACTCAATGACATAAACGACCCTTGTGACTCAATGACATAAGCAACCCATGCGATGTAAGCGACCCATGCGACTCAAACGACCCTTGGACCGCCTGCGACGCTCAAACGACCATTGCGACCCAACCTACTCACTGAGTCGAAGATGATCATGCAACTCCTACGACCCTTGTGACTCAATCGACTCATTGACACTCACACCCATTTCAAATCAATAAAGCATTTTGTGACTCGACAGCTTGCAAAACCCTAGAAATCGATCTACTTACACTTATTGACGCCATTGAAGATTGACTCGTTCTCTTTTCTTCACTGCTACTGCTGATTCTAGTCATTTTCCTTCTTGCCAACTTAAAATCGTTCCCTTTCAAGTTCGAAATCACTTACTCTTTCTTTCTCTAAACCTTGAAACAAGGTCCACATCGAAAAACTGTTCGGATTTCTTGCTTTTGACACAATTTTGTAGTTTTTTTCACGTCGAAAAACTGCAGAACGTGAGTTTTTTTACGTTCGAAAATTAAGAACATATTTATCTTTTCTTTAATTTTTTCATTAATTTAATAATTATTTTAGAGAACGATATTTTTGAAGCAGTTTAATCCTATAAAAATATATCTGATATTCCGTCCGCTAAATTGGTCAAAACCTATATTGAAATCCCAGGCCCCAATCATTTTATTATATGTTTTACTATAAAGAGGATCCGTGTGATGCACATACTATTAATTATTTAATATTTTATTTATTATTATAAATGTTCATTTTTTTAAAATAGCATGAAACATAATGTTACGGATATACGTTAATATTATTGGGGTCATATTAACGTGATGCTTTTATAATTTTTAAATTTTTATTAAAATTTTAAATTTAATTAATTAAAATTAATATTTATAATTTACATATAAGATATTAATTGTGATTTATTTTTTATTTTAATAGTATATCATCTTTAATTTTATCCTTAGACTGTCTAGACGGTTGTTTAGGCTTCGTTTAGGTTGTTATCTAGACAATCTAGATGTTTATTTGACAGAAAAAAAGTATTTTTAGATGATATAAACATTTCAAAATATTCATCTTAACTGAATTTATAATTATATATTTTTATTAATCATAATATAGTGTTTTAAATATTTTGAATAGAATAGAAATATGATTATTTAAAGATAATAATATTTATTATATATATATATATTATTTTTAGTTTTTATGTGTAAGACAACTTCAAAAATACCCTTCTATGGCTAAAAGATTTCAAAAATATTCTTCCGAAAAAAAAAAATTTTCGCTTAAAAAATACCCTTATAAATGCTAAAATTCCCAAAATACCCCTGCGATCCTTCTACCCAGTTTGACCCAATTTGACCCTGCGACCCATTGATCCAGTACGACCCTGCGACCCAGTCAGACCCACCGACCCAGTCCGACCCTGCGACCTTGCGACCCTGCGACCCTGTCCGCCCTGCGACCCAACGACCCTATCTGACCCTGCGACCCAGTGCGACCCAACCGACCCAGCGACCCAATCCGACCCAGTCTGACCCTGTTCGACCCAACGATCCAGTGCGACCGCCGGAACTATCAGAAATCGCCGGAAACTGCCAGAAATCGCCGGAAATTGCCAGAAATCGCCGGAAAACGGTCGAAATCGCTGAAACTCACCTACAAATCGCCGGAAATAACCAAAAATCACCGGAAAATCGCTAAAAACGCTGGAAATCACTGAAAATGACTGAAACATTGTTGGAAATCGCTCGAAAATTGCTGCAAACCGCTCAAAATAGAAGGAAATCACTCGAGAATGGAAAGAAATCACTCAAAAATTGAAGGAAATCGTTCGAAAATAGAAGGAAAACACTCGAAAATGAAAGGAAATAGCTCTCTACTTTGTTTCTCTCCTCTCAATTTTCGTTTTCCCTCTTCTTATATTTGTCTTTCCCTCCTTTGTATGTGTTTTTCATTAAGGGCACATATGTCTTTTCTCCATTTTTTTTTCCATCAGATTTAGAAGGGTAGTTTTGAAGTGTTTTAGCCCTAAGAGGGCATTTTTGATATTCTCCTCAATCAAATGTGTGATCGATAATTTTCGTTTGATTTAGTATATTAAAAATATGTATATTAATCACAAATGTTGTTGTCATAGATAAAATTTAAAATATGAATATGCATAGAATATATTTCTAAAATATTTAGTAAGTAGTATAAGTTATATTTTAGTTATTTTTATGTCTTATATAATGTCCATGATAGAAACAAATCCCACAGAGGCCAGTGAAAACAACTATATCATTAAAGATATATTATTGCATAATGGTATTTTTAAACGAAATATACAATATATTGTTTTATATTTGTTATTAAAAAAATTAAAATAAATATTATTGGTGACATTGAACGGCATTAATTCCATTTGTCATTTGGCTATGTGCATGTTTACAAAAGATGGAATAAGATCAAAGTCGGTGTTTCCAGCATATTTCTAGCATCTATGATAACAGCAATAGGAGTCGACCTATAAACCTTGTTTTGCCTTCTAAAGCCGTAAAATTGCAGGAAATAAACACGTCGATCGATCATTAATGGTCAAACCAAATTAAACGGAGAAACTTAGATGATAAAGACATAATTGCATCATATCACCATTACCAAAGCAGGAAAAACAAATTATAGTATACATTAGACATGCCAATATGGGTGGGGTGTAACAAGTTTTATCCGACCCAACCCTTCAAAAAACTATTTTAAGTTAGTTAAATTGTTGGTTTTGATATTATAGGTTTAATGGGTTAAGAACCTAATTAGTTCTTATTAAATAGATATATAACACACTTAATCCAATTAATTTAGATCTATTTTTTAATTTAATAATATATCAAAAAATTAGATTGTTGGTAATTTTAGAGATATATCTATGGGTGTCCAATTTGGGTTATCTGGATCGACCCGATCTGGATCAATCCGAATAATTTAAATCATTTGGAATATATATTATCCTAAGAATCCATATGGGTTTAAATTTCAGAAGCAGTTCGGATTCATGTCAGATCGATTCGGATAAAACCCGATGAACCCAAATAATCCAATTAAAACGATAAAAACTAAAAATCCTAATATGTTTTCCTTTTTATATTTTTGTGTTAGATTTGGTATTTTTTTTCATATTAAAAAGTGAACTACCGAAAAAAACTTGAAAATGAATAACTCGAAGAATCCAAACCCCAAATAACCCAAATAATCCGAACTACCCGTAGAACTTTACTATAGAAACGTAATTCGGATTATTTTGGATCCAATTCTTCTGAATCCGAACAACATGAACCAGAATCTAACCCGAATCGAAAATATTTGGGTTCAATTTAGGTCCAATTTTTTTAAATCCTAGGAAACCAAACAACATTTGAAACCCGAGGAATCCAAACTGAGACCCGAATTTGACAGCCCTAGATATACCAAAATCTATCAATAAATTTTTTCCATAGATTTAGAATCAAGATTAAAATCCATACTTAAATTGTGAGACATATATTTATCATTAAAATTTCATCCGTCAGTTTAAGGACAATTTTTTTTTTAATTTAGGGATAAACTAATCCTCCATAAATTTAAAGATGAACCAAAACTGATATCTAAAATTTCATCTTTAAAGAATGGACATTAAAAAATTGTCCTAAAAATTTTCTTTTTAATTTCAGGGACAAAAGAAAATTATGTTATAAACTTTTGTTCGTAAATTTAGTGTCACACAAAAAATTCCAGTCTTTAAAAATGTGTCCCCAAAACTGCAAATTCAATCATAAAAATTTAAGTACGAACCAAATTCATTTCATACATTTTACGGATACGTGCTACTAACCACATATTTTATGGATACCCGAAATTCAAGTACTCGTGTTTTTTAGATTTAATTTTTGGTGCAAAATATAACATCTATTCGGGATTAAATTAAGATTTGGATACCCTAAACTTTCAGTTATATAATCTATGTTAAACTTTAATTTTAAATATAAAATGATGTATTATATAAATATAAAAAATATATATATTAACAACCTACATAACACATTTAACCCATATAACCCGAATAAACTCAACCCACTAATATATATAACTATATGGGTTGGGTTTAACCCAATCCATTAATGAAGATAACCCATTTAATTTTGAATGGGTTGGGTCTGACCCAACCCATTGACATCTCTAGTGTACATGGTATCACATGTTGATAAGAGTATCTAGAACAACATGAAGAGAGAGTTTCGTAGAGTGAACCTTCAGCCACCATACATAAATGAAAGAGCATAAAAAATATTTCTGAACGAATCATTGAAGTGAAAAATTGTCAACAACGATAATATGAGATTATCAGTATTTTAAGGGTAGATTTGAAGTTGAAACGTTTTTTTCCAGGGAAGGGTATTTTTGAAACACTTTAACCTTACGAAGATATTTTTGAAGTTCCCCCAGCTTAACGTTATCCCCCCGGTTTTCCTTGTTTATATATCCAAATACAATCAATATTAAAAATCAATGAAACTAGATTAATTGATTTACAATATTATATATTGTATTAAATCTGGTTTTATTTTTAACGTAGATCTGTAGTATGTTTTTTGGGATGATTATTCCCTTTTTAACGTTGAATTAAAATTTTGAAACCATGATAAAGTACATAGATTTCTAACCCAAAACTAGTTTATTAAACTACGATTGTTTGAATATTATACATAACTAAATTAATATAACTTTATTTGTTCCAACACATTTTAGAAATATACAAAGAACAAAGGTTTTTGTCGTGCTTGCTTTTTGTCTTTATAGGAGCGACACGCCGAGGACGTCTTTCAGTGTAAGTCTGTGGGAGGCGCATCACGTATACTTTTTTCGGTGTTAATTTTTGCTTAAATTTACATGTTTTTCTTTATTTTTTAGAATAAAGTTTGCATTAGGATAGAGATATGAATATGATGTTTTCGATGAATGAAATGAACCCTGATCCTAGGATGTATTAGATGCGTGACATGGCTATGAACTTTGGTGGAAATATCTAGTTTATTCTCGCTCGAGGCTATAGTGTCGTAGTTCATGAGGATTTGGGTGTTGCTTGAGATTTTCAAGGATAAGCGGTTGGTTTTGTGACATTTTGATATAGCTCTAATCAAGTGATTATGTTTCGTAAAGAATACGCTTTGTTGAGATGAGGATGATACTTTAGAATCGAGCTTGTTTTACAGAAAAGAAAAGAGAAAGAAGAAATAATAGAGCAGCATAAAAATACTCCGCTTTCATTGGCAAAGTCCACAAAAATTCAATGCAACAAGCTGACTTGAGTGCATCGTGCGTAAAAAAATAAGTTTCATTTGATGGTTCAGGACTAAGTAGGATTGAGACTATCATTCTACTCCCTAAGGGCACGCGCGACGACACGTCCGACTATTCCGCTGTGGTATCCAATTGAGTAACCCAATGAGGTAGCCTTGGTCTAAGTCGAGTTAGATCTCTTTAACTCCGACGTCCTAGAAACCGAGTATACTAGCTCAGAAAGTTAAGTCCTTTTATTCGGTTTGTACTAAGTCTGAAGTCTTACTCAGTGGAGAGAGTCACATGTCACTTTCTTGATTTATTTCTTTGATATGCTTACTCATGGATGGCCTCGATGACTCAAGGATGAAAGCACGACTAGTAATAGATCGGATTAGCTTTGTGATTCATCGCGTGATCGCTTTTGCCATGTATTGAGGATGTCTTAGGTGAAAGGGGGATTTGAGGTTTCATTCTCTACCATTAAATTGCATGTTTAGGTTTGCTTAGGGACAAGCAATATCCAAGTCTGGGGGATTTTGATGAGTGTTTATATTGCATAGGAATCACATAGGTTTTTATCACATTTTGAGGACATTTTGATGTTTTGTATGTGATTGTGTGCATATTTCCGTGATATATTTCTTGTAAGTGTCTTTTGTCATGTAGACGTAGAAATGAAGAGTATATAGATAAAAAAGGCCACATATATCAATCGTGGTGGGAACAGAAGGCTAAACAGGACAAGATACGATGAAGAAATGACTCGATCAAGCAACAAGTAGGAGATTTGAGGAATGACTCGGTTAAGCAACAAACGGACGAGATTTGAGGAATGACTCGGTCAAGCAACAAATTTTTCCAGATTGGAGGAGAAGAAATGACTCGATTAAAACAATAAAGTGGTCGAAATTGGAGGAGCCGACTTTAGAAAACCTACTCCATCTCGGATTAGGGTTTCGAACCCTATTAAATCCGAGTTTCCTCATTTTTTATCAGCACCTTGAGAAGTCCGAAAATAAAATTAGCCATAGGAGGATTGTCTAGCAAACCACCTTAGGATAAATCTTAGCCTATCACACACAAGAGAAGATAGAGCAAGAGAAATCCGAGGACACCGGAGACACACGAAGGCGCACGAAGACATCATTGAGCTTATTCTTTATCTATCCTTTTCTTTCTTTCATATTGTCATTTGAATTTGAAAACTTGTAGAAGATGACAGTTAAATCAATAACCAAAGAGATAAGAAAATATCAAATAGTATTTGTTTATTTACTTGTCAATCTTTAAGTACACTTGTCAGTTAATACAATGTACTAAAGACCTCCACGGATAACTCCCCTGAGTTAGACGTAAATACAACCTCAACTGTTTACTCTCTCAATACAGTATCCAATTAAGTACACCTAAAACCTCTGAACTCTCTTGTTCTCTGTTTTGCGTACTTCAATGATACTCCTCAGATTCGTTGACCTTTTTTTTGATTTCCAGGTCAATTTATCTACCTTGCTCTCGGCCCAACAACCACTCCCGGTTCTTCCGCCGCCGTCATGTTGAATTCTCTTCAGCTTTGAATCCGCTCGATTCACTTGACTCCTCATTCTTCTCCTTAGTCTTCTTGTTGACTCACTCTAATCCTCTTCAATTTGAATTCAAGCTTCCTTAATTTTCTCAACCTCCTAAAACAACAAATATAGACTCCGATCCTATTTTTACTGCATTCACAGAATTCATGGTTGAGTATTAGGATTGTTCTAGGAGAAGGGAGTAGCCTTATGCTATCCCGGAACCCTTGCATTGATTCATATCTACGATTGCAATTTCTATCCCCGTTTGATCCTTTGTCTATATGTTTAATCGTCATGTGATTGTGAAGACCAAATAGTTGCATGATATTAGGGATCTTAAGTACCAAAAGGAGAAACTCGAAACCGGATATATAGGCTTAGGACAGTTTAGATTAAGCCACGAGAGTAGAAAAACCTAGATTGAGGACTCACAAACGAATCACGAAGCTTAATGGGCGTCGGCTAGCTTATCAGCCACGAAACTAGGAGGTTTGATATTTTATGCACGTCTCTAGGCCTTGAAAGAGGATAGTTGATAAATTAGGATCGTTTACCTTCAAATCGGATAGGAAAATCATGAGTAGCCGATTGATATGCATGGTTTTGGGAGCCCAGTTGCGAAACTGTATCCTAGGATGTTTGTTTTATTGGTTTAAACATAAATTTATTATTCGTCATTAGTTTAGTTTAATTCCATCACTATTTATTCGATTTGCAAGCTTTGATTCGATTGTGTCGTGTTGCTGGTCCCTATGGGATCAACACCAAGGTTTAACATTACACACGTCCCGTGTACTTGCGGAGTAGGTTTATGTTTTACTTAACTTGAACATGCATCAACTCTGTTCTTGGCTCTTCTTAGGCACTTCTCTTGACACTAGATATGGAAAATTCCATAATTCAAATTCACAATAATCATCATCATCTTTTCGCAGCCTTTGATTTTTCTGTTTTACAGCCTTAAGTCTTTTTTGCCTTGTCAACACCTTTGGGATTTGCTGCCTTCAATTTTTTATAGGGTAAATCAAACCTGGGGTCCCTTAGAAGGTCTCTTACCGCATTAATGATTCTTTTCTCCGAATTTTTTCTTTCCTTTATTAATTTCTGCTCCAGTGTTAGAGGGAGTGCCGCTTCTTCTCCTTCAGTTTCAGCCACTTCTTCAGCTTCAGCTTTAGCATCACCTTCTTCTTCAGCCTCTACAAATCCTTCATCTTCATCACCTTCTTTAGATATGGGTAGAACACCTACAACCTCTATTTTTTTTTTCTTGCTCTTTTTCCTCTTTCCCCCTTTCTCTTTCTCTTTCTGTTTTTCATCAAGAACTGTTTTTCGCAACAACAGTTAGAGATTATGGATGTCCTCCCAACAAATACCCTTTGGATTTCTTGGTAGATGTTACATCCATATCTAAATATTTGGATCGTTACATCCCTCGTTATATTGTAGATCATAAAGTAAAGATTCCTAGTCGTCTTCAACATGAAGAATACATTGAATAACATGCAAAAACAACAAATAATCATTGTGACCCTGGTGACCCTTCTGAACCTTGTGACCATTGTAACTCTTGTATAATTGTTACCTTAGAATTTTCGATCTGCTTGATCACGTCTACATACTTCGGGTTCAAACTAGACTTAACATGTTTCTTGCACATCATTAGGCATGATGGATCGACATCCATAACACCAATGTACTATCCATTTTTTCCCAAACTATGGATGGTTTTTTAAATGGAAGTAATTGAAACATTAAAAAATGATAAGAACACAAAAAGTATGAAAACATTCATGTTATTCTAATAATATATATAATTTACCATGAGTGGATCATGAAACTGTCACAATGTCATTTTGGTTTCGATGACTTCCCGCTAATGTGCTTGTAACAAATATCCACAAGCTTCTCAAATGTGTAAAGCCCAATGGAAAACCTTCACAAAATTCCAAGTCATCAACTATATCAATTAGATCATGGCTGATAGAATTGTCTGATAAAGGCATGTGATCTAGAACTTGCCACAACACCATCAATATTTCCAACCTCTTTCGGTCGAAAGAATTATTCGCCTTCAGAAGCTTTTCACTCACTTGTGCAACGATCACCTTTTCACGGTCAAAATTCTTCAGCCTGAATGTATCACACCGTTTTGAATCCCATCCTCTAATATAGGGTCCGCAATTCGATCCGGTAATTAATGCATGCTCCACTATAGAGTACCGGATGTGAACATCATTTACAAGGCCTATACTCCTGACCCTCTTCGACTCTCTAAAACTCCTAACCCTCTTCGACTCACTCAAACTCCTAACCCTCTTCGACTCAAGCGACTCATTGAGATTCACTATCCTTTTCGACTCAAGCGACTCATTGAGACTCACACCCATTTGAAATCAACAAACAACCGATCCACTCACAAACGCCAATGAAGTTTGACTCGTGCTCTCTTCTACATTTCTAATCCTTGCCATTTCTTTTTTTTTCTCACTTCAACATTTCCTTGCTCTCAGATTTTGAAATTTCCTTCTTCCTCACTTGGAACTCGATCCTTGCTCTCAGCTTCAAAATCGCCTCTCGTTCTTGGCTCTCAATTTTAAAATAGATTTTGTTTCGAAATTTCGTCAACTATGTGTGTTTTTACGTACAAAAACAAGTGTACATTTGTCTTTTCTCCATTTTTGTAAATTCTTAGGTTTTCGAGAGTACACATGAAACAAGGATGCCCTAAGACATCTTTGTTATTTTGCCCGTTAAAAGTGTTCTTGTGTAACGATTATTATATTTATAATATGTTATTATTCCACAACTTTTTTTTAAGAGTTGTACATTTGTTACATTTATAAATATGAATTGAATAAAACAATAATAGCAAGAACAACAAACAAGTGATATAAGTATCTAGGGACATATAGCAAAGTAAGATTTAGGAAAAGACAAAAATTACAAACAAATAGTAACAAGAAAAAAAATATGGAATAACACAAAGAAAATTTGACAGATATTTATATTTGGAAAAAAGTAAATGGAATACAAAAAATGTAAAATACTTATTTTTTATAATAAGATATTAGTTTTAAAATTATTTGATAAAAATATGATTTTAAATAGTTAGACAGAACAGTAGAAAATTACTATTTGTTAAATATTGTTGTTCTTAAAAAAACATTATAGTGTTCATTTTTGTAAACAAAAACTTATTCATGTAAATTTAAATTAATTTTAAAAAAATTTATCCGTCTTCCTATAAATATTAACTATCATTTTAATTTATTCAGGTATTATGTTATAACTATGTAACAAAACCGTGATCCATATTATAATCATTAGTTTATCCGAGTAACAAATAAACAATTATCAACATAATCCCATATTAAGTACTTAATAACAACGTAAGACAGTACTAATCTTAGTTCTATTTACGTTCTGTCTTAGCAACATGTTTTTAGAATATAGTTTTTGATTAGTTTTCAACGAACTCTATTTATAACCAAAACAAGATATATGTTGAAATCTTTAAAAAGGAGTGAATCATATTTTGTAAAGCAATGGATTTGTTATCTTCGGTGGTTGCTTACCGCAGCTCAAAAGCGAATGTTTTTTCCTTTATTGTTCTCGTTTTGATAATCAATGGCGTTTCAGGAGCGTTTGACGGGAGCAACGTAAGCAATTCTGACCTTCTTTCTGTTTCAATGGCGAAAACGACAATATTATGTTATTGATAAACTTCTTTTGTGAATGAATAGGTTTACACAGTGCACCTTGGTGAACTGCAACATGATGATCCTCTTTTGGTTACTCGATCGCACCACGATATTCTCGAATCGCTTCTTGGAAGGTATACAAAGCGTTTTATTTTTTATTGATTTCAACAATGTAGCAACGGTATTGAATTTATTCAAGGTTTCTTGGAACTTTCATTCTTGCAGTAAAGAAGCTGTGCGAAAGTCGATAATATATAGTTATAGACATGGTTTCTCAGGCTTTGCAGCGAAGCTTAACGCCGCTCAAGCAAGGAATTTGTCAGGTATGTATAATAATTTTTATATATTTTATTATATGATATAAATCATTAATTTTATATCTTTCACTGATGACACTTTATGCGTTCACCAAACTCGGGGACGACGCGGTATTCACATAGATTGGTTCTGTCTTTCAGAGCATCCCGAGGTTGTACATATTTCAAGAAGTCGAAAAATGGAGTTGAAAACTACAAGGGTTTTTGATTACTTAGGGCTTATGCCAAGTGCTCCAAAAGGTCTTTTACATGATGCCAACATGGGGAGTGAAGCCATTATCGGCGTAGTAGATTCAGGTTTTTCTCTCTTTTGTGTGCTTTGTATTACATCATGCTTCGGTATGTTTATGAAAAAGATAAAAGGATGGTTAAAAATATTCAGGAATATGGCCGGAGTCACGGTCATTCAACGATGAAGGCTATGGACCGATCCCCAAACGTTGGAAAGGGAGATGTGTAGCAGGAGATCAGTTTGACCCGAAGAAACATTGCAACAAAAAGCTCATAGGAGCAAAGTACTTCATAAAAGGCATGATTCAAGGGGGTATCGAGCCTTACAACGCCACAGCACAAGGTGAATTCATGTCCCCGAGGGACAAAGCTGGCCACGGGACGCATTGTGCGTCAATCGCGGCTGGTTCGTTCGTGCAAAACGTTAGCCATTTAGGCTATGCTGCTGGGACAGTAAGAGGTGGGGCTCCACGTGCACGCTTAGCCTCTTACAAAGTATGTTGGGAGAATGGCGGATGCGTAACTGCTGACATTTTGAAAGGCATAGATCAAAGCATACGCGATGGGGTCGACGTAATATCGCTCTCAATCGGGTCGGGACTACCCGTGAAATTCGAAGTTGATCAAAAGGACACCGCGATGGCAACGTTCCAAGCAGTCATGAAAGGCATTCCAGTGGTTTACGCTGCTGGTAATGAAGGCCCTAACTCTCAGACAGTCGATAACGTGGCTCCCTGGGTTATCACCGTTGCAGCGGCAAATATGAATCGTGTTTTCCTCGCGCCCATCACTCTCGGAAACAACATAACTATATACGTATTGCTCTAAGATTCTTCGCTTCGACTATATGATATATATATATATATACACACACATAACTTCTAACGCACATTCATCTGAACATTTGGAATTCTTTTGTGATCGAATGTATCAGGCTGAAGGTTTCTTCCAAGGGCCCGAAACAGGATTCATTGGTCTTCTTGCGGCGGATGAAATCAAACCATCTGACATCTTTGAAGGAAAACTTAAGGACAAAGTTGTGTTAGTTTTCGATACAACTACGGGAACGGGACCTGTCTTAGACCTCATCGCGAAAGAAGGCTGCAAAGGCATTATTTTCGCTCGAACGCCTGAAGAAAGGATCAAACCGTGCGATCGCTTTCCATGCATCTACATAGACTACGAACTCGGGAGTGACCTTTTACTTTATTACCAGACAACCAAGTAAAATCTCTCGAACCAAAACATGAATTCCTTATATAGTGATTCAATTAGGTTGTTGTTATATTACATTGACTTTATCTGAAACATAAGATTCTTGATGCTTATAGATTTCCCGTTGTGAAAATCGGAGCTTCCAAGACAGTTGTTGGCGGTCCTATTCCGTCTAAGATCGCGCGATTCTCGTGTAGAGGACCGAATTCAATCTCTCCGGCCATTCTCAAGGTGTGTAAATGATACATTTTGTAAGGTTTCAAGCCTATAAGAATACTGAAATACCTTTTCTTTTTCTCTGACAAAAACAGCCAGATATAGCTGCACCAGGTGTAAACATATTAGGGGCGGTACCAGGTCCCGGGACTGGCCAATACGATCTCTACTCAGGAACATCAATGGCAGCCCCCGCAGTTGCAGGAATCGTCGCACTTCTTAAAATCAAACACCCTGATTGGTCCCCTGCTGCGATCAAGTCTGCTCTCATTACAACAGGTACAACAGGATATCTCTCGCAATAACTCAATTTAATAAGGATTCACAGCAAAGATAAATATGGACCTGAGTCTAACTAATCCTAAAAATTAGTTTAAGAGTTAGATTTGTCCAATATCATATAAATTATAGTTCATGTTCTAGTCGATGTAGGACATACAACATAATAATATTAAATGTGTTTGAAGTTATTTGAAATCAATGGTTTAGGATTGTTCATTATCATATATATATATATGAGTCAATGGTTAATTTTTTTAATCGATGTAAGACAACATAACGTAACAAAATGCTACACTCATATATTTTTTCACGTTTTTGCAGCTTGGAAAACAGACCCATCTGGAGAGCCAATCATATCGGATTCATCACCACGGAAAATCGCTGACCCTTTTGATTACGGAGGAGGAATCGTAAACCCTGAGAAAGCATCCGATCCCGGTCTCGTCTATGACTTAGGCCTAGAAGACTATGCTCATTACTTATGTTCAGAAGGATTCGACGACAAATCCATCAGTAGATTACTTCATAAACACAACGCTTGTCCAAATCCGAGGCCTTCGATGCTCGATGTAAACATGCCATCGATCACAATTCCACATCTTAACAAAGATGTAACAATCAAAAGAACTGTGACTAACGTTGGAGCCGTCGATTCAGTGTACAAAGCTGTGATTGAAGCTCCTCTTGGGATCAAACTAATTGTGAAGCCAGAGACTTTGGTGTTTAACTCTAACACAAAGAAGGTTACTTATACAGTGAATGTTTCAACTACTCACAAAGTGAACACTAATTATCTCTTTGGAAGTTTGAGTTGGACTGATGGAACTCATAATGTCGTAATCCCTGTCTCTGTGAGGACAAAGATCTTGATGGGTTACAATTAAAGATTTAAATTCTTTTCTAAAATCGTTCGTTGGTGTAATATGTTTCATGATTTATTGAGTTTTGATTTAATATGACAGTGTTTATTTATTTCTTTATTTAGATATCCTCATTTTATCTCACATGTTATATGTAATATGTTCTATATACTAAAACAATGGTTAGGGTAGATAAATACAATGATGCATATAAGCTTTATTTTTTAAAGATACTAGGATAGAACAAGCACGATATATGAGATAATATTTATAAATATATGATTGTAATTAGTTATAATGGTTTTAATTAATAATAATATAGTTTTATTTTTGTTTTGTGGATTTGATTTAGAATTTTAATTATTAATATTGACAAATTGGTTAATTATATAATTCATAATATAAAACTAATAATGTTAATATTCAATTGTATGAGATCTAAAATTGAAAAACAAAAATATTCAACTACACGAATATTGTTATATTTCAATTTTATTTAATAAAAAGATAAGTAGTGAGATTCGTGGAGAATGGAATAAATAATATTTGTTATTAGTTGAAAAAATATAAAAGATCAATTTATTTTGGTTGAGGTGGTTAATGATCACGATATCAATCTATTAAAAAATATTAATGGATCATAGAAATAATACACTTTATAAATAACAAATGTCATTTAATTTATTTTAGTAACATTAAGAGTAACTTCTTTTGTATTTGATAATAATACTTAGAGATTTCAAGTTTCTGAAAAATGCAATGATATGAATTACAATAACAATACTAATTAATTCTTAGTATTGAATTTATTTAAGTAAATAATAAAATCCACTAAAATAGTCTAAACAATACGGTTTTTAATGAAACAATGAAGACATAATTATTCTCCGAATAGTAAAATATGGAATAGCAAATTAAACAACACAAAAGTCGACGGTGATTATTCGACTACAAATATTCTTGCATGATCACTTGTTTAGTCTATACATGCCTAAACAATGTTGCTTCAAATTATTTTGAAATAACAAATAAATTATCAAAATTATTTAGTATATCGAGTTTAAATACTTTATTTTTGTAGAAGTTTTTAATTATCTTTAACTTATCATGAGTATAAATCTTTGTATAAAAAGATGTTTGAAGGTTCATAATATATGAATTATTAATACATAAAATTAGTAACAACGTGAAATTTATAATCTTAACTTCTTTTTTTTTTAATAATACGTGATTATTGGAACAGTCCGTCTGCAAATTTATGTGACTCGTCCGCAAACTTTAAGGACGTCGCGACCTATCCGTAAGTTTCCAACGTTTTTCCGATGACTCTTCCGTCTGCATATTAGTCGCCTTTCCCGTCGATTTATATATGGTCCTGTGGTTTTGAATTATGAAATGTTTACGGATTGAGTTTTTTCCGTATTTGAGGACAAATTGCGGACGATATTGATTTGATGATGCTCGTTTGCAGACTACTATTTTCCGTCACTAATCTATTCCCAAACATGTTTAGGGACGAAAGAAGCCGTCTCTAAATCTTTATTTTCTAGTAGTGTTGATATGTTCGAGTAGTTACCGTTAATAAGATTTAGAATTTTGTCTTATGGTTACTCTTTTATTGGCTCTAGGATTAAAAAATATAAAAGTAACATTTATAACGAAAAGAAATCATGAATCCATGATCTATTTTAATTGATTAAAGTAATGTGTATTATATTATAAATTTTCTAATTTGTCTTAACAAAATAACCAAAACCCACTAATAATAATTAAGATATTTGTCTTGTAACATTTTAAAAAATAAATGTTAAATTTTATAACTTTTAAGATTATTATTTTTTTATTTTGAGGATGAGAGGATGAATATTAAGTGAGTGCTTTTGAAAATGTGTATCTATGAAATGAGCTCTTAATGAGATGATATAAAAGAATTGGAATATTAATTTGATATATGTGAATATTGATTAATTTTTATATTTTTTTAACTCATCTACTTCCTTTCCATTACAAATCATTAAATATTTGAGTAATCATTTAATTTTTTTAAGATGATTATGAGTTGTTTTATTCTTTTTGTATATTAGAAGTTCATTTTATCAAATTTTAAATACTATGTCATTCAAATATTAATGTATGATAGTTTAACTAATACATATAAAATTTATTTAGTATTATATACAATTTTACATTTTTTACCAATTAAATTATATTGTTTGTTTATTGCAATAATTATGTTTTGTTTTCATTTGAAAGTCTTAAAGAGAAATTAATATATGAGTCAATTATTTCAAATGCATTTTTAAATTTAAATGGATCTATAATTTATATGAATTTAGTAGGTAGAAACACTTTATGTATACATTTATATATAACAAATTGGACAGAATAAAATAAATAATAATAATTACAAAATCCAAACAAAATTGAGAAATGGAAAACATTTAAATTTCTCTTGTCATTGTTTCTTTTAAATTTTTCTGAAAAAATAATTATAGATTATATATTTTAGTAAAAGTACAATGTATGATGAAAATAAGATCTTGATCAACGTCACATAAGCTACATATGAACGAAAATTGATAAATGGTGAATATTTGGTATTTTCTTTCACTCTACCAAATGGTGTGTATCACTTCATGTTTTCTCATCCACATCCTCTTTCACTTTTAGAAATGGTTTGTGCCTTTTTCTTGGGTGAGAATTTTTTACGAAATTAGAGAAATAAAAGTTCATACTAAAATCAATTAATAATTGCTCTTTTAAAATGAAATAATGGGAATATGGAAATAAATAAAAACTTTAAAAATTGGTCGGGTGAAAAGATGGATGTTTATATTTGGTAATAAAAAGCTTTAAAATGGGGTATAATGATCATTAATGGCTAAAAAAATTATACGGTTAATATATTAATTGGAATAGTTTTTTCCAAGGCATACTCAATATCAAAAGTAAAAATAGTCAATTAAAAAAATAATGAAGAGACTTTTAAACGTTAAAATTTTAAAAAAAGTATTAGATATTATATATTAAAATCTTATAATTATTTAAAAAAATACTACAAATTTTAAAAATTCTCTTAATTGCTTACGTGTTTGCACCATATCGCTGAAAGATACTATCACTACTAGAAATTTAAAATTTTCAAACGAATTTTGCGGACGGAGCAATTCGTCCGGAAATTTTTGGACGGATTCGGGAAGGCATAATGATGGGAAGATAAACCCGTTTGTAAATTTCCAGACGGAAAAACAGTCCAGAGTCCTCCATATTTTCGGATGGATTTAAGACAAATTCGGTGGACGTTGCGGATTAGGGACAGCGTCCAAGACCGTCTACAATTTGCGGACGGTTGTGCTAAATTTTTTGCAAATTTGCGAACAGAAACAGGACCGTCAGGAAATTTTAAAGACGGTTCAGGGATCGTCTGTAAATTTACGAATGGTTGCAGGGGTACCATTTGGATTTAAGGACGTTTTTGGGACGGCTCGTCGGTAAATATTAGTCTTAGATCGTAATCCATCCTTAATTAGTCCAAAAATTATATATTTAACCCCTGATACATTCATCCGTTTCTCACACACAATTCTCATATATTTCACTACATATCCTGTTATTGTTTCTAATTATAATGGCACATCGTCGAGATCAAATATTTTCGTTTCTAGACAATGGATTTACAGAAGAATTGATCCAGAAACTCAAAGTGTATTAAAGGAGTTTATAGAAGGCGTTACACATTTTATGATGATGGCGAGATATCAATAAGTTTATAAACAAATCGGTAAGTTGGTTTGTCCATGCGTCAAATGAAAAAACTTAATAAGAGAATCATTTGGAATCATCTTTATTTAAGACGTTTTACTCCAAATTATTTCATGTGGTTATCTCATGGAGAGAATTTTGTAACATGACCTAGTACTGATGTGGAAGATTTTAGTAGGGGTATTGTACATCATGAATTGTTTGAGACTTTTCAGAATATAGAAATAAAATCTTATATGGAATGGTGCAAAATATATTCGGTGAAAGAAATGAATGTGAAAATATTGAAGACGATCCTAATGAAGAAGCCAATTTTTTTTTTAAATGTTAGAAAATGTTAGGTATCCACTTTATGGTGGATGTAGAATGGGTATTTCACAATTGTTTCTATCTACACGTTCTCTCCCACGATCTCTCCTCCTCTATTGGATTCATTGGATTCATTTCATATTCTCTCCCACGATCTCTCCTCCTCTCTCCCACGATCTCTCAATGAACAAACACTAAACGGCTAGGAAGACCGACAGGCTCTCTTCTCTCTCACATCGGATGCTTCTCCGACCATCGGCATCGATAAACCAGTGATCTTCGAGAAATAATCCAAAATGCTGCCATTTCGATTGGGTCATGGGTTCGATCTTCATCCTTTGGAGCCTGGATTCCCTCTGATAATCGGTGGAATCGATATCCCTCGTGATAGGGGTTGCGAGCCTCATTCCGATGGTAAATAATATCAAATTTCGATTGGAAGTATCGTCGTTTGAATCCATTAGAATTGGGTTAGGGTTTTGAGCTTTGATGTTGTTGTTCAGGGGATGTATTACTGCATTGTGTAGTATATGCAATTCTGTGTGCATTGGGGCTTCCTGATATTGGTCAATTATTTCTAGATAACAATCCCAAATGGGAAGGAGCTTCATCTTCTGCATTCATCAAAGAAGCAGTAAGATTTTATGATTTTATTTATGATGATTAATCACTTTATTTCATATTTTATTGATGTTGTGCCTCGAAATACTTCTCTTTTGGTGAATCATACAGAACTCTGGTTTAGTTTATAGACTGAACGAGACTTTGGAGTTAGGGTTCATAGGTTGGAAATTAATTGGTGACATGTTCGTACATTTTGCCTCTCCTTTACTTATCTAAGTCAAGTTTTTGTGGGTGTAATGGTGTGGAAAATTTGGCTCTTCTCACCATGTCTGTTTTTTACGTCTTTTTGCGTGTTATAGGTAGAGTAGCTGTAGAAGGCAAGGTAAAACATAAATTTGATATGAAACCCCATGGTGAAGACATTGAAGAATATGATGGGTATTTTCGATGGATTGCCCGTTCCCCGGATAAAGCAGTAAGTTTGATTCTCTTGTTCTCTTTTGTTAGGTTCAGTTCTCTCCTTCCATAGTATCAGTTAGAAGAGGAATGGATGCATCAATGGCATCGTGATCTTTTCTTTTGGCTTAGATTTTGGGTTATCGATGGAAGATGTGGTAGAAGATGTTAGTTAGGAAACAAACTAAGCATATAATATCTCCCGATTGTGCTCTGTGTTTATTCTTTTAACATAAATTCTATGTGTGCCTGGCCATGTGAAGTACCTGAGGGAAGAGCTGGCAAGAATAGATGAGAGTTGGGCCGCCGCACGGTTTGATTCTTTGCCTCACGTGGTTCATATCCTAACGTCGAAACATCATGAAGGTGAAATTAAACTTTTAAAGGAGCAAAGTGACATTGTCGAGGAGGTTGTGGATGAAGTTTTGCATTCTTATCAGGGTGGCTTCAACAAGGCTATCCAAAAATATTCCCAGGTTTCTGATATCTGCTAAGCCCTTTTTTGTTGTGTCTCGGTCTTACTTCTGAACTTTTTTTTAAAGCATCAATACCTTCCAGTTGCGTTGTGTGGGTAGCATCCCTTTGTTTTCAAGAGTTTCGTGATAAATTATATTCAACAAGGATGCTATCCAGCTATAGTTAAAGGAAATGACTTCCTTCTAAATTTTTTAGTTGTAAGACCAAATTGGGAACAAGATTTTGGTTCTTTTTACGAATTTTATAAAGTTAAATACACAGATCTAAAAACTCATTTCGGAGAACTGAACCTTCTCAAACTGTTTCTTTTTAAATACAAAAAAGATCATCTTACCTTATTACCAATAATTTTGTTAATTTTGTTAGGATTTTTCTGTACTCAAACAAATAATTCATGAGGTACCTTTAATTTTGTCTTTTTCTTTATGCCTTTCTTTGTTTGTATTTATCATCAAATATTACGATTATTTAGCGAATCCACCGAGAAGATAGTTGAGTTGAAGTGCGACTTGACAGATGCAAAGAAGAGCTTAGGTGCCTGCAAGAAACAACTACATCAATTGTGGTACCTGTATGTTATATTGCGACACATCATATCACTATTAGATCAAACTGAGGGCATTGCTAAGGTTAGTTGCATTACCCGTAAGATTACTACATCATTTTTGTGTCCAGTGCTGGATATATGACTTATGGTCTATTTATACTTAATTTATCAACAGATCCATGGTTAAAAATAGGCAAATACAGGTTTAAGATCTAGTCTTCAAGTTAACTTTGTCTAACTTTTCATGTTGAATATAAATTCTGGCTATAAACCGGGAGCTAATCTATTTTAAGGTTATCGACAATGACCGTGGCATACATATGAGGCCCATGCCTGGAATGCTTGGTCTAATTTCTTCTAATTCCAAGGTAATGATGTTCTTTTTTCATAAGAATTTCTAGCATTGGAGTTGTTACATAGAGCATTATCGCAAATCTCGCAGTCAAAAAATCAATTAATATGTTCCCGTATGTCTTTACATTCTTTTGTAGTATATCTACTGTGATGTTGCGTTACTTTCTTTTGTTTGTTCATTTTTATTATTTACTTGTGTATTATCTACTTGCATGATGTGCTACTGAGTTAATTTCTTTTGTTTTTCAGTTGCATCATTTACCAGATGCATTGTTGTTTCTTTCTTTTGTTTCTGCTTTTTTGTTCTTTTGTGCTTATTGCAGGTTAAGCCTAATGAGAAACCATGCCTCATTGTTGCAAAGGTACACACTTCTTATTTGTTTTTCCTCATTTCTAGAATTCAATCCATGTTGTGTGTTTGTAGAGTTTGTGAAAGGATATGATTTTTTGAAGTTCTTCCCACGAAAAATGGAAAAAAAATTGATGTTGATATAATGAGTCAAATGGTTTTCACTTCTTATGAATTGTGAGAGTAGAAGGATGTGTTGTTGTACCTTGAGATAATATATCATCAGTGCCAAACATTTTTTATGAATATGTTCTTTGCTTTCTTTTTAACTCAAACGCCGGGAATGCAGAGAATGCAAACCCAGCAGCCTCATAATTCTGCATATAGTGCATGTAAACATTGGAGATAATGCTTGATCCTCGGTTGTCAAAATAAGTCAGTCTCTATACCGTGAAGCACCGAGTAAAGATCCTTTCAGACCCGATCAAAAGATGCCTATAAAAAAACTTCTTCCTCGCTCGCTCATACACAAAGTAGGTAACTTTGAATCTCCAAAGAAAGGAACAAACGAAAGCTTCTACGACTCGTCATAATACGGGTTTTGTTTGATTGTGATTATTGCAGGACTACATAGACAGTATGGAAGGGGCGATGCTGTCGGGGAGACAAGCTTTAGCATTCATCTGCGATGCGGGTAAAGAACTCGCAGATCAAAGCAGGAAGCTTAATGCAGTTTCATCATCTTCAGTTGCTGACAAACTTAGTTTTGTCTCATGAAGAATAAGAAGTTTGGTTTGTATGGTGAAACGCTTGAAGATACTCCCATGGTTATTCTTCTGATGGTTAAAATTGTAAAAAGTATATGTTGTTGTTTACTAAGCGATAAACGGTGTAATAGCCTTTAGATACATTGAAGCATATGGAAAATTCATGTTTTTGAAACATAGTGTTCCTCATGAATGACCTGCATTTTGGCTTAGAGATTCAAAATCTTTTCTTCTCGTATATGATTATTTTCAACAAATCAGACATCATAAAATTTTATCTATTCAAACACATTTAACTATAAAAAATTTCAAAATGATTAAGAAAAATGTAATTTTAAACTTGAAATCAGTTTAATGAACTCTGCAAAGACCGCATGTGCGTGACTCTTATCCGAGTTATATCCATTGAAGGTTTGAAGTGAATGCCATGGATACAAGTTCAATATGGAAGATTCGGAGAGTTTCAGAGTGTTTCTTTCTAAACAATCTTTTTTTAAGAAGAATTTTACAATATATTTCATATATTGAATACTATTCCTTTTTCTTTTAAGTTAAATGTAACTAAATAAAACACGTAGAATGATGAAACTTGATACATTGCTATAGGTCATATATTCAAAACACCTTCGAAATAATTCTCCTTAAATTCACCAAAATGAGTGTAACACAATATTTACTTAATTTAGAAAAAATCGACAAATAATGACATATTTTGAAATCCATGATACACTAAGTTTTCTTATAGGGTTAGGTAATATACTAATATGCATGTTAGATCAATCCATGATGTCCAACAACACTGAAGACGGTGCAGCAGATGAGATGGTGTACCATAGATACACTAAATATGTATATAATTATCCAGAACTTTATGACTAAATGAGCATTTAAGCACATATCAAGAAATGTAAGATAATCATGGCAACCCAAAATAATATGTTTGTGACTACAAAATTTTTTAGAATTTTCCTACCGCATCATATGAAATTTATAAGCAACATTTAAATCATAACCAATACCTAAAGAAATAAAAAAAACAAATAATTATTGTACATGATCCAAGGAAGGAACCAAAAACAATATTTTATAGGTGTTCCTAAATAATTCATCTTAAAATTGCATTTTTCTTTTGCAGAAAAATTGTCTGAGTTCTCTCCTCTAATTTTAATACTCCATGGTCCAAATAACTATGTCATGTTCGATCCCTTACAAACCCTTCTCAAAGAAGTTGTTCATATCATTATCTGTGGATACGAGGACACGTCAATTTGGGGAACTCAGATTCTTCCTAATATTGTTCTAAATTTCAATTACAATTCATGTTAGCCACCACACAAACAAATATAAATCATCATCCCGTATATCGTGCGCGTCTTTTTTTAGTTATTATAATTTTTAAATTCTTCCTTAACCTATCATAGTATTTAATCAATAATGATATGATTGTTAAATAGATATGAACTGGCAGCATCTAATTGTTTCAAATCTAAAATTTTCATATTTTTACATTATATATATTCATGAATTTTTAACCTATAATATATTTGATATTTTCCATAATTTTATGACCTTTTTAAAATAGATTTAATAAATACGTGAACTATCTTAAATACTAAAAGAATATTAAATGTTCAAGAACAATCTAAATATATATATTCGTCCAAGCCATATAGACGGTTAGCCAATTTATACACCGATTTTATTATATTATTTACTAAAAATATTAGAAGAAGAAAAATATTCAGGTCTTGTACTAAGCTTTTCTCAAAGGGCATTGAATCTAAGTCATTAGGCAATTACTTGATAAATATGTTATTTAAATCAAGTCATTAAGCGAAGTTTTAACTATTTTCATCCAAATTACATTTCATGTAATATAATATATATATATATATACATATATGCCTATTTGATTTCTGTTAACAAAAAGACTTTCCACGTAAAAAGTGTTTAACTGATCGATAATACATAAATGAGTCAATAAGCATTGAACAAATTTGCATTCTTAGTGAAACTATGGTTTTTTTATTAAATGCTTACTTGTCTATATAAATCGAATGAATTTAATATTAGCTTATCGATGGGTAACTGAATGTTGATTATTGTGGGAGTTATCAACGTGAGTACCCAATGAAAGAAATTCTTTTCATTAAATCATAAAACCCTTTATTTATCAAAATTATTATATTCATCTGTATCATATCACATAGACGAAATAATTTAATATATACTTATTTTTGTGAATGTGACATGAGAATTTTACGAATAAAATTTAAAAGTTCATTTTTTTTTTGTTTGGTAACAACTTTAGTTTGCGTAAATTTTCATATCGAAGAAATTTTATGATAAAAACAAAAATATTTCAAAGGCATTTTCTCTCCTATTAAATCCTGCTAACAACTATTCCCTCTTATTGCTCCAATACTCGCGAATAGATTTTTTTTTTGTAAAAGTAAAAGCGAAAAAGAGAAGTAGACAATGGAGTAAAGAGAAGAGATGAAAACGAGAATAATTTTTATTTAAAAGTGAATTGTTGTGTATACAATATAAAGGAAAATACCTATATTTATAGGCTTACATAGGAAGATTAAATGACATGAATAAGAAGATAAGAATGTATTTGTTATTAATGCAATACATGAATGTAAATTTATTTGGTCAAAATACATATTCATTGTGTAATATTTATTTGGTCAAAACACACATTCATTGTGTAATACTCCCCTTGAATGTATTTTTTTTTAGTAGAGATCATATGCAACAAAATACTGACTCGTTAAAACATTTGTCAATAAAACTTAGTAAAAGAAAAAAGAGTGCAGCGGCATATTTTTCTCCCCTCAGAACATCATTGCTTGAGATCTTTCAAACGACGCATTCCAATCAAATAAACCATCTTTTCAAATGCTCTTGTAGGAAGAGCTTTAGGGAATAAATCTGTCGGATTCTCACTTGATTTGATTTGTTGAACATTTATCTTGCCCTCCTTTTAAAGATCATGAGTAAAGAAAAATTTGGGTGATATATGCTTTGTCTTATCACCTTTAATGTAACCTTCAGATAATTTGGCAATACACACAGTATTATCTTCAAATAAAGTTGTGGGAATATGTTTATCCATTGGAAAAGCACATGTTTACTGAAAATATTGAGATAAAGATCTCAACCAAACACATTCACGACTTGCCTCATAAATTGCAAGTATCTTTGCGTGATTTGATGAAGTTGTTACCTAAGTTTGTTTCGTAGAACGCCATGAGATTGCAGTTCCACCACAAGTGAAAACATATCAAGATTAAGATCGGGCTTTATGTGGATCTGATAAATGACCCGCATCAGCATAACCAACTAAATCTGCCTTTGACGAATTATTATAATATAAGCCCATGTCGACAGTACCTCAAAGATATCGAAAGATATGTTTCACACCGTTCCAATATCTTCGAGTTGGCGAGGAACAATATCTTATCAATAAACTTACAGCAAAAGATATATCCGGACTTGTATTATTAGAAAGATACATTAGTGCTCCAATAGCACTCAAATATGGTACTTCAGGACCAAGTGTTTCCCCGCTTTCTTCACGTGGTCTAAATACATCTTTATGAATATCTAATGATCTCACAACCATTGGTGTACTTAAAGGGTTTGATTTATCCATGTAAAACCTTTTAAGTATCTTTTCGGTATAAGAGGTTTGATGCAAAAATATCTAATCTTTAAGATGCTCAATTTGAGGACCTAACAAGATTTTGTTTTCCCCAGGTCTTTCATTTCAAATTCTTTCTTTAAGCATTGCATAGCTTGTGATAACCCTTCGGGAGTTCCAATTATATTTAAGTCATCAACATAAACCACAATTAAAACAAACTTTGAGTTTGAACCTTTTATGAAAATACATGGACATATAGGATCATTTTTATATCCTTCTTTTATAAAAAAAATCATTCAAGCGGTTGTATTACATTCGTCCGGATTGTTTCAATCCATACAAAGCTTTTTTGAGCTTAACAAAGTATATCTCGCTAGAATTATTATCATGTTGTTACCACATCCATGAGGCGCATTTCAAGTCTTTTATTATTTGCCAGACAAATCAAATATCGAAATGTTATTGCATCCACCACGGGATAATATGTTGAATCATAATCAATACCGGGAATTTGGGTAAAACCTTGAGCGACAAGTCTTCTTTTGTGTCGAAAAATTTTATTTTTTCATTTATTTTTTGTACAAAGACCTATTAATTACCCACAGTTTTAATTCTTTTCGGTGTTTGGACTACTAGTCCAAAAACTCCTCGTTTTTAAGCGATTCTAATTCAGACTTGATTGCCTCTCTTCATTTTTGTCAATCAGTTCTACTTCTACACTCTTCAATAGAGGTTGTTCATGATCATCATTTTCTTTTGTTATATCGCGTGCTATGTTATAAACAAAAATATCGTCGACGATTGTATTGTCTCGGTTCCAAATTTTTCCCGTATTGATATAATTAATAGAGATCACTTAATTCTCATTAGGTACATGTTTCTCTTTATCATTAATTATATCTATGGTCTCTTCAGGAGAGACATCCTTGTTTTGACCATCATGACAATTTGCTTCTTTTCTTTTTCGAGGATGTTTAGCTTTGGAACCAAGTGGTCTACCATGTTTCAAGCGTGTCTTAGACTCACTAGCAATTTTTTCTTTTCCTTCTCAGATTTCAATTCTTATCGGAGCATTTACAGCTGGAATATGAGATTTTGTAACTCTATCATGGTTAGCAAATGCGTCTGGCAATTGATTTGCTATACCTTGTAAATGTATTTTCTTTTGTACTTCTAGTTCACTTTCTTTTGTTGGGGGATCTAAACTTTTTAATGATAATACATTCCATGATATTTCCTTTTCCAACGTTTGTTTTCTCCCCCTAGTGTTGGAAATAATGATTCATCAAAATGGAAATCTGCAAATCTTGAAGTAAATATGTCTCCTGTTGTTGGTTCAATATATTTAATTATCGAAGGAGATTCATACCCAACATAGATTTTCATCCTCCTTTGAGGTCCCATTTTTGTTCGTTGTGGTAGATTAATTGGGGCATAGACTACGCATCCAAAAATACGCAAATGGGAAATATTTGGCTCATAGCCATGAACCGATTGTAAGAGGGAATGTTCATTATAACTAGTTGGTCGAATGCATATTAGTTGCGCTGCATGCAAAATGCATGTCCCCATGCCCAAACGAGAATATTAGATTTCATAAGCAATGGTTTTACAATCCATTAGATTTTTTTTTATAAAAGATTATGCAAGACCGTTCTGAGTATGAACATATGGTACATGATGTTATACCTTTATCTCAATGGACATACAATAAGTCTCAAAAGATTGTGATATAAATTCACCAGAATTATCCAAGCGAATTGTTATTATTGGATAATCAGGGAAATATACCTGTAATCGTATTATTTGTGCTAGCAATCTTGCAAAAGCTAAATTACAAGATGATAATAAGAACACATGTGACCATCTAGTTGATGCATCAATTATTACCATGAAGTATCTAAATGGGCCACACGGTGGGTGAATCGGGCCACAAATATCACCATATATTCGTTCAAGATATGATAATGATTTATTCTTTATTTTAGCTAGTGAGGGTCTTATTATCAATTTCTCTTTTGAACATGCAACACAAGAAAATTCATGAGTTTGAAAAATCTTCTGGTTTTTCAACAAGTGACCACATGAATTCTCAATAATTTTTCGCATCATTGTTGAACCGGGATGGCCTAACCGGTCATGCCAAATCTTAAAATAATCTGCAAATTTCTGGTTTGCATAAATAAATTTCTAGTTTACTGTATTATATGATTCGATCATTCTTATAGATGTATAATATAATCCCGATGAGAAAGTGGATAATTTTTCCAACACACACTTTTTGTCCATCTCAACTGAAGTAATATAAAGATATTCAATGCCTTTTTCAGTCATTGTTTCAATATGATACATGTTCATACGGATATCCTTAAAACTTAACAAATTTCTTGAGGACTTGAGCGAAAATAATTCATTTGTATAACTATTTTTGTGCCTTTAGACATAATAAACCTGATAATTTCAACCTGATATAGTGTGGACATGTACGGGCTCCAATAAGATCAGAAAGGCCATCATTATTTGATCATTTATCAAATCCAAAGAAAAATCTTTTCTTTAATAATTGTGTGCGTTGTAGTGTTGTCTGCAAGACATATATCCCCATCTTGGATCTTATATTGATACATAAGTTTCCTTTGTAAAAAAATAAATATAAAAATAATAAGGACTTGCACTAGCATGGGTTCATAAGAGAAAAAAGACATACTTTAAATACAAAAACATAATTCAAACTAAAAGTTAAAGAAAAAACATAGTTCATAAAAAAATCATTCATCATTATTCATTATTGCTAGATGAAAACGAAAAACATAGATTTCTTGTCTCTTCATCACTTCTTCTCACTTCCATCTACTCATTGGATAAGAAAATTGGCAACAAAGTTAACTTCAACATTTTCCCCTTTATTTTTCAATGTTTCCTGATAGAGATCAACAAGATGCTTGGGAATATGACAAACACATGACCAATGTCCAGGCATCCCACATCGGTGGCACATACTTTCTTTCATTTTCTTATTCATACCACCATCATTTGTGGTTTCTTGCCTCTTCCTTTTCCTCGTCCACATCCACGTCCATGTTCGCATCCGCGACCTCGACCGCGACCGCGGCCGCGATAATTGTTGATTGTCATCACATTCGCTTCAGGGAATGGAGCAGAGCCAGTGGGACGAGACTCGTGATTTTCATTAGTAGCTCATTGTTTTGCTCAGCAACAAGAAGCCAAGATATTAGATCTCCATATTTAGTAAATCCTTTCTCACGATATTGGTGTTGCAAGAGCACATTAGATGCATGAAATGTAGATAACGTTTTCTCCATTATATCATTATCGGTAACAGTTTCACTGCATAATTTCATTTGCGAGCTAATGCGAAAAATTGCTGAGTTATATTCACTAAATGTTTTAAAGTCTTGGAAGCGAAGATTCATCCATTCATAGCGTCCTTTTAGAAGAATCACAGTTTTTTTTATGATCGTACCTTTCTTTTAAACATCTCCAAAGATCTGTAGGATCTTTGATTGTGAGGTACTCTCTTTTCAGTCCATCATGAAGATGATGGCGAAGAAAAATCATGGCTTTTGCCTTATCTTGATTCGATGAACTGTTTAGAACATCTATTGTCTCTTTGAGATTCATAGAATCCAAGTGAATTTCTGTATCCAGCACCCACGAAAAATAGTTTTTGTCGGATAAGTCAAGAGCCTCAAACTCGAATTTGATAAGGTTTGACATCGTAAAGTTGATAAAATAAAAACTAATAATTAGATACAATTAGATCAAGCTATAACGTTTCTGATATACAAGATCCATATAAATGGCGAGTGTAGAGCATACTAGGTTATATAGATCTTAATATTATAATATATATATATATATATTATATACACTTATATATGATTGACATGATAAGAGGAAAAAATTAATTATTAAATTAATAAAAAATATTATTCTGTTGTAAAAGTAAAGAACGAACAAGAGAAGTAGACAATAGAGTAGAGATGAAAGGGAGAGTAATTCTTATTCAACAGTGAATTGTTGTATATACAATACAAAGGAAAATGCCTCTATTTATAGGCTTACATAGGAAGATCAAAGGACATAAATAAGAAGATAAGAATGTATTTGTCATTAATGCAATATTTGAATGTAAATTTGTTTGGTCAAAATACACATTCATTGTGTAATATTTATTTGGTCAAAATACACATTCATCGTGTAATAAATATTTCATTTATATACTAGTTTTTAACAGGTGATTAGGTTTTTACTAATTATAATTTTTATATAAAATAAAATAAATATATAAATATATAATTATGTTAATTTATTACTATATAAATAATATAATTGTCTGGATAATAAAAACAAACGGTACAAATTCTTAAAATTGATAAAAATAAAAATAAAAGATAATGATATCAAAATTATTTAATTAAATAATAAGATTAAATAAAAAAATATACATTGATATAATTTTTTTATGATTTTTTTATGATTTGTTCTAATTGAAGCCCTATGAAATTCACACTAGATAAAAAAATTATCCCTAATTTATAGGGGTTGTACATTTTACAGATATAATTTGATGTATATTTCTCACAGTATGCAGTTTTTTTTGTCATTTATAGAACATATCCGTGCACAATTCAAGTTTAATTTTTTGAGGTTCTAATATTAGTAGTAACCTATTTAACCTTGTCTTGAGACTTTTTATGGACCGACCACAAAGTAGAGATCAAAATTTAAACCTCACATGTTTAATCCTTCAAAGCTAAATCGAAGTTTCATTTATCAACTTTCGTTTCAACCCAATTTACACACGTAATGTATACACATTTCTCAATGTACATATTCACCATAGAAATGCCTTGTTAAAGCACAAAACCCATCAATTTAATTATCTTCATTGCTTCATCCAAACACCTCTTTGGTGTGCCACCATCAACATGCAAGTCTTGACAATGGCTTCTTCTGCTACTACCATGTCTCTCGAAGCAATCTCATTGGTAAATCTAAAAAATTTGTCTCCCATTTTCCAATCGCATTTTAGCTCTCTTTGGGGTTTGTCTAGATCTCTACAAAACTGTAGGATCTCATCCAACGACTAGGTTTCCTCGTTCAATCAAGATCTATCTCTAACTCTAATACAATCAGAGCCTTCAATGGGGAAAATTCTACACCATGTAAGTGAATTATTACAAAAAATGAAAATTTATCATCTTTATGCCCCCATTGAGCAATGATCGAGTAAAAGAAATCCGATTTTGGAAGAATAATATGGTTGTTGGGATCAAATTTGGGGTATAATCACTTTTTATTGATTAGAAAATCCCCACTTCTTAAAATTGTATGATCAAGATTTTCAGTGATTTAAAGCTAAAAAATATACGTTTCATAAATATATATGATTTGAGGTTCATTTTTCTAGAAATTCAGCTAAAGTTCAAGAACCACATGCATTTACATATTGAAATTCGCTTATCAAAATTATATAAAAATTTGATATTGATGAACCGGTTCAACATGCATCTACATATGGATTACAACTAGAGCCAAAGGAAAAAAATCCAGTATACAAAAACATAAAACTACCCCAATCGTACATTGCCATTGCTGATAGAGGCAGATCATGTTAAAAGAATGGAGTCTCCTTCCATTTCATAAGAGACCACATAACCCCCACACTATAATTACGTCAACTTTTTGCTGAACCATTGAAGTATCTCTTAAACATTAATTATCGAATGAACAACTGCATACAAAAGTACCTATGCTAGTTATATAATGAATATGATAGGCATGAGGATTACAGTTGGTAGTAGCTTCCCTTGTATTTCATTTGATGCCCTTATTGTCATAATTCTTAATGTTCAGAAGATTCAAAGTCACTAGAACTGTAAAAGACCATATAAACATTCAGATCTCCATGTAACATAGAGAGATAGAAAAAGACATGTCTATGCAGTAAGACTTAAATATTGTCTTAAAAGTCATTTTATGTCAGCTGCAAGGTCGTATTTGGTGTTAAAACTATGGTACAATAAGATTAACAAAACTAAAGAAGATATCAAATGAAGATTCTAAATGACTCTGAAATTCTGAATTAACAAAACTATAAAGAAGATCAGCTTGTAACCAACTTGTGACATTTCGTAGGAACTACAGGTACACAATGTTTAGCCACATCAACACTGTTACCGCTGATAACACGTAATCCGTTGTAGTCTTTATATCATTCTTAGGTCTAGTTTTAAGTAGATTACTTAGATTTCACTCATTTATCGAGTTTATTCGAAGACTTCATCTACATTTCGTGTTTTGCATAGGAAACGAAGACATGAGGAGAAACACGAGAGATTATGGCAATCTAACCCCGAAAACGTAGTTGAGTGACAAGGTTCAACTTGTGCAAGGCAATGGATTGAAGTGAACATTCAAACACCGAGCGAAAGGAGCGGAAACAACATTTCAAGGTATGCATGCTCGGGTAGTGGAAGTGTGCACGATTGGGCTAATTGCTGCCAATTACCCCCGTAGCTTTGCACGACTCGGGCACTCAAGAAACACGACCAGAATGGAGTGCCCGCTCGGGTGGAAATGGTGTGCCCGCTCGGGCTAAATGTGGCCAAAACTCACTGCAAGTTTGCCCCACTCGGGCTGAAGGACAACACGCTCGGGCATGAGTGCCCGCTCGGGCTACAATGTGGACACACGGTCGGGCACAAGGCCTGCACGAGCGGGTAGAGGCTGTGCCCGCTTGGGTCCTTGTTTTGCTCAACTAACTCCTAAGTTTTAGAACGGCCAAATTAATGAGAAATCAGATCTGAAAAGAGGAGTTTCGAACCAGATGGGAGGGGGAGAACATTCAGAGACATTAGAGAAGATTGAAGAAGGAAGAAAAGATGGAACAACGGATCGGGAGCAAGGAGGATCTATTGAAGACATCGGTTGATGAATAGGGAGCAATCTTATTCTCTTTCTATGTCGAATTTAGTATTCTCCTTTGTTTCTTTTACTGTGTTCATGTCTGAGTAGATCCATTACCATGGGTTAGAGAGTATTGCCAGTATGTAACGAAGTCTTATGCTTAATGAATGGTGGATCTTAATGCTTTCATACTTGTACGCCACT
>CM071865.1:32814343-32852645 GCA_036759665.1 Gynandropsis gynandra | reverse complement strand
CTTTTAGAACTTCGTTACATCGTTGTGCAAACTCTCGATACCTATGTTGCTTAGTCATAAGTTTATCTCATCAATTAGTTTAGTTTAGTTCATTCGCAATTCCATCATCATTCAATTTATACGTCTTATCCATTAGTTTAATAGCTTAAAAGCCGCATCAATTCCTTGTGTTCGATCCTAGTTACTATACGATCCGTATTCTTGCGGAAGCGTTAGATCTAGATAATTTATTACTTGAGAAAACGCACATCAACCGCTTCACACTAGAACTAATCTCACAAGAAATAGTATATCAAATGAAATTGAGAATTCACCTACGCCCTTAACCTTTAAGGGAGCACCAGAAAACTTCCAACACAGAACACGTCTTCACATCACTCAACATAGAAGACCCCTCACTAGAATACGGATGACGCAGCCATCCTATCGTTATGCCACATCACTGACCCAACACTATGTCACGTTGTCGACTCACCGTACCATCATTAACACACGGTCGTGTGTTCGTCACCGAGTTGTCGCTCCCAAACCATAATCCTCAAGATCGTTCATCATCGCTCACTATAGCTCACTCGTTTAGTTGCGTTCTTTATCCTTATTGTCGGTTATCGTGGTTCAGCGATGACCACGTGGTTGTCTGTATAACCATTTGCGGGTAAGACTGTAGATCAAACCGAAAATTCTTAAATTATGAGGAGAAAAAGATAACAGAGAAAATCAATTCATCGGAAATATGAAACGCATGGTTGGCCACACCTTCCACTCCCTACCTGTCCAATTCAAGCTAGTCGACCATGGCTTTGTCATCGTTCTTGGGTTTTCTAAGCTCAACGGCCATTGTTTCGCCTTCCTCATCTCTCTGTCACAAAATCTTGTTGATTCAATTTTCAATCAGTACCATACATTTTGATCATTCATCGTCTTCGTTAGTGAAAAAGGCATATATTGACTTGCACAATGAATTGGCTTCTATGTGAGAAATTTTAACGGAAGATGAAACATTAATTAGAAATGAATTGAAATTAAGTAAAAATTATAATTATGAATATAATATACCTAATATTATTCAAAAATAATTGATTAAATTATGATAACAAATTTTATTTGAGTGTTCATACACTCTATTGGTTTTTACGTGAAAGGTTATAATGGAAGAGATTACTTTTCAATGGATAAAAATACTAATTAAAAAAAATTAAAATTATAATAAAATGGATATCATATATCTTATATTATTTAAAAACTCGATATATTAAAAATAAAATAAAAAGTTTGGATGATATTTAAAAATCGACAATCTAAACAATTACTTATTTTTATTATAGCATTAAAAAATATAATTTTGTATATAATTATAAATTACATAATATTCAATATTAAAAAATTAAATTGACTGACACATCATTACTTAGTTGAAGTGGCAATATGAAAATACTCTAAAACTAACTTTTAATATGTAGATTAGGATTAAACATGCGCGATGGACGGGATAATAATTATAAATATATTATTTTAGTTAATTATAATGGTTTTATCAAATTTTAAGAAATAATAATAATATAGTTTTCATTTTTGTTTTGTGGCTTTGATTTAAAATTTTAATTAATATATAATATTGACAAATTTCTCAATTACATAATTCATAATATAAAACTAATAATGTTAATATTCAATTGTATGAGACAGAAAATTGAAAAATAAATATTGAACTAAAACTCGTTTATGAAAAATTCTACACGAATATTGTTATATTTCAACTTTTTTAATTAAAAGAATCAAGTAGTGAGATTCATGGAGAACAGAATAAATAATTTTTTTATTAAAAAATAATATTAAAAATCAATTTACTTTGGTTGAGATGGTTAATGATCGCGATATCCATCTATTAAAAATATTAATGGATCATAAAAATAGTAAATGTTATTTCAAAACAATAAATTTCGTATAATTTATTTTAGTAACATCAAGTGTAACTTCTTTTGCATTTGATGATAATACTATGAGATTTCAAGTTTCTAAAAAATGCAGTGATATGGATTACCATAATAATGTTAAACTCCATTACATTGTTTCAAAAATTCATTTTTTGTGGTTTTTTTCCTTAGTAAATAAAAGATTTGTCCCCAGCTACATTCTCTTCTCCATCCTCTGCGATCATGTTGATCTTTACCACTACCTCCTGCTTCAAATCTTGGATTCCTTTCACTGGCTCGATATTTCTTGTATTGACATCCTTGACATTCATGTATTTATCAACCTTTGTCAAAACGAATGATAAGAAAGAAATTTCATCGCTTATGTGAAGAGAGTGATATAGAAGAAATAAACTAAAAATATCTCCATAAAAAATATCACAAGCAGCTCGATTGTTTCAAAAGATATTACTTGCTTTGGTTACCGATAACTATTGTGGTAGAGCATAATCAATCCATTTCATATACGGATACATATAAATCATACCAAAATAACCAATACAACAAATATTAACATACAACTCATTGCTCAAGGATGGGAGGTTGTATTTGATAACTCTTTGTTTTATGCGAGTTGTGATGCTACATTATAGTAAAAGTACTGAAATCATTAGTGATCCTTCGCCTTTTTTGAATTCCTTCAATAGATCCTTTTAAATTGCAACCACTTCATTATGTCATTTATATCACATATTGAGTTCAGAGTCTACACTTCCGTCAATGGAACTCTGATTCATTTCCTTGACTAAAATGTAATATAAACAAATAATTGGAATGCATCAAGAGTGTATTTCAAACAACATAGGTCAATAGAAATTGAAACAACTATTTCCAGCAACCTACCCATAACCACATGGAATCTGAAAGTGCGGCCACTATTTTCAACACACTTATTTTTATGTAGAGTAAAATCAATATATAAATATATTATTATTTAAATTCAAGTATATATCATATAATAAATGTATGTTTGATTCAATTGTTTATCATATTTTTTCAGTCAATAAATTTTTTAAATTCATTAAAATAATTAACTCGTAGTATTGAATTTATTTAAGTAAATAATAAAATCCACTAAAATAGTCTAAACACTACGGTTTTTAATGAAATGATAAAGACATAATTATTTTCAAGATAGTAAAATATGGAATAGAAAACAAAACAAAACAAAGGTCGATGTTAACTATTTGACTACAAATATTCTTGTATGATCACTTGTTTAATCTATACTGCATAAAAATTTGTTGCTTTAAATATTATGAAATAAAAATTATATTATCGAATTTATTTAGTATATCGAGTTCACTACAAAAAAACAGATGATTTCCAACGGATATATCTGTTGGAAATCGCCATATTTCTGTTGAAAAGGACGTTTCACAATGGATTGCAATGGAGTCTGAACCGTTGAAAATCGATCATTGAAAATCCGTATCCTTTGCAATTTGTAACGAGTATGCAACAAATAATATCTTATGATAACTTTCAATGGGATTGTAGCGGATATATCCGTTGGATTGTAGAAATGGATGCACGTTACAGATAATGCAACAGATTTCCATTGAAGGTTTGTAATGGATATTCTTGCGCATCCGCATGAAATGTAGAAATGGCGGGAAATAAAAGGGTTCAACGGATACATGTTGGCAAAAATGACGAGAACTGTCAATAGATGTCTGTTGCAAAAAAAAAAGTAGGAATTTTACATTCCAACGGATTCCCATTGAATGTTTCAAAAAACATCAATGGGAATACGTTGAAACCTCGACGAAAAAAATAAAAAATTTAAAAAATTTAAAAAAAATTAATCAACAAAAAGGTTATACAAATTAAAAACTTAATTTATTACAAATCATCTAAATTAGTAGTGTCATCTTCATCTGTGTGATCGCCAACACCTCGTGACGAGGTTGCATCGTAGTCAATTATCAGGTCTTCTCTTGGCGTTATTTCCCGGTCGGTTCTAGTGGATGATACTCTCGGTCGGTTAGTAATTCGATAATGCTCTCCATATGACACATCTTTTCTCGAGTTTCTCGAAGCTCCGATTACATTACCTAAAAAGCATATTACGTTCCATGAAGAGCATCTTGTGTTGTTCGAAGTGTGCTTTTGAGATGCTCGATACGTCGTTCTTGCATGTAACTCTCTTGAACCGTAGGGGGTACCGTCGTGGCATCCTCGAAGATGTCGTTTTGGATCGAACCGAGACTGTATAGACACCTCTTATATGGTCTAACAGACTACAAAATAAAAAATGTTAAAGTTAGCATCATTAGAAAATATTTTATTTAATTAAAGAATTACAAACAATAATCTTATTACTTACCTATAAATAACTTTTGCCCTTTTGTAAAGGACTGAGATCATAGGGAGTTGAACCGCAGGCTTGTGATTGCTATGTGATCTTCTCCGTCAAAGCATTCACGGTCCGTTTCGTCCGAGAGTCGACGAGTTCAGGTTTATCGTTCTATTTCCTCATGACGGACTTCTTCTTGGTGTGAGTTTCTACAACTAACTCAAGAAGAGTCGGTGCTCTTCCTTTTCTTTGCATCTATTACATTATAGTAATATAATTAGATCAAAATTTTATATAAGAATAAAAATTAAATAATGAATAAAAAATTACCAATTCTTTCTTTCGTTTCGGGAATGATTTTGTTCCCGAAGTATGGCGATGTGGACCATCCCCGAGAACCTTCTCATCGTACTGATATTTTTTGGCCTTCTCACTCTTGGTCTTGAATTCCTTGGACTCCCAATGTTTGAAAATTTGGTTGAATACCTCATCCATTGCCCATGTCAGTTTTCCATTCGTCTTGTAATAGTTGCGCTTGGTGTTGTTCATCATCAAGTGCAACCGAGCTTGCATGTCGTGCATCCAAGCTATGTAGATGTGCGATGTATCCTTCTTCCGACATCTATATGCACGCTGAAAAATTAAATTACAATAAACTGTTTATAAATAAAAGTAAATAATAATTTAAAAGTTAAATTTTACATTAAAATTACATAAAATTATTTACGATGAATGTACACCATCATCGGTGGCGTATAAGTTATGGCGTCACCTGTCAGGAATAGTATAGTCGATCTTGTAGCGATCCCTGGATGATGTTATTGTTCGTATGTTTCAGAACATCATCCATATAAAACCTGCACGAGAAAAACAAATGATTAGATAATATTTATAATTAAATACAATATGAATTATGAAATTAAAATCTTACCATAACACCCTGTCAGGATATTTAGTGTCTATAATCGTGACGGAAGGACGCTCATCGAAATTATCGATCAATGCGTCTATACCCACCATATCATCTTCTTTATCAAATATCGGAGGTGCTGATATAGGTGAAAAAGGTCGATGTGGTGGCGGTGGAGGCGGTGGTGGGGCTCCTGCCAAACCCGCTGATATACCACCGTAACCGATTAATCGTCGAGCTCTCATTGTGTTTTAGTGTATGAGTGATTTTTAGTTTAAGAGAATGTTTGGTTTGAAATTGTGTTGAAAAATGAGATTTTCAACGGATGATATACAGAAATTTCCACCAGGCATCCGTTGGAATTGCCAATGGATGCTCGTTGGAAATTACTTCACCTCAACGGACACAATAAATTGACGTGATTCTTGGGTTCTCAATGGGCATCCATTTTAAATTCCAACGGATGCCTGTTGGCAACGCGTATTCCCGAGGCAACGGACAACGGAACGAAGGTAAATCTCCCCTTGCAACGGGCATCCGTTGTAGTTTTCAACAGATGCCTGTTGAGAACTAAAATCGATGTTGTAGGCGTAGGATAGCCATGATGAGACTTTTCAATAGGAATTCGTTGCACTCTACCAACAAGTGTCCGTTAGTGTCTACCAATGGTCATCCGTTGCCCGCCTAAACAGTCTCAATAGGTATCCGTTGCGTTTTCCCAACGGATACCTATTTAAAAATTCAAAACCTTGAAAATTTTCTAAGTATCGAGCAGAATTTAATATTTCAATGGGTTTTCGTTAACATTGCCAACAGATACCCATTGAAACTTGAATATATTAATTTAAAAAAATTAAAAAGTTAGATAAAGTTATATATTTCAATTACATAATTCACATTGCTTATGTGGTAGATTCTTCGATTGGCGAATCTTCTTTCAATTGTTCAATGAATTAATCGTCTTTTTCATCTTATTCATCTTTCGGTTCAACGTCTTTATAATCGCGTATGTATTCTTCATCTATGTCAGTTCCTGCGAGAATCTCCTCCCGATTGTCTGTATCAATTAATCGTATCGGATTCGGTGATCACTTTGGAACAGATCTTCTTTTTCATCTGTGTTTATAACTCCTCACAACTTGATCTTTACTACGACCCACCATTCCTCTCTTTGATGTTTCAATGTTGTTGGATATTACACGTAACATATTTGATCTGCTTGATCTATTGTGATGAATGGGTTATACTTACCATATTGTCGTGTTGGATTGATGTTCAATTCCTCTCCATTGATTTTTTCGTGTATCACTTCCTATGGTTGGGTCAAATCACTGACATTTAAGAAACATTACCTTCAATCCAACGAGACCGAGATACTCCACCCGTAGGATTTGGTGCAAAATGTCGTAGATTATCACCCTCTATTTCAACGCAAACGCTATAATTTTATGCTCTTCTATGTTTTTCTTGTTCATGCGTGTTGAATGTGTTTCCACAAGTAAAGAAAATTAGATTCGAATCTAGAGTCTTTCTTGTTTGTTTTTGTTTTTGTTTTCTTTTCTTTCGTTCTTTCTACGTAAATCGTTTCTTCGCAGAGCCGTCAGGTCAACGAGATATGGATAATTAGAACGGCCACGAACCGCTTCAATTACCTCTCAGTAATTTAGGGCACATGCTGCAACAGAAACTCGCGCCTCAACCGCGAGAACCACAGGCTCCTCCACCACGTCCACTCAGAGATTACTTGGTGCCAAACATGAACAACGTGCAAACAGCCATAAGCATGCCTGCTGTTGCAAGAGAGCAATTCGATTGCTAGGGAACAATTTGAGATTAAGCCGGCGATGATCAACATGCTTTATCAGAAGCAATTCGTGGGTGGAAATCACGAGGATCCTATCAGCACCTCAGCGACTTCCTTTAGCTTTCCGGTCCATTCAAGATACACGGAGTCTCAGATGACATGATCTTAATGCGTCTCTTCCCCTTCTCTATAGGGGGACGAGCGAAAACTTGGCTGCAATCGCTCCCCGCTGGTTCAGTCACGACTCGGGATCAACTCTGCACATTGTTTCTATCACGCTTCTTTCCTCCGAGCAAGACGATTCAGATGAGGGGAGAAATCACAACGTTTAGATGCAGAGACAGAGAAATCTTGTTTGAAGTGTGAGGTAGATTTAAGGATCTTCTACAGTTGTGTCCACACCATGGTCTAGAGCAATGGTACGTTATCTAAACCTTTTACAACGGAATTTTAGATGAGCACCGAACGACATTGGATAACGCTGCCAGAGGATCATTTATGGATCTGAGCGTCGAGGAGGCACACGAGCTGATCGATAACCTCGCCATGAACCACACCATGTGGTCAACACCGAAAGGTATGCCTAACAGCACTCGTCGCCTATACGAGCCGAATCAGAGCAGAGCGACGGGAAACGTTGTAAACGCCATGTTTTGTGTGAATTACGGAGATACGGAGCATGTAGCATATCAATGCATGGTACATGAGGATTTCGAACAGATGAATTATGCCCAGCAGTAAGGAAACACTCAATTCGGGAATACCTATGATCATCTCATTTTCATACGTATTTCTTGCACGATTTTAGAGATGTTTATGATATATATGCCATGCTTTACGTATGATTTCGTATCCGTTTTACTTGTTTTCGTGTTTTCATGTTCTTACAGGTATTTATACGTATTCGGTTCATTTCGGAGCTAAAGGACGTGCACGAGACAAAGTACCAACATTGAGGATCATCACGGGACAAACGGGACGAGAATCGGCATGGAATAGCCACTACCCGCGCGGGTAACTCCCTAGCCCGAGCGGGCATTTGTTACGGTGATTTTGTCCAGCGAACTGAGCACGAGTCTGGCAAGAAATACCACGCCCAAGGCTTGAGCCCGAGCGGGCAGCACTTGAGCCCGAGCGGGCAGACCATGAGCCCGAGCGGACAACCCTTGAGCCCGAGCGGGCAGCCTCTTTTTTCATCGCGATCCCGCGCGACCTTTACCCGAGCGGGTCTCTTACCCTGCCAGCGCAGGTCGCGTCCATCACCTGCAACTCCAAATAAGTTAATTTGATTTAAAACAAAAGGAAGTTTGTTGGGGACTTATAAAATAAGGAAAACGACTTTAGAGAAGAGGAATAAATGATATTTCGCTGGAGGAACTAATGGACACATCACCCAACTTATTCAAGAATGGAAACTCATGAAAAGACAACAATCGGTGGCTGTTGCAACATAAGGAATAACTGAACGTCCAGAAGGAAAGAGAGGGAGAAAACGAAAGAGAAGAGGAAGGAAACAAGAGGAGAGGAGTGAGAGGTCGAGCGGATTCACTATGTTTTCAATTCTGGGTTGAGGAGAGAGTAGAGAGAGGGAAGAAGGAGGTTCTTGCGAAAGAGACTTATAAGGAGCATTGGAGATCAACCCCAAACTTCGGTTTCGTTTGGTTTTCATGTTCCTTAGACCTTCTCTTTCGTATATGATTGTTTTCGGACGCATGAGCGAGTAGTTTGTTTGTTCAAGGAGAAGGGATTAGCCTATGGCTATCCCGGAACCACTTTTGATTTATCTTTGAATGCATCTCTCCGTTTTCGTTTATCTATTCTTTATCTGAATGCTTAATTTACTTGTGTTTGCGATGGCCACGTAGATGCATGTGTTAGGGATTAGGAAAAGGACCGAAAGGAGAATTATAGTCCTAGAAGATCAGGTTTAGAACAACCGAGGTTAGTCCACGAAAGTAGGGCAGCAGCGGTTGAGGGTAAAACGGATGAATCACAGGTCTTATGGGTTTAGTTCAAGGTGTCAGCCACGAAAGTAGGGGGTAACTTGACTAGATCACGTGTCTATGCCTCGAGAGAGGGTAGATATCATATTAGGATCGTCTGCCTTAGATAACTTGACTGGGATTGCATGATAGATAGGTTGATTGTTGGTTTCGGTAGTCTTGTGGTGAAACCGGTTTCCTGGAACGTTTGTCTCATTCTTAAGAACTAGTTTGTTTATTTGTTTTCAGTTTTTCAATCTCAAAACCATATTTCGCTCGTTAGCAAGTTTGATTCACAGTTAGAGTTTAGGTTGTGTTGCATAGTCCCTGTGGGATCGACACCTGAAGTACTACACACATGACGTGCACTTGCGGGTAGTTTAGGTTATTTGTTTAACTTTGATAACGCAGCAAGTTTTTGGCGCCGTTGCCGGGGACTATTGTCAACACGTCTTAGATTCGAACCTAGAGTCTTTCTTGTTTGTTTTTGTTTTTGTTTTCTTTTCTTTCGTTCTTTCTACGTAATTTGTCTTTATTTGTCCTTCGCAGAGCCGTTAGATCAACTAGAGATAGATAATCATAACGGCCATGGACAGACTCAATTACCTATCGGTAATTTGGGGCATATGCAGCAACAACAACTCCTGCCTCAACCGAGAGAACCACATGCTCCACCACGTCGCCTCAGAGATTACGTGGTGCCGAACATGAACAACGTGCAAACAGCCATAAGGATGCTTGCTGTTGCCAGAGAACAATTCGAAATTAAGCCGGTGATGATCAACATGCTTTATCATAAGTAATTCATGGGTGGAAACCACGAGGATCCCCATCAGCACCTTAGAGACTTTCTAGAACTTTCCGGTACATTCAAGATACACGGAATCACAGAGGACGCGATCTTATTGGGTCTCTTCCCCTTCTCAATTGAGGGAAGAGCGAAAACTTGACTGCAATCGCTCCCTGCTGGATCTATCACGACTTGGAACCAGCTCACACTGGCCCCTAAATCGCACAAAGCATTATAAATATCAATATTACCTATTGTGCATGGAATGTAGAAGCTTACGGGGTCCTTCAACTTCGGTGGCAGCTTGTTTTGAAGGATAGCGCTGCATTCCTTGGTGAGTGCTACCGTCTCGTTCTCTTCAATATTCCTCTCTTTGGAAAGTACCTCTTTGATGAGTTTGGCGTGATTAGGCATCTTTTGGACGGCTTCCACGAATGGGATGTTGATTTCTAGCTTCTTGAGACCCTCTACGAATCTGCCCACTATCTCTTCGTTCTTGCTGCTCACTAACCGTTCAGGAAACGGCATCGGAGGATTGTGCGCCGGTGGAGCAATATATGGTTTATCTAAATCTGGTTCAACCCCTTCCATAATCGCAACCTTACCTTTGACACTTTTCATGGACGTACCAGCAGCATGCTCTTGCTCTATGAAAGGCGAATTCTCAACCACATCACCGATGCACACAGAAATAGCATTCACGTACTCTCTCGGGTTCAATTCGGGTTTACCTTGAAGCTGTCCATGATTCTGAGAGGATGAGGCAGCTTGCTGTGCTACGGAGTTCTCTAAACTCTTCACATGGTTGCTGAAGGATTCCATTTGAGTTTTGAGCTCGTTGATCGTTGTCCCCACATCCGCATTGAATTTGGTTTGCGTTGAATGTTGCTACCTTTGCTCCTTGATAAATTCGAGCAACACTCCCTCAAGGTTTGACGAAGCGGCTTGAGGTGGTTGAGGAGCTTGCGGAACTTGCTGAGCATTCTGAAATTGCTGATTATTTTGCTGGTACGGCTGCTGTGGTTGCTGAAATCCCGAATACTTCATCGGTTGAGTCGTTCGGTATGACAAGTTTGGGTGATTCCTCCAATTCGGGTTGTAGGTATTCCCGAATTGTGTGTTTCCTTGCTACTGGGCATAATTAATGTATTTCACATTCTCTTGCAGCGTGCATTGATTAGCCACGTGTTATGTATCTCCACAATTCACGCAGTACATGGTGTTCGCTGCATTGCCCGTTGCTCGGCTCTGATTTGGCTCATATAAGCGACGAGTGCTGTTAGGCATACCTCTCGGTGTTGACCACATGGTGTGGTTCATGGCAAGGTTATCGATCAGCTCGTATGCCTCCTCGATGCTCAGATCCATAAATGATCCTCTGGCAGCGTTATCCAACGTCGTTCGGTGTTCATCTGAAATTCCGTTGTAAAAGGTTTGGATAACGTACCACTGCTCAAGACCATGGTGTGGACACAACTGTAGAAGATCCTTAAATCTGCCCCACGCCTCAAACAAAGTCTCTCCAAGCATGATGCTCACGTTGGCCCCTAAATCGCACAAAGCATTATAAATATCAATATTACCTATTGTGCATGGAATGGAGAAGCTTCCGGGGTCCTTCAACTTCGGTGGCAGCTTGTTTTGAAGGATAGCGCTGCATTCCTCGGTGAATGCTACCGTCTTGTTCTCTTTGATATTCCTCTCTTTGGAAAGTGGAGGAATCACCCGAACTTGGAGGAATCACCCGATCTTGTCATACCGAACGACTCAACTGATGAAGTATTCGGGTTTTCAGCAATCACAACAGTCGTACCAGCAAAATAATCAGCAATCTCAGCATGCTCAGCAAGTTCCACAAGCTCCTCAACCTCCTCAATCCCCTTCAAAAAACCTTGAGGCGGTAATGCTCGAATTTATCAAGGAGCAAAGGCAGCAACATTCAACTCAAACCAAATTCAATGCGGATGTGGGGATAGCGATCAACGAGCTCAAAACTCAGATGAAATCTTTGAGCAATCATGTGAAGAGCTTAGAGAACTCCGTAGCACAGTAAGCTGCCTCATCCTCTTGGAATCCCAGACAGCTTCCAGGTAAACCCAAATTGAACCCGAGAGAGTATGTGAATGCTATTTCTGTGTGAAGTAGTGATATGATCGAGGATTCGCCTTCCAATGAGTGAAACCATGCTGCTGGTACGTCCATGAAAAGAGGCAAAGTGAGCAGCAAGAACGAAAAGAGAGTGAGCAGATTCGTACAGGGTCTCAAGAAGCTTGACATCAACATCCCATTCCTGGAACGCCTCCAAAAGATGCCTAATCATGACAAACTCATCAAAGAGGTTCTTTCCAAAGAGAAGCATATCGAAGAGAACGAGAGGGTAGCACTCACCGAGGAATGCAGCGCTGTCATTCAAAACAAGCTGCTGCAGAAGTTGAAGGACCCGGGAAGCTTCTCCATTCCATGCACAATAGGTAATATTGATATTGATAATGCTTTGTGCGATTTAGGGGCAAGCGTGAGCATCATGCCACACTCAGTTTTCAAGCGGATGGACTATGATAACGTCTATTTTGTTCTAGTATTTTCATCTATTTTCATAGTTAGTTTCATCATTCATTTGATTTTACCAAGCATTAAGCATCATGATCATCCCGTTTTCAGTCATTTTGGAGCTAAAGGACGTGCCAAGATAAAGTACAAACATCGAGGATCATCACGGGACAAACGGGACAAGAATCGGCAAGGAAAAGCCACTACCCACGCGGGTACTTCCCTAGCCCGAGCGGGAAAATGTTACGACGATTTTTTCTAGCAAATTTTGGCACGATCGGGCAAGAAAAACCACGCTCGGGGCCTCAGCTCGAGCGGGCAGCAAGCCAGCCCGAGCGGGCAGCAAGCCAGCCCGAGCGGGCAGCATCTCAGCCCGAGCGGGCTGCCTATTCTTGCATCGCGACCCCGCGCACCCTTCCGCGTCGCACCCGAGCGGGTCACTTACCCAGTCCGCTCAGGTCGCGTCCATCACATGCAACTCCAAATAAGTTAATTTGACTTAAAACAAGTGGAAGTTCGTAGAGGACTTATACAATAAGGAAAACACCTTTAGAGAAGAGGAATAAGTCATATTTCGCGGGAGAAAGTAAGGAAAACGTAGCCAACTTAATCAAGATTTGGAAAACTCAAGAAAAGGAAACAAAGAGAGGTTGTTGCTGTAACGAAGGAAGGAGAGCTTCAGAGGGACGAAATTAGACAGAAAGCTAGAGAGAAGAGAGAGCAGAGAGAGAGAGAGAGAAGGAGAGCCGAATGCATACACAAGGGCAAGGACGGAGCGACGAGGCCGAAGCGCGTGGAGCTGTTGAAGACGTCGGTAATTGAATAGGGAGGAATCTCATTCGTTATCAATGTTGAATATAGTTATCTTTTGTGTTTCTTTTGCTGAGTTCATGTCCGAGTAGTTCCACAGCCATGGGTTAGAGAGCTTTGTCGATATATAGTGAAGTTTTGTTCTTAATGCTTGGTTATACTATTTGTTCATTTCGGATTGATTGGTTGTTCGTAATACTTTTATTCTTGTTGGTAGTTTGAATGAATGATTATAAAAATCTAATTGCATTGGTAGATGAATTGGATTTTGGAACGTAGCCATGATATGAAGTCTCAATTGACTTAGAACCTTGGCCGGTCGGTTGATTGAACTTAGGAATTAGGATAGCGATATTAATGCATCTGGTAGGTGAGATTACACAATTGGGAGATTGGTAACACGCATGCTAGATAGTGGGTTTAGGCATCGGGAGAGACATTCCCTAGAAAAGAGTTTGAATTCCCCGAATACGTAATGATATCTATAACCATGATCTTGTTAGAACTTCGCTGCATCATCGTGCATCCCTCGAAACCTGTGGTGCTTAGTTCATTGAGTTTAATCGTAGTTAGTTAGTTAGTTTATCTTTGTTCGCATTCCAACCACTTATTGATTTTGCACGTCCTATTCTTTAGTTTACTAGTTTTAGAGTTGCATCGATTCCTCGTGTTCGACCCTGATACTATGCGGTCCATATTTTTGCGGAAGCGTTAATCTAGATAAATTATTACTTGAGATTAACCACATCAAGTTTTTGGCGCCATTGCCGGGGAATTGATTACGGCTTTAGAGTTAGGATACTTTTGGATTAGGACATAGTCCTTTCCGGAGTCTTATTTGCTTTTTCGTATTTTTGGATTAGGACATAGTCGTTTCTGGAGTCAAATTCGTTTACTTCTTGGAAGTCACACGACTTTTGTGTTTTGTTTCTTTACCTCATGCAACTCATTTGTGCATGAGAGGTACCGGAAGTGCTGATATAGTTTACGATCCAGATATCGATAGAACGCTCAGAGAATTAAGGAGACAAACGAGAGCTAGTGCAAGCCAACCGGTCGATAACACACAAGTGCACCTAGACCTCCAAACCGAGATAATAATCGAACCAAATATTGTAGACAAGAGCGAAGAAGAGCTAATGGCAGAACATCGAGACTTGAACGTTCCAAACGTGCCACAAGTGCAACCAGCGACGACTTATGGATCTTACACGATCCCTAAGCATACCCAACTCTTGTCATGCGTTACTAGGAGAGACGCTCGCGCGGAACTACAACCGGCATTCATCTAGATGCTCGGTAACGCAACGTTCAGAGGGAGACTCGCCGAGGATCTGAACCAGCATCTTACTGATTTCAAGATGCCCTGCAGAACAATCAGAACCGGAGACGAAATCTCGGACGAGGATGTCATGCTAGCTGCCTTCCCATTCTCGGTGAAGGATAAGGCGCAAGACTGGTTGTACTCTCAACCGGCGAATTCTATTGGATCATGGGGACAACTAGAGGAGAAGTTCATGACGTGATTCTTCCCTCACAGTAAAGCTCAGCTTGCCAAGAATCAGATCAACACGTTCGTTCAAGGGGCAGCTGAAAGTCTATACGAAGCGTGGGAGCGATTCAAAGGCTACCAACGCCTTTGCCTACATCACGGCATGGATCAGGGTTATCTCATACATAATTTTCTGCAATGACTCATGGATAACACGAGGATCTTGATCATAGCCGCCGCTGGAGGTTCTTTGAGCAACCTCACTTTTCCATAGATCGAAGACCTAATCGATCGTATGGCTGATGAAGGCAGCAACGCCGCTGGAGAATACAATCGCAACACTCCAACAAGGGTAGCTAACGTGAATGACACACATGCCATATATGCCGAGCTAGCTAAAATGAAAGGTCAAATCAGTGGGCTCTTCAATATGATGTCCGAAGCGAATCGATCGAAGTGCTTTGAGTAACCAAAAGAGCAAGAAATTCAAGGGTATAAGGAGGTGAATTATATGAGAAACAACAAGCCTTTGGGAAACACGTACAATCCCGGATGGAGAAATCACCCAAATTTCTCCTACAAGAATTCCGACGGTGCATCCAACGCACAGCAGCATTCGGGAAACTTTTAATCGCGGGTGATGCAACGCAATCAAAACTTTCTTCCAAGGACACACCCCCAAACTCAGAACCATCAGCCACGTGCATCGCAATCACAGCCAAACCAATCCGATGCAGCCCCCGATTTCAACGTCATGTTCACTCGTCTCCTCCAAATCCAAGAAACTCAAGCTAACTCTATGTCGGAAATACGACAAACTCAGAGAAATTTGGTGAGGAATCAAGAGAACACCCAGAAGCAACTAGAGAGTTTTCAAACTCATCTTAGACAATTGGAGACGCAAGTCGCACAACTTGCACAAGAGGCAGCACGACCGCAATGCGCTTTACCGGGGCGACCGGAAGCAAATCCTCGTGAGCAAATTAATGCCATTCACTTAAGGATCGGTAAGACATTGGATCAGCCCACTCATTCAACGTTTGAAAAGGGAGAATCATCTAGGACAGTAGCGAGAGAGGACAGCAACGTCGAAGAGCACAAAGAGGGGGAAGAGAAGCCTAAATACGACAAACCCGAACCGAGGCCTCCTCCTTTGCCATTCCCTCAACGCCAACGCAAAAAGAACGAGGATGATCAATTTGAAAAGTTTGCTGAGATGTTGAAGAAGATGCACATCACTATTCCATTCCACAAAGCGTTGAAGAAGATGCCTTCATACGCCAAGTTCCTCAAAGACGTACTTGCAAACAAACGAGATGTGGAGATGGAAACCGTCATGGTGTGATGCTGCAGCCAAACCTACCCAAGAAGATGCCCGATCCAGGTATACTCGTGATCCCTTGTAAAATAGGAGATTATCAAATTAACAATGCACTAATCGGTGTCGGAGCAAGCGTAAGCGTGCTGCCATTGTCGTTATACGAAAAATTGGATCTTAGGGATAGGATGGATCTTCGACCTACACGAATTGCGCTCACCATGGCTGATGGAAGCGTTAGGATACCCGAGGGCATGCTGGAAGACGTGCCTTTGCAAGTGGGGAAATTCTTCGTCCCGGTTGACTTCGTCGTCTTGGATATGGAGGAGGACGAGAAGATCCCAATCATCCTCGGTAGGTCGTTTCTTAATACGGCTAAGACGATCATACATTGTGCAGAAGGTAGACTCACGTTGAAGTTTGGAGATGAAGAATTGGAGTTTAATTTGAACGACATGCTTAAACGGCCCTGTATGGTATACTCGGTATTCTACATAGACGTCTTAGAGAAACTAGCCGAGGAAGTTATCAAAGAGTTTGGGAACATGGATTCTCTTGAGATGGCTCTCTTAGCATCTGGAGAGGGACTTTATAATGACCCTAACGAAGTGAAACATTACACAAAGCTGCTGGACGAAGGAAAGATGAAAGAGATCCCGAACATCGAGCTAGACGCACTCCGAGCAGATTTCTGTGCGATACGAGCACAACAGGTCGTAACCCAAGAAAAAGTTAGAATTTCGGACAATCCTTATCAAGGAGACTTCTCAACCAATAAACACATAAGCACAGATCAAATGGGAAGGGATTCAAGTCAAGAAAACGCCATAAACCAGTGTACAAACCTCCGCGCATGCCAGACAAATTCCAGCGCGCCTAAAGCGACTTACAACGCTAGTTCGACCACTTCCGATATGCCTAATAGCCAAATCAAGCGTCCAAATCCTGACTGGAGTGTTGAAAAAGCTCCAAAAGTGGAGTTGAAGCCCTTGCCACAAGGGTTGAGGTACGAATTTCTTGGACGCGAATCTACTTATCCAGTGATAGTGAATGATGACCTAGACGAATCCCAAAAGGCACGATTGCTAGAAGCTCTTAGGAAGTATAGGGATGTCATAGGTTATACATTAGAGGATATTAGGGGACTTTGTCCAGCCCTTAGCATGCATAGGATTCACTTAGAAGATGACACTAAGACCTCCATTGAACATCAACGTAGATTAAACCCGAACATGATGGAAGTAGTTAAGAAAGAGGTCCTTAAGTTGTTAGATGCTGGAATTATATAACCTATATCGGATAGTGCATGGGTGAGTCCTGTACAGGTAGTTCCGAAGAAAGGAAGCATCACCGTCGTCCCAAATGCGAACAACAAACTGATTCCGACAAGAACGGTCACGGGATGGCGCATGTGCATCGACTACCGCAAGCTGAACGCCAACACTCAGAAAGATCACTTCCCTTTACCTTTCATTGATCAAATGCTGGAACATTTAGCTCTTGACTCCTATTTTTTTTTTCTTGATGGTTATTCAGGTTTCTTTCAGATACCAATCCATCCAAACGATCAAGAAAAGACGACATTCACGCGCTCCTTCGGTACATTCGCCTATCGTCGGATGCCATTTAGTTTGTGTAATGCACCTGCTACTTTTCAGCGGTGCATGACCTCTATCTTTTCCGATGTAAATGGTGAAATTATGGAAGTGTTCATGGGCGATTTTTCGGTTCATGGACCTTCCTTTGATGTTTGTCTAACCAATTTGTGTAAAGTGTTAGACAGATGCGTAGAAGCGAATCTTGTGCTGAATTGGGAGAAGTGTCATTTTATGGTTTGTGAAGGCATTGTGTTGGGGCATAAGATATCAGCAAGGGGAATAGAGGTAGATAAGGCAAAAATAGAAGTTATTGAGAAGCTGCCACCTCCTAGGAACGTTAAGGGTATCCGTAGTTTTCTAGATCATGCGGGGTTCTATAGACGGTTCATCAAAGATTTCTTGAAGGTATCTAAACCCCTCACTGATCTATTAGGCAAAGACGTACCGTTTGAGTTTACAACGGAATGTCGAGATGCATTTGAAAAGTTGAAGAAGGCGTTGGTTTCTCCACCCATCATACAACCGCCGAATTGGGAGCTTCCGTTTGAGCTCATGTGCTATGCGAGCGATTATGCGGTTGGGACAGTATTGGATCAGTGAAAAGATCGGATGTTGCACGCCATTTACTATGCTAGTCGAACATTAGACAACTCCCAATGCAACTACTCCACAACCGAGAAGGAGTTACTTGCAATCGTCTTTGCGTTTGAAAAGTTCCGCTCGTACCTAGTGGACTCCAAGGTAATAGTTTACACGGATCATGTTGCCTTACGTTACCTACTTACCAAGAAAGACGCAAAGCCGAGGCTATTTAGATGGATCCTACTGCTGCAAGAGTTTGATCTTGAAATACGGGATAGGAAAGAAACCGAGAATGGGGTAGCTGATCATCTTTCACGTCTTGAAATCCCCGAGTGCACTCCTATCAACGACTATCTCCGAGATGATGCGGTAATGTCCTTGACTTGCACTTTCATTTCATGGTATGCTGACTTTGTGAATTATTTAGCTTGTCAAGTATTACCAGAAGGGCTGAATTACAATGCAAGAAAGAAATTTCTCCATGACGTCAAGGCGTACTATTGGGATGAGTCATATCTTTTCAAAAGAGGCATAGACGGAATCTTTAAGCGCTGCATCCCCGAAGAAGAAGCTCCACACATACTGTCACGTTGCCATTCCTCAAGCTATGGAGGACATTTTGCTGCAACCAAAACAGCTGCAAAGGTGCTGCAAGCGGACTTCTATTGGCCTACACTCTTCAAGGACGCCCACAACTACGTATCGTGCGACAACTGCCAAAGGACGAGTAATATTTCTAGACGCCATGAAATGCCACAACAATATATTCTATAGGTCGAGCCATTTGATGTATGGGGAATAGACTTCATGGGCCCCTTCCCGTCCTCGTGCGGAAACCTTTACATACTAGTCGTGGTGGACTACGTAACGAAGTGGGTAGAAGTTTTGGCAAGTCCAACAAACGACTCCAAACCAGTAACCAAGATGTTCAAACGTGTCATATTCCCACGTTTTGGAGTCCCGAGGGTTGTGATCAGCGATGGAGGTACGCATTTTGTGAACCGCATCATAGAAGGGTTGTTGAAGAAGTACGGTGTTCAACATAAGGTAGCAACGCCATATCATCCTCAAACCAGCGGCCAAGTTGAAGTTTCCAATCGAGAGATCAAGTCGATTTTGGAGAAGACGGTCTCCAAGTCTAGGAAGGATTGGGCACTGAAACTCGACGATGCATTATGGGTTTATCGTACAGCATTCAAAACGCCAATCGGAATGACTTCGTTTCAGCTAGTGTACGGTAAGGCGTGCCATCTACCGATCGAGCTAGAATATCGAGCATATTGGGCGATCAAAGCCCTTAATTATGATTACAAGTCAGTTGCTGAGAAACGGATGCTATAGCTCCATCATCTAGAGGAGATGCGCCTACATTCATACGAGAACGCAAAGATCTACAAGGAGCGCACGAAGAAGTGGCAAAATAGACACATAGTCCAGCAGACATTCAAGGTAGGTGACCGAGTACTTGTTTTCAATTCACGTTTGAAACTTTTTCCAAGAAAACTCAAGTCACGCTGGTTCGGGCCGTTCATAATCAAAAGCGTCTCACAACATGGCGCTATCGAGGTGATGGAAAATGACAGCACATTCAAAGTGAACGCCCAACGTTTGAAACACTACAACGCGGATAACATGGACGGAAATCGAGCTGTCTTCGCTCTTTCGGAGCCAACACATGAGTAGAGTGTTTTGGTCAGGCTCGCGACCTTAAACAAGCGCTTCTCGGGAGGTAACCCGAGCCCCATATCCTTTAGTTATTTCGTTCTAGTTTTTTTAGAATTCGACTCTTATTCTTTTCTCAAGCATGCTCCTTACCAACAACCCCGATGTATCGTATTGTCTCCCTTGGATTGTGTGACTTTTGTTACAGGTTTTCCACTTCGAAATCATCCACAACATAAGGAAATATGTGTACGCCGAGCTGCATCAACTCGGAATAGCAAGCACGCATCAGGTGCACACGTTCCTATTTATAGTATTTTTCCCAAGTTTTTGCGTGTTAGTCCTTCTCTTAGGTATGAACACCGGGACGGTGTTCCGTTCAAGTCTGGGGGTATTCTTCGAATGTTATGATTGTGATTAGGATTTAGATGTTGATTTCTTCGTTTTGTTGTTTTTCTTAGGATTAGACGGACGGATATCTAGTACGAAAAATTTCGAACTTTAGTCACCTTGTGGAACTTTGTCAAATCGGGAACAAAAGTCTAGGTTTGCTGAAACATACCTTTAGATATCGATTAGTTAGTGGTCGTGCATGAATCCATAGCCTATAGTTGTATTCCTTCCCTTAGGCTTCAATCCCAAGCACTTATATCTCCGAGCGTACCTTTCATTCCTTGTTTTGTTTCGATCATTATATTTCCACACACTTACACTCCGCTGTCAATATACTAAGTTCTTTAACTTTTTCAGCCCTACATTGACATGAGTGCATCAATATTGATGGTTCGGGTCTAAGTGGTGGGTCGAGGCGGTTTTTCTACGTCCTAAAGGTTAGAGTCGATGCGTATTCACACAAGTTAATAAAAAATAAAAAAGAAAAAAAAAGAAGAGAAAAAATCAGCAAAAAACGCAACCTCTTCACTCCGCTAAGGTTACGAGACCTTATGAGTGTGCCAATTGGCAACCTGGGTCTAAGTAGAAGGTTGTCCTCTTCAACTCCGATGTCCTAGAAACCGAGTGCGAATCTTCAAAAAAAAAATATGTGTGGAAATCGAAAAAAAAATAGAAGACGAAAAAGAGAACCGAAAAAGAAGAAAAGTAATTGTCTTAAGAATGGTATCGAACTGTTTGCGCATTAAAATAGGTATGGAGATTGCTTGGATGTTTTCTAGGGGTTAGTGAAATGAACTCAGGACATGTGTAGGATTGCACGGTTAGTGGCTTTCGGTAAATAGGGGTCTAAATTCGGTGCGCTTAGATCTATGTTCGTGTGACGCATTGTTGTGTAGGGTGGCTAACTTTTCGAGTTGATTGTGCTAGTTTCGGTTGTTTTCTAACTCCTCTCCTGCTTCTTTCTAGTCTTGCTCGAGGACGAGCAAAGGTCCAAGTCTAGGGAAGTTTGATAACGTCTATTTTGTTCTAGTATTGTCATCTATTTTCATAGTTAGTTTCATCATTCATATGATTTTACCAAGCATTAAGCATCATGATCATCCCGTTTTCAGTCATTTTGGAGCTAAAGGACATGCCAAGATAAAGTACAAACATCGAGGATCATCACGGGACAAACGGGACGAGAATCGGCAAGGAAAAGCCACTACCCGCGCGGGTACTTCCCTAGCCCGAGCGGGCAAATGTTACGGCAATTTTGTCCAGCAAATTTTGCACGAGTCGGGCAAGAAAAACCACGCTCGGGAGAAGAAGAATAAGTCATATTTCGCGGGAGAAAGTAAGGAAAACGTAGCCAACTTAATCAAGATTTGGAAAACTCAAAAAACGGAAACAAAGAGAGGTGGTTGCTGTAACGAAGGAAGGAGAGCTTCAGAGGGACGAAATTAGACAGAAAGTTAGAGAGAAGAGAGAGCACACAGAGAGAGAGAAGGAGTGCCGAATGCACACACAAGGGCAAGGACGGAGAGACGAAGCCGGAGCGCGGAGGAGCTGTTGAAGACGTCAGTAATTGAATAGAGAGGAATCTCATTCGTTATCAATGTTGAATATAGTTATCTTTTGTGTTTCTTTTGCTGAGTTCATGTCCGAGTAGGTCCACAGCCATGGGTTAGAGAGCTTTTTCGATATGTAATGAAGTTTTGATCTTAATGCTTGGTTATAATATTTGTTCGTTTCGGATTGATTGGTTGTTCGTAATGCTTTTATTCTTGTTGGTAGCTTGAATTAATGATTATAAAAATCTAATTGCATTGGGAGATGAATTGGATTTTGGAACGTAGCCATGATATGAAGTCTCAATTGATTTAGAACCTTGTCCGGTCGGTTGATTGAACTTAGGAATTAGGATAGCGATCTTAATGCATCTAGTAGGTGAGATTACACAATTGGGAGATTGGTAGTACGCATGCTAGATAGTGGGTTTAGGCATCAGGAGAGACATTCCCTAGAAAAGAGTTTGAATTCCCTGAATACGTAATGATATCTATAACCATGATCTTGTTAGAACGTCGCTGCATCATCGTGCATCTCTCGAAACCTGTGGTGCTTAGTTCATTGAGTATAATTCGATAGTTAGTTTATCTTTATTCACATTCCCACCACTTATTGATTTTACACGTCCTATTCTTTAGTTTACTAGCTTTAGAGTTGCATATTCCTCGTGTTCGACCCTAGTACTATACGATCTGTATTCTTGCGGAAGCGTTGGTCTAGGTAAATTATTACTTGAGATTAACCACACGAGACTACGGGAATCTCAAACCTACAAAGATGTGTCTACGCCTCGCGGATTATTCGGTAAGGTATCCAGTGGGAATTGTTGAAAATGTTCCCACCATGGTAGGTAAGCTTTGCATTCCCACTGATTATGTTGTACTTGAGATAAAGGAAGATGCTAGGATACCTATTATTCTTGGTAGACTGTTCTTAGCTACTGCAGGTGCCATGATAGACGTACAATAAGGAAAGCTTTCCTTATGTGTCGGAGATGAGACGATCGAATTCAACCTGTCCAGCCCCATGAACGAACCCTTATCCAAGTAGTCTTGCCTTAGAGTGGATTCGCTGGACGAGTTAGCAAAAGACACGCTTGATCAAGTAAGTGCTTCTGATCCACTTGTACGATATTTAACACGAGTTTGCGATAATGCAGGATTTATGGACGAAGGAGCCAAGATGTACACAAAATTCATGAGTGCTATTGCAGCACTAGGAGACGCCTCATGTGAGAAGATACCACATGAAACGCACGCTGGTTTCGCAGTGGAGAAGACGTCCAAGCTTGAGCCCGAGCCTCCTCCATCTTCTTTTTGGTATGAGTACGTTGAATCCAATAAAACATACCCTGTTGTTATTAATGCTAACTTGAGTGCATATGAGATGAGAAAATAATCCACGCGCGTCAAGAAGCGTAGAAGATTCAGCTCTTCAGTATGTATGCATGGAAATTATACGGAAGACAGCCACGAGCCTTCCATCGAAACTCAAAAAGAGGCTGCACCCGCACTTGCACGAGGTAATGGAAAAAGTCGTCATAAAACTTTTCAATGCAGATACCATTTATCCAACCTCAGGCAGCGAACTAGTGAATCCCGTGCATGATGTGCCAAAGAAAGATGCAATGACTAAGGGATGGCACGAAAAAAAGATCCTACCTCATGACTTCCAACTAGGTGATTTAGTTCTACTTTTCAATTCTCGTCGTAAGCTTTTCTCGGGCAACCTACGGTCTAGTTGGTCTGGTCCTTTTCAGGTACGAGAAGTCTTCACACTTGGAGATGTGGAACTATGGAGCGATTCGAGCAGAGCGTTCAAAGCTAATGGGCAGCGGCTACAGCTCTACCAACCGATCAACCGATCGAAAGTGGAAACTCCATTTCCCTTTTCGATCCACCCGTCGCGCACGCATGAGGAATGGAGACGTCAAAGCTTAAAGACGTTAAATAAGCGTTTTCTGGAAGGTAACCCAACTATTGTTTTCTATTTTTTTCTTAGTTTTTAGTTTGAGACTCGGTTATTCGTTTATTTAAAAAAACACAAAAAATACCACCACAAACGTGGTTTCACTTCCCTTACCCTCCATCAAAGCTTTATGTCGAGGACGCCGTTCAATTCAAGTCTGGGGGAGCAGCTAACATTTTTCAGGTGATTTCGTTTCATTTTCTTGCATTTTCTCTTAGTTTTTAGTTTGTTTTTGCTTTCGTGAGTCAGAGTCGTCCCAGGCACTTGTCCGGTGCCACGTTTTGAGATGAACCCTAAACCTAGGATACTTAAGAAGTTGGCCTTTTCCGTAAGATTTTGCACGTTTGAGCTTGGTTTTTCCTAAGCGTTAGAGCTTATTAGTCGGCTGAAAAACAATAGATCGTAATCCTTTGGGAATCCTAGTGTTGCTTGTGAGGGGTTTAGACGAGGTTGCTAGGCTAGTTTACCGTTTATTCTCTCTATCCAGATGGTCATACTTCATGTAGACGATGCTTTACTTCACTTTTCTATGAGGATTACTATATCGTATGAGATCGAGCTTATTTGCAGATTAAGAGCGCACACTAACACTCCGCTGTCGATAGAAATAATGCCTAAAAAGCATGATCTAAAATCGATATGAGTGCATCTTCCTTGATACTCTTTCGATGGCTCGGGTCTAAGTGGTGGGTTGGTGATCATCTTTCTACTTCCTAAGGGCATGGCACAATAAAACTTCGCCTACTCCGCTGCACTCTTGAATGAGATGCATGAGTATACCGTCATCGGTAGTCTGGGTCTAAGTAGAGGATGGATCCCTTCAAATCCGACGTCCTAGAAGCCTAGTGTGTATGCAAAGAAAAAGGAAAAAAGGAAAAAAAAAGAAGACATAAAAAGAAAATAAAAAGAAAGAAAAAAAAGAAAAAGAAGAAAAAAAGAATAAAGAAAGAAAGAAGCTCGGAAAAGAAACAAGTATCCTCGGTTGTTCTAGGTTTAGCATTGTCTGAAGTCTTGATTGGTGGAGAGAGTTACGGTGACTTGTCTAGTTTTCTTTTGATTTACTTTCTCGTGGGTAGCCTTGGTGAACCTAGGATGAAGACTGAAAACTTAACTAGGCCGAATTTGCTCTCGACGTGCTAGTTGATCGGTTAGATTCGCTTTAGCGGTATTTATAGGAGAAAGGGGAATTCTCGGATTTTTTATACCCCATGTGTTCCACGTTTACATTTTCTTAGGGACAAGCAAACATTCAAGTCTGGAAGATTTTGATCATCTCGTTTTCATACGTATTACTTGTACGATTTAAGATATGTTTATGATATAGATGCGATGCTTTACGTATGATTTCGTATCCGTTTTACTTGTATTCTTGTTTTCATGTTCTTACAGGTTTCATGCGTATTCGGTTCATTTCGTAGCTAAAGGACATGCACGAGACAAAGTACCAACATCGAGGATCATCACGGGACAAAAGGACGAGAATCGGCAAGGAATAGCCACTACCCGCGCGGGTAACTCCCTAGCCCGAGCGGGCATTTGTTACGGTGATTTTTTCCAGCAAATTGAGCACGAGTCGTGCAAGAACTACCATGCCCGGGGCCTCAGCCCAAGCGAACAACACCACAGCCCGAGCTGCCAGCAGCACAGCCCGACCAGGGCACATTCTAGCCCAAGCGGGCTGCCTCATTGTCCATCGCGTTCTTGTGCGATCTTCTGCGCCACACCCGAACGGGTCACTTACCCAGCCCGCACGGGTCGCGTCTGTCACTTGCAACTCCAAATAAGTTAATTTGACTTAAAAAATTGGAGTTTGTTGGGGACTTATACAATAAGGAAAATGGTTTAAGAGAAGAGGAATGAGTGATATTTCGCTGGAGAAAGTAATGGAAACGTCACCCAACTTATTCAAGAATAGAAACTCATAAAAAGACAACAATCGGTGATTTCTGCAACAAAAGGAAGAACTGAACGGCAAGAAGGAAAGAAAGGGAGAAAAGGAAAGAAGAAGAGAGGATTAAGAGGTCGAGCAGATGGACTGAGTTTTCAGTTCTGGATCGAAGAGAGTAGAGAGAGAGAAGGAAGTTCTTGCGAAGGAGACTTCCAAGGAGCATCGGAGATCAACCCAAGACTTCGGTTTCGTTTGGTTTTCATGTTCCTTAGACCTTCTATTTCGTTTATGTTTGTTTACGGACGCATGAGCGAGTAGTTTGTTTGTTCTAGGAGAAGGGATTAGCCCATGGCTATCCCGGAACCACTTTTGATTTATCTGTGAATGCTTCTTCCCGTTTTCGTTTATTTATTCTTTATCTGAGTGCTTAATTTATTTGTCTTTACGATGGCCACATAGATGCATGTGTTAGGGATTAGGAGAAGGAACGAAAGGAGAATTATAGTCCTAGAAGATCAGGTTTAGAACAACCGAGGTTAGGCCACGAAAGTAGGATAGTAGCGGTTGAGGGTAAAACGGATGAATCACAGGTCTTATGGGTTTAGTTCAAGGGATCAGCCACGAAAGTAGGGGGTAACTTGACTAGATCACGTGTCTATACCTCGAGAGAGGGTAGATATCATATTAGGATCGTCTCTCTTAGATAACTTGACTGGGATTGCATGATAGATAGGTTGATTGTTGGTCTCGGTAGTCTTGTGGTAAAACTGGTTTTCTGGAACGTTTGTCTCATTCTTAAGAACTAGTTTGTTTATTTGTTTTTAGTATTTCATTCTGAAAACCATATTTCGTTCGTTAGCAAGTTTCATTCGTAGTTTGAGTTTAGGTTGTGTTGCGTAGTTCCTATGGGATCGACACCTGAAGTACTACACACGTGTCGTGCACTTGCGGGTAGTTTAGGTTATTTGTTTAACTTTGATAACACATCAGCGTATGAGATGAGAAATATTTATCTTTGCATGTGCAGCGATGGTTTTAGTCCATATGGACAATCTGGAAGTCAATATTCTTTGTGGCCGGTGATTTTGTCTCCTTATAATTGTCCTATCGATATGTGTTGGAAAAGAAAAGTAATGTTTCTAACGTTGCTAATTCCAGGACCAGAATATCCGAAGAAAAGTTTTGATGTCTTTTTGCAGCCATTGATTCATGAATTAAGATATTTGTGGAATGATGGAATTCTTGCTTATGATGTCAGTACGAAACAAAATTTCACATTGAAAACGGTCTTTTTGTGGACAATTAGCGATTTTCCTGCGTATGGAACGTTATCTGGATGGAGTACGCACGGGAGATTGGCATGTACCTATTGTATGGAGGACATTGCTTAATTTCGACTAGTACATAGGAACAAACCATGTTGGTTTGATTGTCATAGAATATTTCTTCCCCGTGGACATGCTTTCAGAATAGAAAAAAAACATGTTCGAAAGAACGTGGTACAACAAGAAGAGGCATCATTCATGCAAACCGGAACACAAATATTTTATGAACGATTAAACACAATGGGAGATTTACAAGAACCGATAGAAAGCAGCGGAGATCGTGGTCATCAAAAACCAAAAGGCCGAGGTGAATGGCATAACTGTTATAAACATAGTATCTTTTGGGAACTACCATATTGGAAATCATTGATATTACGTCATAATTTGGATGTTATGCATACTGAAAAGAAATTTTCGATAACATCATCACCACTGTTTTAAATGTGAGGGTAAAAACTAAGGATAATATACAATCAAGAAACAATTTGAAGACAATATGTCGAAGAACTGAGTTGGAGTTAAGAGATGGAAGGGCACCTATCCCAGTATTCAGATTGTCTTGGCCGGCGAAAACCACATTATTAACGTAGTTAAAAGAAGACGTTAAGTTTTCAGATGGATATGCATCGAACATTGCTTGGTGTGTTGATATTTTGGTTAGCGGCTGATCGGGATAAAAATTCATGATTGTCACGTTTTTATACAGCGGTTCATTCCAATTGCATTTATCGAGCTATTACCACGAAATTGTTACGATGTGCTATGCAAAATTAGCATATTTTTCAGAGATATATATTCCACAAATTTAAAAAAGGATGACTTGGAATTAAAGAAAAACAATATCTTTGAAGTATTATGCTCATTGGAAAAAGTTTTTCCACTTTTCTTCTTCGATGTCATGGAACATTTGTCAATACATTTACCAGATGAGGTAATACTCGATGGGCCAGTTCAATTCAGATGGATGTACCCTTTCGAAAGGTTTTTCTTTCATCTGAATAAAAAAAAAAGCAGCGGTTGAAGGATCTATTGTTAAACAATACCTGTTGGAAGAAATCACATATTTCAGCACATTTATTTCGAGTCGCATATTCCAACAAAACAAAAATGCTCAGCAGAAGATCACACAAATTATCTTTATCGATATAATCCACAATTTTGCATGATTCCAGAGATATTTACACCGATTGGACGTATAAGAGGTAAATCCGAAGAATATTTGCTAACATCGGAGGAATATAATCACATCCACACCTATATATTACTAATTTTTCAAGAGCTATTACCTTTCCAAAAGGTACATAACAATGAAAATTCATCTTATAAACACAAATATATATATATATATAAATATATATGTGCTAACGTTCTTTCATTACATGATATTTGATGAAGAAGTTATGGGTACATATCCTCATCTAAATGCATATGAATTCACGAAAATGAAACTTCAATATTATGGGTCGTGTTTGAGAGATTACGTAAATAAATGTATATTCATACGTTTTTTCATTCTGAAAACCATATTTCGTTCGTTAGCAAGTTTCATTCGTAGTTTGAGTTTAGGTTGTGTTGCGTAGTTCCTATGGGATCGACACCTGAAGTACTACACACGTGTCGTGCACTTGCGGGTAGTTTAGGTTATTTGTTTAACTTTGATAACACATCAGCGTATGAGATGAGAAATATTTATCTTTGCATGTGCAGCGATGGTTTTAGTCCATATGGACAATCTGGAAGTCAATATTCTTTGTGGCCGGTGATTTTGTCTCCTTATAATTGTCCTATCGATATGTGTTGGAAAAGAAAAGTAATGTTTCTAACGTTGCTAATTCCAGGACCAGAATATCCGAAGAAAAGTTTTGATGTCTTTTTGCAGCCATTGATTCATGAATTAAGATATTTGTGGAATGATGGAATTCTTGCTTATGATGTCAGTACGAAACAAAATTTCACATTGAAAACGGTCTTTTTGTGGACAATTAGCGATTTTCCTGCGTATGGAACGTTATCTGGATGGAGTACGCACGGGAGATTGGCATGTACCTATTGTATGGAGGACATTGCTTAATTTCGACTAGTACATAGGAACAAACCATGTTGGTTTGATTGTCATAGAATATTTCTTCCCCGTGGACATGCTTTCAGAATAGAAAAAAAACATGTTCGAAAGAACGTGGTACAACAAGAAGAGGCATCATTCATGCAAACCGGAACACAAATATTTTATGAACGATTAAACACAATGGGAGATTTACAAGAACCGATAGAAAGCAGCGGAGATCGTGGTCATCAAAAACCAAAAGGCCGAGGTGAATGGCATAACTGTTATAAACATAGTATCTTTTGGGAACTACCATATTGGAAATCATTGATATTACGTCATAATTTGGATGTTATGCATACTGAAAAGAAATTTTCGATAACATCATCACCACTGTTTTAAATGTGAGGGTAAAAACTAAGGATAATATACAATCAAGAAACAATTTGAAGACAATATGTCGAAGAACTGAGTTGGAGTTAAGAGATGGAAGGGCACCTATCCCAGTATTCAGATTGTCTTGGCCGGCGAAAACCACATTATTAACGTAGTTAAAAGAAGACGTTAAGTTTTCAGATGGATATGCATCGAACATTGCTTGGTGTGTTGATATTTTGGTTAGCGGCTGATCGGGATAAAAATTCATGATTGTCACGTTTTTATACAGCGGTTCATTCCAATTGCATTTATCGAGCTATTACCACGAAATTGTTACGATGTGCTATGCAAAATTAGCATATTTTTCAGAGATATATATTCCACAAATTTAAAAAAGGATGACTTGGAATTAAAGAAAAACAATATCTTTGAAGTATTATGCTCATTGGAAAAAGTTTTTCCACTTTTCTTCTTCGATGTCATGGAACATTTGTCAATACATTTACCAGATGAGGTAATACTCGATGGGCCAGTTCAATTCAGATGGATGTACCCTTTCGAAAGGTTTTTCTTTCATCTGAATAAAAAAAAAAAGCAGCGGTTGAAGGATCTATTGTTAAACAATACCTGTTGGAAGAAATCACATATTTCAGCACATTTATTTCGAGTCGCATATTCCAACAAAACAAAAATGCTCAGCAGAAGATCACACAAATTATCTTTATCGATATAATCCACAATTTTGCATGATTCCAGAGATATTTACACCGATTGGACGTATAAGAGGTAAATCCGAAGAATATTTGCTAACATCGGAGGAATATAATCACATCCACACCTATATATTACTAATTTTTCAAGAGCTATTACCTTTCCAAAAGGTACATAACAATGAAAATTCATCTTATAAACACAAATATATATATATATATAAATATATATGTGCTAACGTTCTTTCATTACATGATATTTGATGAAGAAGTTATGGGTACATATCCTCATCTAAATGCATATGAATTCACGAAAATGAAACTTCAATATTATGGGTCGTGTTTGAGAGATTACGTAAATAAATGTATATTCATACGTTTTATAAATATAAAAATATAATGTTATTATGTTATATTCATTTGTTGTTTATTATATAGGTCAAATCTTCTGATGAGAGAAATCCTATATGGTTAAAAGACTTGGCTAATGGTCTTGCACGAAATGTTATGTGTTGGCCAATTATGTTTACTCGTGGATACATATTCCACACCTACGAACACGGAAAACATAGAAGCACATACAATTACGGCGTTTGCGTTAATAGTGAAATTGAGGGTGATAATTTCTACGGTATTTTGAACCAAATCCTACAGGTTGAATATCTCGGTCTCATTGGATTGAAGGTAATGCTTTTTATATGTAAGTGATTCGACCCAACCGTAGGACGTGGTACACGAAAAAATCGATGGGGAGGAAATTGATATCAATCCAGCATGACAATATTGTAAGTATGATTCATTCATCGCAATAGATCGAGTAGATCAAGTATGTTATGTGCAATATCCAACAACATTGCAACGTTGAAGAGAGGAGTGGTGGGTCGTTGTAAAGATCAAGCCGGGAGGAGTTATAAGCACAGATGAAAAAGAAGATCCATTGCAAGCCGATAATCCGGAACCGATACGATTAATTAATATAGAAAATCGGGAGGAGATTCTCGCAAGGACTAACATTGATGGAGAATACATACATGATTATAAAGACGTTGAACCGGAAGATACAGAAGATGAAAACGGCGATGAATTCAATGAACAAATGAAGGAAGACTCGCCAATTGAAGAATCTATCAAAGAAAAAATGTGAATTATGTAGTTGTAATGTATAAATTTTTTTGCAATTTACTTATTTTTTTTGAACTAAATATATTCACATATCAATGGCATCCGTTGCTATTGGCAACAGAAACCCGTTGAAAGATTCGATCAACACTTAGAAAAATTTCAGGCATTATAATTTATCAACCGACATCCATTGGAACATTGTAACGGATGCTCGTTACCACTCTTTAAACGACTAACGGATGCCCGTTACAAATATTCAGACCACTAACGGATGCCCGTTGGCGTGTGTCATCATGGCTAGGCTACGACTGCAACATTGGTTAAGTTTCTCAACGGACATCCACTGAAAATTGCAACGGATGCCCATTGCAAAAGGAGACGAAACACATTTTGGCGTCCGTTGCCTCGAGATTGAAATTTCCATTGAAAACTCAAGAGTTACGTCAATTAATTATGTCCGCTGAATTGACATATTTTCCAATGGCCCGTTGGAAATTTCAATATATTTATTGTTGAACAATTCATTCTTCAACATAATTTCAAAACCAAAATCCTCTCGAACACAAAAACCCCCCAAACACTTAAACACTTATAAACAAAACAAAATGAGAATGAGACGATTTCTCGGTTGTGGTGGTATGTTGGCGGGTTCAGCTGGAGCCCCGCCACCACCTCCACCGCCACCATATCGGCCTCATTCATCAGGATCGCCGATATTTGATGAAGAAGATGATATGGTAGACATAGACACTTTGATTGATAGTTTCGATGAGCTTCCTACCGTCTCAGTCATTGACCCCAAACATCTTGACAGGACGTTATGGTAAGAGAGTAATTATATAATTTAGATTGTATTTATTTATAAATATTATCTAGTAATTTGATTTTCACTTACAGTTTTGATGTGGATAATGTTCTGAAATATACGAACAACAACATCATCCAAGGATCGCTACAAGATCGTTTGTACTATTCCTCGCAAGTGACGCCAGAAGTCATACGCCACCGATGGTGGTGTACATTCATCGTAAGTAAAATTTTATATGTACAATTTAACTTTTCAACTGATATATAGTTTAGTAACTAATTTATCTTAATTTAATTTTGCAGCGCACATAAGATGGCGGAAGAAAGATACGTCGTGCATCTACACTGCTTAGATGTGTGACATGCAAGCCATGTTGCGCTTGATGATGATCAATGCCATACGCAACTATTACAAGAAGAATGTCAAACCGACCTGGGGAAACGGACGAGGTGTTCGACCAACTCATCCAACATTGGAAGTCCGAAGACTTCAAGGCAAAGAGCGAGAAGGCCAAAAAATGTCGGTATGGTGAAAAAGTTCCGGGAGATGGACGGCATCGCCATACTTCGGGTTCCAAGTCATTCCCGAAATGAAGAAAAGAATTGGTATAATTTATTTTACTATATTATTTAAATTTTATTAGTATATAAATTTTTTATCTAATTATATAACTATAATGTTACAGATGCAGAAAATCTGACGAGAACCGACTCTTCTTGAGCTGGTTGTAAAAACCCATGCCAAGAAGAAATTCATCATCGGGGAAGAGAGCAACGAACCAGAACTCGTCGACCTTCGGGCAGAACGGACCATGAAAGCTGTGATAGTTAAGATCACACAACAATCACAAGTGCGCGGTTCAACTCCCGACGATCTCAGTCCTCTACAAAAGGAAAAAATTTATTTGGAGGTAAATAATAAGAACATTGTTTATGATTAAATATTTAAGTAAAATATTATTTAAAGATATTAACTTTAATTTGTTTATAATTAATTTGTTTGCTTTTGTAGTTAGTTAGACCGTATAAGGGGCGTTTTTAAGGTCTTGGTGCGCTTGAAAAGGATATCATCGAGGATGCAATGACGATACCCTTATTGTTCAAGAGACTTACACGCAAGAACGATGTATCGAGCATCTAGAAACCATGCTTCGTACAACATAAGATGCTCTTCAGACAACGCAATCGAATTTTCAAGAAACTCATGCAAAGATGCGTCACATGGAGCGCATCATCGAGTTGCTAACCGGTCGATCGTATCAATCATCAACAACGAAGGTGGAAACAATGCCGCGACAAAATCCAGTAATCGATTCTGATGCAACACCTTCACGAGGTGTTGGCGACCACGGGGATGACGACGGCGCAACTAATTTATATGATATGTAAAATTATTTACATTTTTAATTTGTAAAAAACTTTAATATTAATTAATATTAATTAATATTTTTTAACATTTTTTAATTTTCTTTTTTAATTTTTTAAACTTTTTTATTTTTTTCAGTACATATTTCAACGGATGCCCGTTGATATTTTATAAAAATTCCAACGGGCATCCGTTGAAAACTATATTCTCACCATTTTGCAACGGATGTCCGTTGCCAGCTCCCGCCAAACTTGCAACGGGCTTCCATTGGCGTGAATTATTTTCCGCCATTTTTATTGTCAATGGATGTGTAATTCAACGGGCGTTCGTTGCCAGCTCTCGCCAAACTGCCAACGGGATTCCGTTGGCGCGAATTATTTCCTGCCATTTTTATTGTAACGGACGTGTAATGGATATCCGTTACAATTTTGCAATAGGCATCCGTTGCAATTCGTAACGGTCATCTGTTGATGCTCTTCTAACGGGCATCCATTGCCACGTCCAACGGAAATTTTCGTTGACATTCCATTGACATATGTTCAATGGATTTTGTCCATTGCAAGTCCGTTACAAATTGCAACGGATGTGGATTTGTAACAAGCCATTGCCAACGGCTCTAGATCCGTTGCAACCCGTCGGGAATCGTCGTTTACAATGGAATATTGGCAATTTCCAACGGATATGTCCGTTGGAAATCGTCTGTTTTTTGTAGTGTATTTTCGTATGTTATAATCTGAGGCCATCGGATGCGGGAGACATTACTCCATTACCATTGTTTCAGAACCTCTTTATGATCCCCGCTACATTCCTACCAATCTCCTATTTCATATGTTCTGACACGGGACGATCTCCTATATACATGTCGAAGAACACCCCTATAAAGTAAGAATTTACAGCCTTTGAACCTTTACCTACTCACTCTCAGCCCTCAGGGTAGCGTCAGAATACAAACTATGTGAATAATCATTGGTACCAAGCAAGAAAGAGTTAACTTACTACATAGATACTTGCTTTGGACAGCTCCAATCTCCTTACCACCAACTGCACAGATTATTTCAGGTCATGTGTTTGTGAACATCGAATACAATAAAGATATGGAGGTTCAATTATGCAAACGAGTGATGCAATGTAGTTGTATATGTATTTCTCTTCTACACATATTCTAGAGCGTCAATAAATATGCACATTGCAATCACGATTCTCCCAAAGGTGTAACTACTTACTTTCTATAATGAATTGTCCATCAGCTGTACGCCGAAAGTCTATTATTTTTCCCTGCAGTGAAACGCTAAAACTCAGTACTTTGGTTGATCCTGGTTTAATTGAATGATCCTGGTTAAATCTATATGTGCGGGTTACCTGAACATGATGTAGGCGTGTTAGATAGCTATATAGAGGATTCTGCACATGGTACGGCAAGAGCAAAGCCAAGGAGAGAGGAGCCTGCAAATAGGAGGGCGAGGGAGAAAAATAGTTGGCGAGGGCACAACATATTGGAAACAACAAATTAGGGAGAGAGAAAGTTTGGTTACCTTATCATCTTCTTCCTCATAGTTGAAATCTCGATGGCAGCAGATTCAAAGGAAATGAACACCAAATGATGTAGAAGAAACACTGATTTGAAGCGGATGAGGTGACAAAACTGGGATGACGATGGAAAAGCGAAGGAAAGGGAGATTCTGATTCTAACCTCTTCCCTTCCGCTCTTTTCCATCAGATGACGACCTTACCTCTTCTCCCTGTGCAATATTTTCGTTCGATGATATCCCACCAACTGGAAAATGAGTGCATATGGGTCTTGTTTTTCCGTTACTTCGATCGACCACTTCCTAGCCTCTTGAAAATTGCAGAGATGATATGAGGAAGATTCGAGCTATAAGCTGGTGTGTGAAGTATTATAGATATGAATAAACCATTTGAATGGTTTTAGAGATGATGTGATTCAAGAAACTGAAATTGAATGAAATTGAAAGCTATTTGAAAGTTTATTGTATGAGGAAGAAAAGAAACAATCGTTAGTTTCATAGTATGAAAAGGGCTTTTCCTCTCCCTCTGCTGACGTGGCAGCACCAGAAGGGAGGAAAAAATTTATCTTTTATATATATGATTATGTTTTGTTTTCATTTGAAAATCGTAGAGAGAAAATTAATATATGATTCAATTATTTCTAACTGCATATTTAAATTTAAATGGTTTATATGATTATCTGAATTTAATAAGTATAAACACTTTATGTATACATTTGTATATAACAAATTAGACAGAATAAAATAAATAATAATAGACAAAATCCAACAAAATTGAGAAATGGAAAACATTTAAATTTCTGTTGTATTTTTAAAAATTTTTGTGAAAAACAATTATAGATTATATGATTTTAATAATATTATAATGTATGATGAAAATAAGATCTTGATTAGCGTCATATAAGTTACATATGACCGAAAATTGATAAATGGTGGACATTCGGTATTTTCTTTCACTCCACCAAATGATGTGTATCACTCCGCGTTTGCTCATCCACAACCTCTTCTCTGTTAAAAATGGTTTATATCATTTTCTTGGGCGATAATTTTTAACGAAATAGAGAAATAAAAGCTCATACTAAAATCAATGGATATTAGCCCTTTCAAAAAAATAATGGGAATATGGAAATAAATAAAAACTTTAAAAATTGACCGGATGAAAAGATGGATGTTTATGTTTGGTAATAGAAAGCTTTAAAACGGATATAATTAATGGTTGAAAAAATTAAACGGTTAATATATTAATTGGAAAAGTCTTTTTTCTTAGGCTTACTACATATCAAAAGTAAAAATAGTTAATCAAAAAAATATATTCAAATTTACCTTTAAAAAATTTTAAAATCTTATAATTATTTACATTTAAAGAATTTTCAAACATCTCCTTTTAATTAAATTTAATAGATAATATAACATATTTAGAATCTTAATTTTATATTTAGATTGAAAATAAAAATATTTTAAATAAAATAATTAATTTAATATATATAATCGTTTATAATATTTTTTTAAAATAACTAATTTAATAATATATAATTTCTCCCAAAAATATGTGTTTATATTATATTTTTTTTATCTATTAAATAATAATATTTAATATAGAAACACTTATATTATTATTTGATTTTTTGTTTGTAAATTATTATAATTCCTAAATTCTTCATTAACTTAATAAAAATTTAAAAATAATAATATGACTATCACCTAGATGATCCTAGATGATGAGTGACAACAACATCAAATTGCTTCAAATTTAACTTATTATTTAATTTGAAAATATAATAAATTTAATTATATTTATTATGTATAACTTCAATACGAAAATACATGTAGACCTACCAAAAAAACTCTTAAAGCCAAATATGATTAACTACATTAATCATGAATTATTTCTCTCTTTGTTAAAATATACGCACACGAAATTATTAAATAAAGTTTATTCTTGCATGTCGTCTAAAAAATAAATTATGTAATTCAAAATATTTAAATTTCTGAATTAATATAGTTAATATTGTGGAAAATGTTCATTTAATACTGAAATTATTGATACAATATAACTTTTACGATTATATATACCTAAAAGTAAAATACAGAAACAAATAAAAAATATGATAGTCATATGCACATTGCATTGCATGGGATTACAGTTAGAGATTTGCAGTATAAATTCCGTTCCGCTTATCTATTATCATGCACATAAATGGAAAAAAAAAGTTTAGAAAATAAAATAAAAACATGAGGTATTATTAGTCGAACGGTGATCAAATTTGAACATTTATTTAGTCTGTGTTTAGACGATTTTATATTATCTAAGATGTCATATAAATTAATAGTTGTATATATTAATATTTAATATTGAATAATTGGAAGCTTATCATATTTCACAATAAAATATATACAATATCAATTAAAATTTAGTTCTTTTTTAACTAGGCATATTTTTTCATTATTACTCAATAAAATTAAAAAGATTTATTTGCATTGTTAAATATAAATTAAAAATATATCTAAAAGAAAGGACAAAGTTTATTCACAAAATGATATTGTTTATGATCACTGCTCAATGATCACGAAACAATACTAATATTACCAAATTTAAATTCTTAATTAAAAATAAAATAAAGCAAAAAATATCTTAAAATTTTAGAACCATCGCATGAGTCTATTATGTTGACAAATAATAATTGCTTTTACTTTTCTCTGCGACCATCCGATTCCAATTCAATAGGTTTCATGGCAAATGTTACTTTTCGATTTAAAGTGAACTTTGTCTTTGTGAAATAGATTTAAAGTAGATGCCGAATGGTTGATCCATCAATTTATGGGACCAAAAACATGTGTTAAATATAGGTAAAGGGACAAAGATCTTCCAAATTTTTTTAGGTTGTAAGATAAACAATTTCTTTTAAATTTTTTTCGTTTTTATTCTCTAATATTATTCTGTATGCCCGCGAATCTATAAGGATTCGTCTCTACTTCTAGCTGATGAGGTTTCTGGCGTTCGTCATCGTATTGTTGTTCCAATCACTGTTTATTTCTAGTGGTCGTCGTCGAGTTGCTATTTCGGTCGTTGGTTGTTTTTGCCGGTCATCGTCTTCCACAGTTGGCTTTCTCACTACAAAAAAACATAGTATTTCCAACGGACGGGGCAACGGATCCGTCCGTTGGAAACGAGATCCAACGGATTGCAACGGATGTGGGGACATTGCAACGGCCCGATATCCGTTACAAATCCGTTACAATTTGCAACGGATTTGTAACGGATATACTCCGTTAGAACTTCCGTTGGAAGTCCGTCGCAAATTTTAACGGATGGCAACGAACAACATCCGTTACCAGTTTCCGCTGGAACAGCCGTTAGAAAGCGTGGCAACGGTCGTCCGTTGCAACCGCTAACGGATGCCCGTTAGAAATGGCAACGGAAGACTGTTGATTTTGTGAATTTCGAGGCCACCGG
>CM071865.1:32800247-32814224 GCA_036759665.1 Gynandropsis gynandra | reverse complement strand
GTGGGTTTCGTTGAAAATTATGAAATTTGGTTTTTTCACGGCGAAGATTGCGGTGTTAGAGATAGTGTGCAAGATGCACAAGTACAACGAAATGAAGAAGTTATTTATGAAGAATCAACGACCAATCCATATGTGGAAATGGTGTCAGATGCTTTTCCTGGAGTTGTTAATGAACAAACGCATGAAGAGATGTCGAACATCGATGCACGTCGATTCTTCAATCTATTGGATTCGGCGAAACAACCTATATATGAAGGTTGTCGTTAAGGTCAGTCTCGTTTATCTTTATCTTCAAGATTGATGAGTATTAAAACAGACTACAATGTGGCTGAAAATTGCATGGATTCATTTTGTAAAACAATGCGGGAATATTTATCGGAAAATAACCAAGCTCCCGAGACATACTACGAAACGAAGAATGTGTTAAAAGATTTGGGAATGCCACATGAGAAAATTGATGTTTGTAGAAACAGTTGCATGTTGTTTTGGGGAAATGATAAAGACTTGTTGGAATGCAAGTTTTGCGGTGCAAGCAGATTTCGGCCTAAAAAACCATCTTCACGGAAATACGTACCATACAAGAAAATGTTTTGTATGCCTGTAGCAAACAGGTTGAGAAGGTTATATGAATAAAAAAAAACCGCTGCAGCAATGAGATGGCACGCCGAACACTCCACGACCGAAGGTGTAATGCAACATCCATCGGATGGTCAGGCTTGGAAAGATTTCAATGTAATATTTCCCGAGTTTGCACGTGAAACGAGAAATGTTTATCTTTGCCTGTGCACGGATGGTTTTAGTCCCTATGGACAATCTGGAAGCCAATATTCTCTGTGGCCGGTGATTTTGTCTCCGTATAATTTACCTCCCGAGATGTGTTTGAAAAGAGAAGTAATGTTTCTGACGTTGTTGATTCCAGGACCAGAACATCCGAAGAAAAGTTTCGATGTATTTTTGCAGCCCTTAATTCATGAATTACGACAGTTATGGAATGAAGGAATCCTTGCTTATGACGTCAGTACTAAGCAAAATTTCAGATTGAAAGCGGTCTTGTTGTGGACAATTAGCGATTTTTCTGCCTATGGAATGTTATCTGGATGGAGCACGCACGGAAGATTAGCATGTCCTTATTGTATGGAGGATACAGATTCATTTCGACTAGTACATGGTAAGAAACCATGTTGGTTTGATTGTCATAGAAGATTTCTTCCTCGTGGTCAAGCTTTCCGGAGAGATAAAAAACATTTTCGGAAGAACGTGGTACAAAAAAAAAAAGAGGTATCGTGCATGCAAACCGAAACACAAATTCTTTACGAAAGATTGAACACAATGGAGGATTTACAAGAATCAGTAGAATGCGGTGGAGATCGTGGCCATCGTAAACCAAAAGGTCAAGGTGAATGACATAATTCGTATAAGCATAGTATCTTTTGGGAACTACCATACTGGAAATCATTGATATTACGTCATAATTTAGATGTTATGCATATCGAGAAGAACTTTTTCGATAACATCATAAATACTGTTTTGAATGTGACGGGTAAAACCAAAGATAATATACAATCGAGGAAAGATTTGAAGTCAATATGCCGACGACCAGAGTTGGAATTACGGGATGGAAGGTCACCTATCCCGGTATTCAGATTGTCTAGTCTGGCCAAAACAACATTATTAAAGTGGTTAAAAGAGGATGTTAAGTTTCCCGATGGATATGCATCGAACATTGCTCGGTGTGTGGATATTGTCAGTTTGAGGCTGATCGGGTTGAAAAGTCACGATTGTCACGTTTTCATGCAGCGGCTCATTCCAATCGCATTTGCTGAGCTCTTACCACGTAATGTTCACGATGTGTTATGTGGAATCAGCATATTTTTCAGAGATATATGTTCGAGGAATTTAAAAGGTGATGACTTGGAAGTAATGAAAAACAATATCTCTGAAGTATTATGTGCATTGGAAAAAGTTTTTCCGCCTTCATTCTTCGATGTCATGGAGCATTTGCCAATACATTTACTAGATGACGCGATACTCGGTGGGCCAATTCAATTCAGATGGATGTATCCTTTCGAAAAGTTTTTCTTTCATTTAAAGAAAAAAGCAAAAAACAAAGCAGCGGTCGAAGGATCTATTGTCAAACAATACTTGCTGGAAGAGATCACATATTTCAGCACATTTTATTTCGAATCGGATATTCAGACGAAAGAGCGACGTGCAGCGGATGATTACACAAATTATCTATATCAATATAATCCGAAGTTTGACACAATTCCTGAAACCGACTCTTCTTGAAGTGGTATTAGAAACCCACGCAAAGAAGAAGTCGGTTGTCGGGGAAGAGGCCGCCGAACCAGAACTCATCGCTCCTCGAGCGGCCCGAACCATGAGAGTTGTGATGGAGAAGATCACACAGCAATCTCAGGCTTGCGGTTCAAGCCCCGACGACCTTTGTCCTTTACAAAAGGACCAAATTTACTTAGAGGTAAAACATTATTATTTTATTTGTAAATTATTAATCAAATAATTTGTTAAAATCTAACATTACTCTTATTTGTCTTGTAGTCGGTGAGACCGTATAAGGGACGTCTATACGGTCTCGAAACGCTTCAAAAGGATATAATCGAGGATGTCACGACGGTACCTCCAGCGGTGCAAGAGAGTTTTTCGCAACAACGGCGGATCGAAGATCTCGAAACACAACTTCGAGAAACTCGAGCCCAAGTTGCGCGACAAACATCTCAAATACAACAATTGGAGAGCGTCATTGAGTTGATGTCCGGTCAGGTAAGGGGATCAACACCTCAGCAAGAGTCGGGGCTCGATTCGGATGCAACTCCATCTAGAGGTGGCAGTGATGGCGGAGATGATATAGACGCAACCGATCTAACGATTTGTAATAGGAAATAGTTTCAATTTTTGTGTTTTGTAATATAACTTTAATATTTTTATTAAAAACTCTTTAGTTTTAAAAATATTTTTTTTTTATTTTTTTATTTTTTTTTCAAAGTTTACAATGGGCATCCGTTGGCCTTGCTAACGGGCATCCGTTGGCAAATATTTCCCGCCAAATCTTTTCCCGCCAGTTTGAAACGGGCATCCGTTGCCATTGCTAACGGGCATCCGTTGGTATGCATACCCCGCCAAATCTTTCCCGCCAGTTTGCAACGATCGTCCGTTGCTATTTCCCGCCAACTGGCAACGGATGTCCGTTGCAAAAATGAATCTTTCCCGCCTAATTTGCAACGGATAGCCGTTGCCTTCCAACAGTCGTCCGTTGCAAGCTTGCAACGGTGATCCGTTACAATGTTTTCTAACGGTCTTCCGTTACAATATTTCCAACGGACATATTCGTTGTCACGCCGTTGCAATTTTGTAACGGATAATATCCGTTGAAAAGCCGTCGCGAATTGCAACGGATCCTCATTTGCAACGAACTTTTCGCAACGGCCTGGAATCCATTGGCGTCCGTTGGAAACAGCCGTTTCCAACGGATTTTTGGCACTTTCCAACGGATATGTCCGTTGGAAAATGACAGTTTTTTTGTAGTGTCTTTTCTAGATATGTTCTAGTGTTTGTTCTCGCTGATTTAGTAGGTTGTATCTTGGCCTTCGACTTCAGGGAAGTAGTTTTTTTCGCCTTCAACTTGGATACAGCACCGATAGTCTTATTTTCTCTTCCACCTTTTTCTGGTGCTGCTCAGTCATTCGTCGCCTTTTGGTGTTTGGTTTTGTTTTTGGTATCTAAGTCGTGGTCTACGATCAAAACAATTTTTTATTCGTCTCTGTGATTATATTACGAACAATGTACGAATCTTGAGTCCTTCACGTGACACCTTTGCTTGTTTGGCATCCTCAGATACTCTTATCCATTGTGTCCCTCTGATCGTGTTTCGTCTTTGCACTGTGTTTTTCTCATATCACAAGGTGAGCCTCGAAAGTATGTTGAAGTCGGCCGCTCCCTTTAATGGCGTACTACAATACAACGTAAAATTGATGCTTTAAATCTTAACAATACATGGACTTTTGTCCGGTTGCCTAATGAAAAGGCTGCAATATGTTGCAAGTGGATATATAAGATCAAGTATAAATCAGACGATTATGTAGAACGATACAAGACTAGATTGGTTAAATTGGTTATAATCAGGTTCAGGAAATTGATTATAATGATCTCATTCGAATGAGATTATCAACGGAACTATTATCACAAAACATGTGTCTACTCAACACAGCTCGTAAATATTTCACGAAGACCCTTGAAAAGAAGGAAATTGATAATTTTCTTTGCGCATTTAAATTTTAAATGCTCTAATTTGAGAAGTATTAGCAAGGAAATAATAATTTTTTCAACATTTAGGGTTAAATGTGTTTGTTGTGTATATATATATATATATATATATTCATTCTTAGATATTAGAACGATTGTAGTTTTTTACAATATTTTTGAAAAAATGATTCAATCAAAATATTGATTCATGAGAAAATCTTGATTTTATAGAACCATTATATATCTATATCTATATATATAGATATATAGGTTTTACCAGGGCCGGCTCAACTAGAGAAGAGACCCTGTGCAATAAAATTAAAATAGGCCCTTTTGAAACGAAATATTCGATGCTAAAATATTTCCTTTACATGCAATAAATATTTACAACATTCATTTGAAAAGAGCTATTCTATTTGCATGTTTTGAAACGAAACAGTCGATCAAACTTTCCACATCTAAATCTTCTAGGAGACTACTTTCAATTGCCATCAAAGCTAATCCATTCAATCTTTCTTGTGACATAGTGGTTCGCAAGTACGACTTCAATAATTTGAGCTTCGAAAAACTTCTTTCTGCAGAAGCAACAGTAATTGGAATAGTCAATAAGATTCTATACGCAATTATTGCATTCGGAAAACAATTATACCGTTTCAATAATTCTAATAAAGCAATTGTTCCTATCTTTTCATTTGGTAAAAATTCTCTAAGTAACTTTAACTCAACAAAAAGCTCATATCCATTGATATCTAATAAATCATCCTTTTTAAGAGAATTTTCAAGATTATTACAATGAAATTTAAGGTCTATATCATTAAATGATAGTAGCTTAGTTGAGTTTAACATAAAACCGAAGGTATTATCATAAAACTTATATTGTTCAAATCTTTTATCCAAAGAAGCAATAGCTTGATCAACTATACATATGAAATACTCAATTCTAAAGGTTTCTTCTAGAGATAATGTTATTTCATGACTATCAATCTCATCATAATGTTTTTTTCTACGTATCACACGTTTTGGATAAAATACAGGATCAATATCAATTTCAAGTGCAATTTCTTTCGCAGTAATCACTGCACTAGCAAATCCAGTTTCTCTATAATTTCTAAAGTATGAAGCCAACCTTTGTATCTCAACCATAGTCATATAAAACCATGAATTATAACCAATTTTTCGAATTAATATTTTAAACCATAATATTTTTTTTTAAAAAAATAGCCCTCTACAAACTCATCAAAAAAATCTAATAACTTCAAAAGCTAAAATGTCTATAAGATTGTGCAATGTATGTTTATGTAAAAAACGATAATTCCTGTAAAAATGTATAAATTTGGTTACCTTCTAAATATGGTATTAATAACCATATAGTAATATTTTTATTTTAAAAATAAATTGAAAATGATTAAATGGATAATAATTTTCTTCATTTAGAAAAATGATGAAAGCTGATATGATTCGCATCAGATTGAACTAAAACGAACTGTGCCAAACCTTTCCTTCTTTTGGGGGTTGGATGCATGTGACTTCATTATATAAAATTTTTTTTCCTGCAAAAAAAAATTGCCTAATTTTATTTTATTAATAGAAGTAATTATAATTAAAATTATGTTATAGAAAATAAAGAATTAAAAAATGGTGAAGATAATTCTTGTTTGAAGAGTTATATATGTTTTCTATGATACCTTAGAAAAATACAACATAAAATATAAAAAATATAGGTTATAGCTTACAAATGTTATAACATACATATATAAAAATGATATACAATAAATACATATATACACAATTAAAGTTTGTAATTAAAAATAATTTTTATTTTATTCTAAAATTACATTGAAATAATATGTAAAACAAAAAATAATAATTTTTATAATTATAATATTTTGATATTAATCCAAATATTTTTCTAAAATTTCTCATAGTGGAGGATGAAGTGTAACAGTAACATGCATGGTAATTGTGGTGATCTCCAATGGTTTTATGGGAGATGTCAAAAGTATGTTATGATGCAAATAGAGTCAGTATATATAATATATAGACCGCCCATACATTTTATTTGTTGGTTAAAAAAAATAATAGATCTATAGCTTATAACTATAGAGTAATGGATTTATTATGTGATGCTTTAATTTTTTTAAATTACAATTATACAAAAATATAATGGAAGAATCCCCTATAAAACCATAAATTATTATTATTGTTTTATAAATACAATATTTTTTTTATTTTGCACAATTTTTTTATATGAGATAACTTTAAATCTATAAATTTATTTTCAACTAACTCTATCATTTTGAAATCTTAAAGAAGCTAAAATCGAAAGTTTTTGCACATTAACACTCTTTTCCAATTTTGATATCTATTTTCTTTTTACAATCGATCTATGCGTAATTATACATGACAAAAGGAATAAATGATTTGAAAGCAACTTAAAGTATTATCTATTTCTAAAATTATAAAAATAATATTGGAATAATAAATGACATTTTTTATATCTTCTTTACATGGTAGGACGATCGTTTTCGCATCACTTATAAACATTTATATAAGTAACGTATAAAAGTCACAAATGAATTGCAATTAATTGGTTACAAATTTTAAGTCGATTGGTTATGGATCTATGAATATAATATAACCAAACAACTTGCTTCTTGAACGTCACGATCTTGACAAATAGTTTGGTACCACAAGGGCTGGTCCTGTCCTGTCGAGTTTATAAATATATATATATATATAAGTGTGTATGTATGTATAATTTGGTTTCAATATCAAATATATATATATATATGATTTTTGGCTTTTGAGATATTATTGTACAATACACAGTTAACATGGACTGGACAACCAAGCAAACCAATCCAACTTCTGCAATCCATCTCACCACACCAGACCAGAGGCCAACATGGACTAGACAGTCAAGCACACTGCTGCAAGCCGTCTCACCAGCACCAGAACGGACTCACCTAAGCCAAGCAAGAGGCCCATGACAAAGCCTTCTGACGTCTCCTCATCTCAGCCCATAACAGTCATCAAGAACAACACACCAAACGACAAAAGGAGCCTCACCAACACCTTGAAGCACCATGCCATCATGCTGCAGAACCGTTACTCTGCATTGCAGAGTACCCTGTCCTGAATTATTCCCCTGCTGTCCTTGCTCTGTCATTTTCTGATTGTAGCCGTTAAAACATTCCTATAAATCAAGCAGCAACGTAAAGAACAATTCAAGTTAATGAAAATCATCCTTTGTTTATCTTGTCTCTCCTGGCTTTATGGTATCAGAGCCTCGGAAAAATCCTTGAGCTAAACTCTTTATCTGAGCTATGGAAGAGCCTGATAATTTTCCTTTCCCTGTCCATGTTAATATCTCTAACTTTGTCACCATTAAACTCGAAGATTCAAACTATCTTCAGTGAAAAACCCAATTTGAATCCCTTCTCATTTCACAAGATCTTATTGGGTTTGTCACTGAAGAAGTTGTCCCACCACCTCCTACAATCACTACAACAAACGGTAACATTGTTACAGAAACACCAAACCAACTTTACCTCTCATGGAGAAAAACAGACAGACTCATCAAATCTTGGATGTGTGGTACCCTATCTGCTGAAGTGTTCGGACTGGTTATTGGCTTTGAAAGCTCCATTGACGTATGGAGAGCTCTAGCCAAGAACTTCAATGAAACATCCATCTCAAGGGAGTTTGATTTACTAGCATCTTTGCAACTTCTAACCATTGATGGTAAGACTATTTCAGAATACTTAAGAGAGTTTAAATACATATGTGATCATCTGCATTCCATTGGAAAACCTGTACCAGAAAACATGAAAATTTTCAGACTTCTCCAAGGTTTAGGTAAAAAATATAAGTCATTCACCACTGTCATTTACACCTCTATGCACCGACCACCCTTTCCCACATATGAGGATGTAGTGAGTCAACTTGTTAGCATCACTCTACAATCCAGATCCCACAAGCCACCTGAAATAAATCACCATCAAGCCTTCAATACCCAGACACAAGCCTCCGCACCCCCTTCTGAAACCAGACCCTTTTATCAGCAACCAAGAAACTTCAATTCAAGGGGATCCAAACCTTATTTTAGAACCTTAAATCGCAGCTATAACTCACGGGGCAGACAATCTTTTTCATCTAGAGGAAGAGGGTTCACACAACAAATTTACTCTGCCCCCTCTGTCACTCAAAACAGAACCTCAAATCAAACCTTACCTCTGCTATGTCAAATTTGTGGCCGTTCTGGTCATCATGCACTAAAATGCTGGCACAGATTTAACAACTCCTACCAAGACACAGACATTCCTCAAGCCCTACACACTCAAGTGACCACGGATACATCTGCATCTGACTGGTATCCAGACTCTGGAGCAACGTCTCACATGACCAACAACATCAACAATCTTCAAACATCTCAAGCATACACTGGTGGAGATAATGTCATGGTAGGTGATGGGTCATACCTTCCTATAACTCACATTGGGTCAAGCTCACTGACCTCCACAATAGGTACATTACCTCTACACAATGTTTTATTAGTTCCCTCATTATGCAAGTCACTTCTATTTGTATCACAACTTACATCAGACTACCCCTGTTATATTGTATTTGATGCTAACAATGTGTTTATCAAGGATCTGACAACTCAGGTCACTCTAGCCAAAGGCCACAAAACTAATGGTCTCTATACCCTAGACACTTCAGCAGCACAAGCACTCTACTCCATCAGACACAAAGTTACAACAGAGGACAACTGGCATTTAAGACTTGGCCATGCGAGTAAGGAGGTGTTATGTCATCTCCAGTCAAGTGGAAAAATTAATTTTAGCTTAAGATCTTTTAATTTCTGCAACTCTTGTCAACTTTCCAAGAACTCTAAACTTCTGTTTTCTTCTAGTTCATTTCATGCTCAAAAACCTTTAGAACTTCTTCACTGTGACTTATGAGGACCTTCTCCTGTTAAGTCTATTCAAGGATTCTGTTATTATGTGATTTTCATTGACAATTATTCTCGCTATACATGGATGTTTCCATTTAAAACAAAGAGTGAGTTCTGTCACACTTTCATAACGTTTCAAAAGTCAGTAGAATTACAGCTCAACTCCAAGATCAAGGCCTTTCAATGTGATGGAGGTGGAGAGTTCACCAGCAAAGCCTTCTTAAATCATCTAAAAGAAAAAGGTATTGCATTGAGGATGTCATGCCCATACACTCCAGAACAAAATGGAGTTTTAGAACGCAAGCATCGCCACATCACAGAACTAGCCTTATCAATGATGTTTCACTCCAAGGTACCTCTCTGTTATTGGGTAGAAGCATTTTTTACAGCCACCTATCTGATAAATCTTCTCCCATCCACTGTAATACAAGGTAAAATTCCTTACTCCTTGCTTCTTAATTCAGAACCTAACTACAGCTCCTTAAGAGTCTTTGGCTATTCTTGCTTTCCTTATTTAAGACCCTATGCCTCTAACAAACTTGATCCTAGGTCACTGCATTGTGTCTTTATTGGTTACAGCAACATATACAAAGGATATCGTTGTCTTTATCCACCAACAGGTAAGGTATACATTGTTAGACATGCTATCTTTAATGAAAATTCCTTTCCTTTTTCAACAGATTACTGTCATCTCATACCCAAGTATCCATTCAATCTAACACAAGCTTGGCAACAAGGTAACCGGGTAACAAACTCTTCCCTTTCCTCTGCACACACTGCACCAGAACCAGTGTATCAACTACCCATCTCCATAATAGAACCAAATCCTACTCCACCTATAGTAAATCCATCCTGTGTCACCAGCCAACATACGTCTGAAACATCAACACCTGAAACAGAACCTGAAATCCCTGAAACAGAACTTCCTGAAACAGAACCTGAAAGTCCTCCCCTTTCATCACCACAAACTAGACCAAACAATCATCCTATGATCACCAGATCCAAGGTAGGCACCCTACGGCCTAATCCTAAATATGCTCTACTTGTCACTTCTGAAATTCCCTTTATTCCCAAAACTGTCAAAACTGCCCTATCCCACCCAGGATGGTACTCATCCATGTGTGAAGAAATTAATGCTCTACAACTAAATGACACTTGGGATTTAGTTCCCTCACAACCCCATATGAACATAGTAGGTTGCAAATGGATTTTCAGAGTCAAAATTAAGCCGGATGGACAGTTAGACAAATTGAAATCTAGACTGGTTGCCAAAGGATTTCATCAGACTGAAAGCATTGACTTCCTAGACACCTTTAGTCCAGTAGTCAGAACTTCCACAATTCGTTTAGTCCTTAGTATAGCAGTCACTCAAAACTGGTCTATACGTCAGTTAGATGTCACAAATGCCTTTCTTCATGGCACTCTAAATGAAGTCATCTACATGGAGCAACCACCCGGTTTCATTGATAAAAACTATCCTAATCATGTTTGCAGGTTAAAGAAGTCACTTTATGGATTAAAACAAGCTCCCAGAGCTTGGTTTAATACCTTTAGCTCGTTCTTAATTAACTTTGGTTTTTCTTGCAGTACTATAGATCCTTCTCTTTTTATCTACAAGAAAGACAACAACATTCTCATTCTTCTTCTTTATGTTGATGACATTATACTAACCGGAAACACCAATGCATTACTCACACAACTCATCACTCAACTACACTCACATTTCTCTATGAAAGATCTAGATCCCTTGCACTACTTTCTTGGCATACAGGTTCAATCTCATTCCACAGGTTTGTTCTTACATCAACATCAATATGCATTGGATATTCTAGCAAAAACAGATATGCTCTCTTGCAAACCTCTTCCAACTCCCTTACCAGCTAAATTATTTCAACATAATGCTGATCTGAATGACTTTACTGATCCATCATTTTTAGAAGTGTTGTAGGTGCTTCGCAATATTTAACACTCACGCGACCTGATCTTAGCTTTGCTGTAAACTACATGAGTCAAAAAATGCATGCCCCAACTGTAGGAGACTTCAAGCTATTAAAACATATACTTAGATATGTTAAAGGAACAATTTCACTTGGCATGCACATTCACAAACGTAGTCATTTAAACCTCTATGCATATAGTGACAGTGACTGGGCCGGCTCGTCAATCTACACGCCGATCCACCACTGGTTTCTGCATATTTTTAGGTTGCAATCTTATCTAATGGTCTGCCAAACAGCAGCCAACAGTTTCACGTTCCTCCACTGAAGCAGAATACAGGGCAATGGCTTCCTTAGATGCTGAGATTACGTGGATTTCGTTCCTTCTTCGTGACATTGGTATCTCTCTAACTCAACCTACTTTACTGCATTGTGATAATTTGTCACCTAACTACGAATCCATCATTTCACAAAAGGTCAAAACACATTGAACTTGATTATCATTTTATTCGTGAAAAGGCTGCCTTAGGCTCAATAATTACCAAACACATCTCATCCTCCTTACAAATTGCTGATATTTTTACCAAGTCATTAAATAGGGTACAATTCACTAAACTACGATACAACCTCGGCCTTGGGGTTCCCCCTGGCACGAGTTTGAGGAGGGGTGTACAATACACAGCTAACATGGACTGGACAACCAAGCAAACCAATCCAACTTCTGCAATCCATCTCACCAGCACCAGACCAGAGGCCAACATGGACTGGACAGTCAAGCACACTACTGCAAGCCGTCTCACCAGCACCAGAACGAACTCACCTAAGCCAAGCAAGAGGCCCATGACAAAGCCTTCCGACGTCTCCTCATCTCAGCCCATAACAGTCATCAAGAACAACACACCAGACGACAAAAGGAGCCTCACCAACGCCTTGAAGCACCGTGCCATCACGCTGCAGAACCGCTACTCTGCATTGCAGAGTACCCTGTCTTGAATTATTCCCCTGTTGTCCTTGCTCTGTCATTTTCTGATTGTAGCCGTTAAAACATTCCTATAAATCAAGCAGCAATGTAAAGAACAATTCAAGTTAATGAAAATCATCCTTTGTTTATCTTGTCTCTCCTGGCTTTAATTATCAAGTATAATTAAAACTTAGTTTTTCGATAATACCATTTAGTTAATAAATAATTAATCTTTTTCTTTATAATGCAATATATAATTTTAGTTTTATATACTTTTTTCTAAAAATAAAAATTCACGACCAAATATGCAATAGAATTTAGTAAATCTAAATCGAAATTCAATTAAGTATAGACAACTGTTATTTTTTGTTGATAAATTTAGTTTTATAATATTATTTAGTTATTAAAAAGATATATAATTTTTCATATTTATTTAATAATGTAATTTGATTTTTTTAATATAATTTTTATAGATATCAAATTAAGCAAATTAAATAAAAAAAATCAAAGATTCATATTGAAGTTCAATTAGCCTAAAACAGTAGCGATCATTCATTTGTCCATCCTTTCTCATATAAATTAGACATAAGATTTCCCATTAAAAAAAGAAATAAATAATAAACAAGCTTAGATTATAAAGGCAAATATTGACAAACTTTTGAAGCCTTACAAGTGTATAAAGGCCAAATTTGAGCATAATAAATAATTAATAGGAGTAACAGCGTCTTAAAACCTCCTCCAAAGGACAAAGTTGACCAAATTTTTTCCTTATTTCATATTGTACCCTTAATTAATTGCGTGTACACAGTCGACCAGAGAGGTTATATTGATAGTGACAATATATATCTATATATATAATAACATACACACAATTAATTAATTATAATATGATTTAAATAATTAAAAAAATCACCAGCTTGTAAACCTAAAACTACATCGAATATTTTTTTCTTAAAACATAAATACTATTATAATTCATCTTAAAAATATGAACTTTTGTTAAATAAAATTTGATATTTCGTAATGTATGATTATGTGAATTTTGGTTAATTTTAAAATTTTACCAGATATTACAGTTAATATTTTGTTAAGAAATAAAATGGTCGCTATATTATTCTTTAGCTAATTTTTTAAAAATTTTGTGAACCATCTTCCTTTATTTATATATAAATATATATGTATGTATATATAGGTGTAGATATAATATGTCGATAATTATGACATATATGAGGTAAGCGTAGGGTTGATTTCAATTGCGGAAACGTATTTTATCAACCCGAATTTTAGATCTAGTCATATTCGGATTAGTTTTACATATTTCAACGGCGAACAAATATTGAAACGGTTTCAGTGATACCTGTTGCGTTGAAACGGATGATCGGATGTGAGACTTGATGATGCAAGCCCTCTACGCGTATCCACGCCGAGATCGGGATTGCTTTGATGCGGGATTCGGAAGAACGAAAAACTGTTTTTCGTTCTTCGGGTTTTTCTTTTCTGACGGCTAGGGTTTCTGTTTTTTGGAATTATCTGTACGAAAACTTGTTTTCCGTATATTTATAATTATTAACACTTTTAATAATTACAGGTTGAACCCATAACTATTCAAATATTACATATTAGGCATAGGACTTTCAATCTCCCACTTGCCTTTACGTAATTTTCAAATAGTTGAAGTACATGTATCTCCATAAACATACTTGCCCGTACATCTTATGTACTAGTCCAAAAGAAAAATCAAATATAATTATATTCTTCGGTGCTAGCGGATGAATATAACTGTATCCCACACTAATTGTCTAACAATCATAAGCAGATACCGAGACACTCGTATGCGTGTGACCTCGTAGGTTCATCACTAA
>CM071865.1:32778000-32794941 GCA_036759665.1 Gynandropsis gynandra | reverse complement strand
CCGACGATTCCTCTGCGTTTACCCGGGGGAGCGATCGAATCGCTCGCCTCCGTCGCACGAAGACCGCCGCGAATCGACTCACCTTTGCCGCGCCGGTCAGCCCAGGAAGCGCCGACCCTTCGCCTCCATCTGCCCCCATTCACCGCCATCCCTATGCCGACGCCCCTAGGGTTTCTCTTTCACGCGAAGGCGTGAATTTCTGGTGATTTTCACATTTTTCGATCCGATTTTCATATCGAAAAAACTAATCCTAAACATGCAGCCAGACGCTCTGATACCACTGTAGGGTTGATTTCAATTGTGGAAACGTGTTTTATCAACCCGAATTTTAGATCTAGTCATGTTCGGATTAGTTTTACATATTTCAACGGCGAACAAATATTGAAACGGTTTCAGTGATACCTGTTGCGTTGAAACGGATGATCGGATGTGAGACTTGATGATGCAAGCCCTCTACGCGTATCCACACCGAGATCGGGATTGCTTTGATGCGGGATTCGGAAGAACGAAAAACTGTTTTTCGTTCTTCGGGTTTTTCTTTTCTGACGGCTAGGGTTTCTGTTTTTTGGAATTATCTGTACGAAAACTCGTTTTCCGTATATTTATAATTATTAACACTTTTAATAAATACAGATTGAATTCATAAATATTCAAATATTACATATTAGACATAGGACTTTCAGTAAATTTGCTAGATTTTGCCTACATGGGAGACATGCATGAATTATCCTCTTGAAAAAAACGTTTGTTTTTTCAATTTGGATTTGCAAGTATAAAATACTATTTTTATTTTTACAAATTCATGGATCGTATAAAATAATTTTTTAAACTACAGTCTTATTTTTCAGGAGTTTACGATTTTAATATAGCTGCAAATTAAAATATATATATATTTTTTCTTCCAAATTGTTAAATATAAAAACAGATAATAAATGTATGCAGTGGATGGAATTGGTCGCAAACGTGAAAAATATCATCATGACGCATGCATGAGAAAAAATTTTGTGCTATGAAAAACAATTCTGTGGCCGAATAAATTCTGCAAATTTGTAATTTTATTATAATTTAAAAAATAAAATTATATATGATTTATATGAATTATTTAGAGAAAGAAAGCAATTTTATAATTTATATATTATGGTATAATTTATTATCTTAAATTTAAATATAAGTAATTTTATAAAAAAAAAAACTATGCTATATATTAACGATTTTCTAATAATATATTTTAAATATATATCATTTATGATTATATATTACAATATAGTATATAGATTGTATATACAGAATGATTTCTAATAAAATTATATATAGGTACAATAATTTATTGTAAGATGATGTATAAATTAAATAAAATTGATATTTATATAAATAATTTATACAAATTAATATTATGTCATCTAATATCAAATTCAGATTTATAACCCTGTAACTTAACCTAATTTTTAATATTAATTAAATCAAATTCATATGTTGTTTGTTTAATAAATTAATTAAAAGAAAAAAACAACATAATTAAAATAATAGTAATTTTATGTTCATTTAAATAAATTGCAGGCCTGGATTCTGCTGCTCGATCACGAGAAGACAGACAAATGTGACGCCAACACACGAGACAACAAGATTTGACTTTTAATATGATTCCTCACTTGGTTGAGATTCAGATTCTAATTCAATAATTGTTTTAATAGTTTAGTCTATTGAATAATGTGATTAGTCGGCATTAAGCACGTCATTAAGCATTAAAATTATCATTAAACCTCCTGTAAGTTAAATAATTTATTGTATATCAACATAATTTATTGTATATCAACATAATTAATTCGTAAAACTTTTATTAATTTTTTCCATTGCTATGTGAAACTTTCATTTATATAATCAACTTTGAAAAGTAATGATGATTCACATAGATTATTTGGTAAATGATTAGATATCAATCAACTTCAGTTTTAAATAATTTTTATTTATCTAACACTCTTTTTTATCAATTCGTAACTATTTAAAATATCATAAAATAATGTTTATTAGAATTTTTATAGAATAAGGCATATTAACAAGTTCATAATTAAACAAAAATAAAGAAGAAAATATGATAATTGTGTTTTTGGCGGTCGCCGTTATTCGTAATTGGGAGGTTCATCAAATGGACGTCCACAATACATTTTTTCATAGTGATCTCCACAAAGAGGTCTACATGAAATTGCGACTCGGATTCTCGGTCTCCGACTAATCTCATGCATGCCGCCTAAGGAAGTCTCTTTACGGACTTAGACAAGCAGCACGTTGCTGGTTTGTGAAATTTACTTCTGTTTTGAAGGATTACGGTTTCAGACAATCATATGCTGATTACTCGTTGTTCACATTTGACCGCTCGGGTACTTCTCTACATGTGTTGATTTATGCTGATAACTTGATCATTGTTGGCAGTTTTCCAAATGCAATTGCAACATTCAAGGAACTTCTCAGTTCTCGGTTTCACATGAAGGATATTGGTGTTCTAAAATACTTTTTAGACATTGAAGTTGCTCGTACTCTTGACATCATTACCGAGGTTGATCTTCTTGGTGCTAAACTCGCAGGTTTCCCTTTCAAACAAAATCATCGCCTTGCTTTGGCTTTTGGAGATTATTTTACCGAACCTAAACGTTATCATCGTCTCGTTGGTCGTCTTATTTATCTTGGTGCAACTCCCCCGAAATTGCTTACAGCGTTCATGTCTTGGCTCAATTCATGCAACAACCGCGACAAGAGCACTGGGACGCCGTGCTATGGGTGGTTCCTTATCTTAAGGGTAGTCCGGTCAAGGCTTATTGATTCGATCGAACAACGATCTTCGTCTTCACGCTTGGTGTGATTCCGATTGGGCTGATTGTCGCTCGTACACGGTGATCTCTCACGAGCTAGTTTGTTCTTCTCAGGGATTCACCGTCTCTTGGAAAACAAAGAAGCATAATATTGTTTCACGGTCCTCGGCTGAGGCAGCGTACAGATGTATGGCTGACACAGTAGCTGAGTTGATTTAGCGTAAGCGTCTACTTTCATCACTCGGGGTTTCTCACCCGTTTCCGATGAATCTTTACTGCGACAACCAAGATGCTCTCCATATAAGTGAAAATCCGGTCTTCCACGAATGCACCAAACATATCGAGGTGGACTGTCATTTCATTCGTGACGAAATTGTGAAACGGATTATTCACATTTCGACAAAGATACAACTCACTGATATAATTTGTACAAGAGAACATTTATAAGATAAGATTGAATATATGAAAATTCTTATGATAAATTTCTTATGATTGATACCATATGACCCGACGAGACACAAACCTGATGGCTCACAAACTTAATGCCCCAACTAAACATATATTTTGTAATATATTTAAATGACATATTATATAATATTTTTATTAATAAAATTTATTAAGATAAACCTCAGTAAAAAGAAAAAACAAGTACTAATGAGTTTTAAATGATGTACTTCGGAAATGTAAACTATTTTTCAAATATTATTTAAGTAAAAGCTTTTTAATAAATCTGCAAGATCATGATTAAAAAAAAAGGCAAAACTCTTAGTACCCTCAAATTTGTCTATTTTGCTTTTTTTCTCCATCATATTTTGTATTATTCCTTAATGTTTTGATCCTAATTCTATTTTCCTCTTATCTATTAGAATTTTGTCTATATCTCCCTCTTTTTAGATTCCGTTAAATATTTTAATTTTGATCCAATTTAGGATCAATTTTAACTCGGTTTAGATCTAATTTTGACCCGATTTATGACTAATTTTGACTAGAATTTGGGTCCAAATTTGAACCGGTTTAGGCTCAATTATGTCTCGGTTAAGCCTCAGTTTAGATCATAATTTGGGTCCAACTTTGATTTTCATCCAAATCCAATCTGAAACAATATGAAATACAACAAAATTAAACTGGAATTTAAACAAAAATTGGTTTTTATCGATTTGTCCGATTTTTAACCCAAAATTAGTATAAATTTTAATCGAATTGTGTACAATTTGACCCAATTTTGATTTTCATACCATTAAAACCCGAATCAATATGAAATTCAACAAAACTAAATCGAAATTTAAACAAAAATCGAGTATTATCGGTTTGTTAGATTTTTAACCCAAAATTAGTATGATTTTTACTCGAATTGGGTATAATTTGACCCAATTTTGATTTTCATCCAATTAAAACCCGAATCAGTATGAAATTAAACAAAATTAAATCGAAATTTAAATTGAAATCAATTCTTATCGGTTTGTTCGATTTTTAACCCGAAATTAGTATGATTTTTACTCGAATTGGGTACAATTTGACCCAATTTTGATTTTTATCCGATTAAAAGCCGAATCAATATGAAATTCAACAGAATTAAATCAAAATTTAAATTGAAATCAATTTTTATCGGTTTGTTCGATTTTTAACCCGAAATCGATATATAATTTTGACTTAAATTGGGTGCAATTTTGATACAATTTTTTATGCAACTTTGAGTGATTCGGGTTTTAATCGAGTAAAAACCAAATTCGATCAAGATTGAGTGCAATTTTGACCCCAATTCTGTATAAATTTAATTCGATTTTGATTTTCACTCGATTAAAAAACCGAATCAATCAAAATTACACCGAAATTCGAGTTATAATTTGGATAAAATTTGGTTCTAATTCTAATAAACGAAAAATAAATTTTTTTGTTTAAATTTCGGATTAGTTCGGTTCAATTTTCATATTGATTCAGTTTTGAATCGGATTAACCGGTTTAGTTATGTTGAAATTTCATATTAATTCGGGTTTTATTGCGATTTCGGTGTAATTTCGATAAGAATCGGTTTTTTTTAATGAACGTTTAGTTCGGTTAAATTTCATATTGATTCGAATTTTAATCGGGTAAAAATTAAAATTGGATCCAAATTTTGGTTAATGTTGGTTTCAAAATATGGTCAAAACTGGACCTAAATTCTAGTCAAAATTGAGCCTAAATCGGATCAAAATTGGTTTTAAATTCTGGTGAATATTGAGTCTAAAACGGGCCAAAATTAATTTCGGGTCGGGTCGAGTCGAAATTGGATAAAAATTGGGTTGAAATTGAAAGACTTAACAGAATTTTAAATAGAGAGGATTATAAACAAACTTTTTAAACACGAGGGGGAAAAATGTTGACTTAAACATGAAGGAAAAATAGGGTGAATGCGAAATATTAGGCGAAATAGACAAAATAGACAAAGATATGGAAAATAGGAGTTTTACCCTCTAAAAAATATATACAATATATTTAGTGGTACCACCTTTTATATACTCTTCAGTAACTAAATTATGTATATTATAATATTACCTTCAAATAATGCTATACATATATGTTGCTCAATTTCGAATGATGCTATATATTTATATGATAATGTTATATATTTATACAATGATCAATTGAAAATTGGATTCAAATGAGTTGTACCATTTGATTTGTAAAATGCCATGAAATTATAGTTGCACGATAAACAGATAAACAAATAACGAATATTCGAATTATTCGATTTTTTGGTATTAATATTCATCAAATATTCAATCGTAATTATTCATATTTATATATGAAAATTTGGATATCTAGAATTAAACGAACTATTTATGTATTCGTATTCGTCAAATATTCAATCTTGAATATTCATATTTGTATATAGAAATTTGGATATCCGAAAAAATCAAATATTCTTTGGATATTTATATCCTATCTAAAAATTTAAAAAAAAAATCAAACCAAAATCATATAGTTCCCAAATACAATTAGGGGTGGTCAATTCGGGTTATCCGGATTGATTCGAACAACCTGAATCATTTAGAATACGAGTTACCCTAAAAATCAATATGGATTCAAATTTAAGAGTCTGTTCGGATTCGGATACGGGTAAAACCCGAACAATCCAATTTTAAACATAAAAAATATATAATTTAATTTTTTTTTAAATATAAACATAAAAAATACTAGTAGATTTTATTTTATATATATTTTTATGTTTATGTTATTTTTTTTTATATTAAAAATATGAATTATCCAAAGAATCCTAAAACTGAATAATCTAAATTATGTATAATACCGAAAACTCAAACCCGCATAACCCGAAACTATCCGAAGAACCAAATATTCAAATGTAATTCGGATTATTTTAGGTCCAATTCTTTGAATCCGAACAACTCGAATCCAAATCAAATTCGGATCGAAAACACTACTAGAAAATTCAATACTGCAAACGGAATTTGGGGACTGCGAGTTTCGCCCCTAAATTTGGGGACGGATTATACACAGATTCAGGACGGATTTCATTAGCCGTCCGGAATTTTGCGTACCGATGAACCGTCCCTAGTTGGTCCGCAAATATGGACGGATTAGAAACGGATGAGTAAGGCGTCCCGGAGCTCTCTCTTTGTCGCCCATAGCCGCTGTCGCCCGCAGCTTTCTCTGTCGTCCATAGCCACCGTCGCCCGCTGCATTTTCGGTAAACGTTCTCTTCTTATATTCAGTATAATCGGGTTTGTATCGCCATTTTTTAAAGACTAAAGCAACTAACAGTGGTTTCTTCTGGTTTCTAGCTGAATTGGTGACCAAGCAAGAAATTTTTGCTGGAGACTCTGAGCTTCAACAGCTTCTGCATATTTTCCGGTGAGACTCATCGATTTTCCTCTCTAGTAAGCACTCCAGATTGATCCTTACCTCTTACTGGAAAGTTTAGGTGTTATTGATGTTCATTTTGTGTGTAGATGTTTCCTGGGAGACTGAATGATAAATCTTATTACTTGGTTATTCATAGATGCAACTGAGACGATCGTGATTTTGCGCCTTATTGTGCATTAGTGATTAGATTCATAACCAAGAAAATTAGGGTTTACGAGGAATCTTATGTTGGATATTGTTTAGTTATGTTGTCAAAATTTTGTTAACGTACGTAATATTTTAATTTTACATTTCAGTATGTCGCTATGCGTTGGAAGAGGCGGTAAAACGAGAAACCGCCCTCAGTCTGAGGAAAGTGGCAACCTTTCATCTCATTCCCGATATTCCATTTCAGGATTTGAAGAACAATTCCTACGCATGATGAAATCGCAAATGCCTAACATCGATTGGAATGCATTTCAGAACAATGATTCCGATCACGACGATTCGGAAATACTTTCAACGGATTAGTATTAAAAATGTTAGTTATATGTATTCTTATTATTGTTATATACTATTTTTTATAATTTAATCTAATCAAATTTTATTTCAATTTTATTTTTTATTTTAAAAAAATTCGGGACGCACCATTTTTTGTCCCTAAAATTTGGGGACGACCAGCCATCCGTCCTTAAAATTTAGGGACGACCAACCTTCCGTCCCTAAAATTTGGGAACGACCACCCATCCGTCTCTAAAATTTGGGGACGCCTCGTTGTCTGTCCCTAAAATTTGGGGACGCCCTATTGTCGGTCCCCAAATTCCAAGTCCTCTTTTGGTCCTTTTTAAAGGAACGTTTGCGGACTGCAATTTCCGTCCTTAAAAGCAGATCGTTTGCGGATTGAATTTTTCGTTCTTAATTCCGAACGGATTGGGGACGGATAACATTTGGCAACGTGCGTTTGCGGACTACCACCGGTCGTCCCTAAACAGGTTTAGGGATTTCAGTCCCTAAATCGTGATTTTCTTGTAGTGAAACATTCAGATTCAATTTTTCAAAACCCAAAAAATTTGAACCGAAACCCAGATTGACCTCCCCTAAAATACAATCGATAAATAGATTTTAAAATTAAAAAAATAAAGTAAAACATCAACCTTCCGAAGACAAACCTCATTTGATAGCTTTGGAACTAGAACATCGACCTTCCGACAACACAACTCGTTTTGCATTCAAGACTGTGCAACCTTGAAAACAAGACTACAACTAAAAAATTTATTATTTACAAATTTGTCCTTATACTTTGAGATTTTAGAGTTTTCATATTAATTGACTTTGTATATTAAATTTTACATTTGTTATATATTTAATAATTTAATTATTCAACATTTTTAATATGGATAAAATTTTGGTTGAACGAATGAAGTTTTTGGGTGAGAAAAACAATGGTCATAGTTTATTGAAATAACGAATAATGATTTTCAAGAAAATTTGATCATATAACTTATATAATCGGTGATGATTTTACGGGTCGAATTAGAATAACAATTTATAATATCTTTATAGTTAATTTTATTTAATTATTTAATATTTTCTAACACAAACAATTAATCATAATATTTATATTTATATTTGATGAATATTTCATACTAATTATTTATATTTTATTTTTAGAATATATAATTTTTTAGTTAAATATAGATAAAATTCAGATTAAATTAGAATGTTAAAAATATTTTATTCATTTCTATAAATATATATAAATACATACTTCGATTTGAAAAATTAACTATAGATGTGAGTCAACTGTATAAGTTCCGGTCTTGAGCGGTTTCTTGTGCCCCATGTTTACCATTCCTATAAACAAAATTGTCAATTCAACTATATAAATAAATATGCAGGTCCCATTTTGACTTTTTTAATCTAATACTTACAACTAACATATTTATATAAAATAGATATTCATGTTATAAAGACATTATAAAATGTTATTCTAATTCGACCCGTAAAATCATCACCGATTATATAAGTTATATGATCAAATTTTCTTGAAAATCATTATCCTTTATTTCAATAAATTACTATTCAATAAGACCATTTTTTTATCACCCAAAAAACTTTATTCGTTCAACCAAAATTCTATCTTCGTAATTTTTTAGTCCATCCAGATATAAGACCATAGTTTTTGTTTGCAAATTTATGTGACCTTATTAAATAGACTTTATATTTAGAAGTTTGAAAAAAAAAAAAAGAATCACATTCAGTTTTTAAAAGCGTTTTCATTACAATCCTTAGAATACATTTGTTAAATTTAAATTTTTGAATACTCATGTTTTATTCTTGTAAAATCTACAAAAATTCGAACTACATCATTACATTTTTTGAACTTAACAAAAATGTTTGAGATACTAAACTATATGGTAAAAAGTCATACCATTAAAATATTATCCTTTATATTTTCTGTCAAAATCAAATAAGCTTTTAACACGTAACATAAAATAAATTTAATCACCTGTGAATCGGTTTAGGCAGAGATAACTTGATTTTCACAGCCAAAACAATAATTTCATGTTATATTTTTTGATATATATAATATCCTTATTCACAAATTTTTTTTTCAACATAAATTTTTTTATGATATATAAATAGTTTTTGCGATTTATTAGAATTAACTATTTCCAAATCATTTAAAACTTTATTAAGTAATTTTTAAAATATTTTTCATCCATAGATAATATTTCATTGATGTTTTAAAATAAATAAAATTAGGCCATAGGGTCAATAGATGTTCCATTACATCAATAGTTGCTCCAAATAAATAAAATAAATAACGAGTTCCTTTTCCCACAATTGCGATAACAGATGCTCCAATCTCTGCATTTAGTTCTATTCTGGGAGTTTGGTGAAAATATGGAAGATGATATTCCAAGAATTAATGGTTCGAATGATACCATTGAAGAACTTGTGTTTGTGCCTAATTTGAATGACATGAGGGGCTCGTGGAAAACGTACCAAATACCCATCTACAAAATTACGAAATTTCATCGTCAACATAGTTCGTGTTTCAAATCATTCACAAGATGCCTCGTCTTTCTCTAGTATGTCTCATATTCTTTCTACTTATTGTCAAATAATCATTTTTGTATCAGTCATCGCACCTTTGCAGTGGTCATTTCTGCACATGTTGAACCTCGTAATCACACAGACATTTCATGATGACCATTGGTGTCGAGCCATGAAAGATGAACTCGACGCCTTGGAAAAGAATCACACGTGGTCACTAGAACATTTACCACCAGGAAATAAAGCAATTGGATGTAAGTGGATCTATAAGATCAAGTACCGTTCTGATGGTATAATGGAACGATACAAAACTCGTCTTGTGGTTCTTAATAATAATCAGGTTGAAGGTATTGATTATGACGAAACATTTGCACTGGTGGAAAAATGACAACAATACGAACATCTTAGTTGTGGTTACTGCGCTTAATTGGGAGGTTCATGAGATGAGTGTTGGTTTACTAAGTTGTCTAAGGCTTTACTTCACTATAGTTTTTCTAGTCATTAGTGAATTACTCGTTATTTACTCTTCACAAGGTGATGTTCGCCTAAGCATCTTGATTTCTGTAGATGATTTGATAGTTTCTGGCAACTCTCCATCTCATATTCAAAGTTTCAAGACTTATATGATTTCTTGTTTTCGCATGAGAGACCTAGGTACTTTGAAGTATTTTTTGGTATTGAGGTTGCTCGCAACGCATCTGGCATATATTTATGTCCGCGGAAATATGCACTTGACATTGTTTCAAATGTGGGAGTGTTGGGATCCAAGCCGGAATAGAATTGTTTGGAACTTTCCACGACACCATTTCTCTCTAATCTCGAACATTTTCGACGTCTCGTTGGCTGACTTGTTTACCTTTGTGTCACTTGTCCTGACTTGTCTTACAGTATCCACATGTTATCACAGTTTCTCCAAAATCCTACAAATGACCATTGGGATATTGCTTTACATGTGGTTCGTTACTTGAAGACTACTCCAGGTGAAGGTATTCTTCTCAATGCCAATGTTGATTTATCTCTTGTGGCATGATGTGATTTAGATTGGGCAGGTTTTCCTCGCACTCGTCGTTCAGTCACCGGTTGGTTTCTTATTCTAGTGGTTCACCTATTTCATGGCAGACCAAGAAACAACAAACAATATTTTGTTCATCCACCGAAGCTGAGTATCGTGCAATGGAAATGACTGTCCATGAAATCAAATGGTTAAAGTCATTATTTGTTAGTCTCGATGTCTCACACTCTCATCTTGTTTAGTTGTATTGTGATAGTCAATCTGCTATCCACGTTGCTGCGAATCATGTTTTTCATAAACGTACAAAGCATAATGAGATTGACTGTCACTTCATTCGTAATGAGATTCTCACTAGAACGCTAGTCACACACCATATTTCTACTCGTGATCAGTTAGCCGATATTATAACGAAATCACTTGGAAAAAAGAAATTTTATGTATTCATTTAAAAGTTGGGAATATAAAATCGATAAACACCAACTTTCAATAGGAGATAATCTTAATGTATTTAAATTTAAACATTTGTTAGGATTGCTAGGAGATTATCTTGGAAATTAGGCACGAGAATATCTTGAAAATTAGTTAGAAACTATATGTATAAATATGTAAATGTATTGATTAATAAAAGCCAACTTAATATTTTACAAAGATTATTATTCACATTGTTACTTAATCAATTTATCATATTTAGATCTTAATTTTATAAATAGATAACAGTCAATTAAAATTAGCCATTTATAAAATTAGAGATAATCAAAATTTAATAGATTGGTTGGAATAGGGAATTCACATTTTATATGTAAAACTGTGTTAAGTTTGTTAATCGACAGACCGATATCATTAAACAAATCAAGTTAAAGTATCTATGAATAGATATATATAAAACTATAATAGATAATGCTAAGAAATTTACAAATAAAACTAAGTATTATGGAATAACTTATTATATTGACCAAATGACAAGGTGTCATCACGTCTATATTGTGTAGAAAACTTATAAATTTATCGAGTGAAATATTAATTATAAAATTTAATGATTATGTGAATTTTTCATTTATAATTATCCCACAATATAATTATGATATTTAATAATGTTTATTACATAATAATTTATAAATACAAGTCCGACTCTTTATCAAATTATCAGTTTCACTTCATCTAATACCATGTGTATTGAAATCACCTCACACAATATTTGTTTTTTAATCCTTACTAAGAGAATGAACTTTTGATGACATAATTTAACCGGTAAAAAAATGATAACCAAAGTACGTTATCCGCCTAATTTGAATTATAATGAATTAAAACCATAACGGATTAAAAATTTAAAAATTTTAATATTATTTTTTATAACAACATTTATATTATTATTTCATTGTAATAAAATGCATGCGTATTATCAATACTTATTAACCGGGGATTTTATTAGAAAAACATGCAAGGTTGATTATGATGTTTCTTCTAATTTTACAAAATATTATATAAACTAATCTTTACAACTAAATCTCTTTTTTTTAACTTTTTCTAAAAAAAATTGTCGCAATTATAGGAGTGTAGGTCCATACAAGTCCTCTGCCGTACAACAGCAACCAACTTGCTTCTCGGCTTCCGGTTAACGCGGTGAAAGAGATTTTATATTTTTATTTATTAGTTAAATTAAATTATCTTATATTATATTTTATTATTTATTTTTTCACGAAAATAAATTTATTTTACTAAGTATATTTTTCATTTTCGTAGGAAAAAATTTCTTAATAACAATAATGGGAAAATATAACATGATTGTTTAAAAAGTAATTTATTTTCTTTTTATATGATATATATTTTAATTTATGATAAATTCCATATTTGATTAAGCTATTTATAACATTTTTAAACTATACTATGAATTTATGGGTTGGTATAGAAATTTAAAATTTTAGAAATATGATATGAATATATTGATTTAATTTTCTTATAAAATATTTTCGGATAAAATTCTTAAAATTTAAGATTTTTTTATGTTTATCATGTATTTTGTCTAAATGGAAATTCTAACCTTAGATGAAAAGATAATTGTATCAATAATTTACGAGTTAAACTAATCTATATTAGGCTAAATTCACATCTTTACAATATTAACCAAATATTATAATAAATGATTATTAATATTTATCTGTTTTTATATTCTAAAATATGTTTAGGCAAATAGAGTTTTTAATATTTTTTTTATTAAACCAAGAATATACATCAAAATATATAGGAGGTTAAGATCCTATAAATAAGGAAACTTAACAAATATAGAGAAATTAAGATCCTATAAATAAGGAAAATTAAAAAACATAAGAAGATTGATATCTAGGAGAATATTTGATAATATTCTCCTAATATGCCCCCGCAAGATGAGTCTCGTTGGAGAGACCAATCTTGAGCCGAAGTAGATCAAAGCGTGTCCGAGGCAGCGACTTGGTAAGAGCATGCGCCAATTGATCCGCAGACGAGACATGAGCCACCCGAAGAAGTCCAGCCGTAACAAGACTTCGGATGAAATGATAGTTGATAGCTACGTGTTTCATGCGAGAGTGGAAGACCGGATTGGCACAAAGATACGTTGCTCCAACGTTATCACAATAAATGACCGGCGGACTAGAGGACGAGATCCCAAGCTCACTAAGAAGAGAAGTAAGCCACCGAACTTCCGAAGCCGTTGCCGAAACTGATTTATACTCAGCCTCCGTAGATGATTTCGCAGAGAACCGTTGTTTCTTGGATGACCAAGAAATCGGATTGCAACCGAGATACACAATATGAGCGCCCGTCGAGGTGTAATCATCACGGTCGCCACCCCAATCCGCATCGGAGAAAAGTGCCAAGAGATCGCGTACCTCCAAGATAGCGGAGAATGCGTTTGGCAGCTTGCAAATGTTCACTTGAAGGGCAATGCATGAATGGAGAGAGCTTATCGACGGCGAAAGCAATATTCGGTCGGGTGAATATAAGGTATTGTAGGCTTCCGATCACATTGCGATACTCGGTAGGATCATCTAACGGTGTACCCGAGGTAGAGGAGAGCCGCATAGTGGATGCCATAGGAGTATGAACCGGTGTAGTATTCAACATATTAGTGCGTGTGAGAAGATCAGTGATGTACCGTTGTTGCGTCAGGAGGAGACCCCGTGAACTCCGAGTAACTTCAATCCCAAGAAAGTAGGAGAGTAGTCCCATATCCTTGAGGGAGAACCTTTCCGATAGAAGGCCAATGAAGCGATCGACATGGTGAGAGTTGTTGCCGGTAATAACAATGTCATCAACATAAACAAGGAGATAGATGATATCATCAGCATGTCAAAAGATGAAGATAGAAGTGTCAGCTAGTGAATTAACAAACCCGGACGCAAGTAGAAAACCCGGAAGTTCGTTGTACCACGCGCGCGGAGCCTATTTGAGGCCATAGAGAGCTTTGTGTAATTTACACACATGAGACGGATGATCCCGATCAATAAAACCCGACGGTTGAACCATGTAGACGACCTCAGAGAGAGAGCCTTGCAAAAAAGCATTATTGACGTCGAGTTGCCGCAATGTCCAGTTCCTCGTGACAACAAGACTGAGGACGAGTCGAATAGTAGTGGGCTTGATCACGGGACTAAACGTGTCATTATAGTCGACACTGGGACGTTGATGGAAACCCTTAGCTACAAGGCGCGCCTTAAACCTGTCAATAGAGCCATCAGGAAGACGTTTAATTTTAAGCACCCATTTACACCCAACAACATTATACGAGGGATCCGGCGGGACAAGGTCCCAAGTGCCATTGCGAACCAAGGCATCAAACTCTTCATTCATGGTTGTCCTCCATTTTGGGTGCTTAAAAGCTTGAGAGACACATGTGGGTTCAATGTCCGTGGAAGGGAAACAATGGTGGTGAGGGTAAGTTTTTGTTTCGGCTTAGTGATACGATTTTTGGCTCGGGTGATTATAGGGCGAGTATTTTGCGGTGGAAGTTCTAGAGGTGTGGTCAATGGTGGTGGTGGCGAAGGGGATGGCGATGGTGGTGAGGGAGACAAAGATACCGGTGGGGAAGGATCCGAACATTGGGGCTCGGCCGTAGATGGTGATGTATGAGTGGAGGAAATGGGAACAAGAGTACACTGAGGGAAGGAAGAGACGGGTGAAGTATCGGGGATGGACACGCTCGGTGAATAAAAACGAGGGTAAGGGAACTCGGTTTATATAAATTCAACATGACTAGAGACGAAGACTCGAGAGGTTGGTAAGTGGAGATAAAGAAACGCATTTTGGGTGAGAGAATACCCGACGAAAATACATGGGAGAGAGCGTGACTCGAGTTTGTGGTGCGTATACGGTCTTAACCACGGGTAGCAAGACAACCAAAAATGCGAAGTTTGAAATAATTAGGTGAGGATGTGAAAAGAGATTCAAATGGCAATTTAAAACCAAGGATTGAAGTGGGAAGCGATTTATGAGATAGACGGCCTTCGGGAACGCAAAAGTCCAAAATTCAAGAGGCATGGATGCGTGAGACAAGAGAGCAAGGCCCGTTTCAACGATATGGCGGTGTTTTCTTTCAGAAATCCCATTGTGCTCGGGTGTATGAGGAGGCGTTGTAAAATGAAAAATGCCATGGATGATAAAAATTGTTGCAAAGAAATAAATTTGCCGCCATTGTCCGAATAAAGAGATCCAATTTTAGATGAAAAACGATTTTCGACAAGAGCCTTGAATCTTGGAAAAATTTCAGAAACTTGAGATTTTCGATGCATGGGATAAAACCACGTATAACGAGTATAATGATCAACAAAAATAACGTAGTATTTAAACCCATCGAAAGAAATCATAGGAGACGTCCAAACATCGGTGTAAATGATTTCAATTGGACGAGATGAAGTAACTGTAGAAACATAAAACGAGAATTTATGGCTTTTGTTTCGTAAACACACATCACATGAAGAAATATGACATGACGGTCGTAACGGCAAAGACGAAGACGAGATAACTTTATTCAAAATTTCAGAAGATGGATGGCCTAGTCTGGAATGCCACTCGGATAAAGTGAACTTGACGCTAGTGAAAGCGGCAAGAGAGGGAGAGTGCGACAGAGAGGTTGGTTTGGAAAGGACGGACCACTCGTACACACCATCTTTAAGAAGTCCTTGCTTTATTGGTGCCCCCGTGTTGAGATCCTTCACTTGAATGTAATGGGGAAAGAATTCCACCGAAACATTGTTGTGAGTACATAGTTAATGAACTGATATAAGGTTTTTATGCATCGAGGGGGTACAAAGAACATTATAAAGGGATAAGTGATGAGAAGAGGAAGGTAAAGACAAGGAACCCGTATGTGTAATAGTAAGCCCAAAACCATTCATAAGTATGACACCGTCGTTGCCCATGTAAGGGGCGTGAAGAGCAAGATTCGCCAAGTCGGAGGTGACGTGGTGAGAGGCTCCGGAGTCTAGGATCCACGTCGGTGAAGCCTTAGAGGGAATCGAGGCGTATGAGGCATGATGAGGACTTGGAGGCCATGGTGATCCACCGCGTGAAGCAGAAGTGTTGGAAGACTGATCATCTCGTTTTCATACGTATTTCTTGTACGATTTAGAAGGCGTTTTTTATATATATCTGTTGTTTTATGTATGATTCTATTTCCGTTTTACTTGTTTTCGTGTTTTCATGTTCTTACAGGTTTTTACGCGTATTTGGATCATTTTGGAGCTAAAAGGACATGCACGGAGCTAAGGAACAACTTCGAGGATCATCACGGGACAAACGAGACGAGATTGAGCATGGAAAGCCTCCACCCGGTCGGGCACAACTCATGCACGATCGGGCAAAACCTACGGCCAATTTTGTGCACAATTCATGCACGACTCGGGCAAGAAAATACCCGACCAAATGCCTTGTACCCGAGCGGGTACACACCATGCCCTATCGGGGACCCTTTGCAACCACACAATCCACACGACTTACCCTAGCCGCACCCGAGCGGGCACACTAAATGCCCGAACGGGTCGCGACCCGAGAAAACAGCAAACTTAAGTTAAATTAACTTAAAACATAAGGGAACTCGTGGGGGCAATTAAGGCAACAATTGGACCGACTTAGGAGGCTTAAAAGGAGGCAGAAGACGTCATTAGAGCAAGCTTACATTGGAGATTAAATCAGTTTGTGATTAAGGAGATTCTAGCGAGGAGACAAGCGAGGAGCATTGGAGATCAAGCCCCG
>CM071865.1:32760948-32773867 GCA_036759665.1 Gynandropsis gynandra | reverse complement strand
TGCACCCGCACTTGCACGAGGTAATGGAAAAAGATGTCATTAAACTTTTCAACGCAGATACCCCTTATCCAACCTTGGACAGCGAGCGAGTGAACCCCGTGCATGATGTGCCTAAGGGATGGCACGACAAGAAGACCCTACCTCATGACACTCCGCTGTCGATAGAAATAGTGCTAATAAGCATGATCAAAAATCGATATGAGTGCATCGACCTTGTTACTCCTTCGGTGGCTCGGGTCTAAGTGGTGGGTTGGCGATCATCTTTCTACGTCCTAAGGGCATGGCACAAAGAGCCGCCTACTCCGCTGCACTCTTACACGAGATGCATGAGTATACCGTCATCGGTAGTCTGGGTCTAAGTAGAGGCTGGATCCCTTCAAATCCGACGTCCTAGAAGCCTAGTGTGTATGCAAAGAAAAAAAAAGAAAAAGAGAAAAACGAAGAATAAAAAAAAGAAACAAAAGAAAAAAGAAGTCATCAAAAGAAAAATAAAAAGAGAAAAAAAAAGAAAAAAGAAAATAAAAAGAAAGGAAGAAGCTCGGAAAGAAAGAAACAAGTATCCTCGGTTGATCTATGTTTAGCATTGTCTGAAGTCTTGTCTGGTGGAGGGAGTTACGGTAGCGTGTCTAGTTTCCTTTGATTCACTTTTTCATGGATAACCGTGGTGGACCTAGGATTAAGACTGAAAACTCGATTAGGCTGAATTTGCTCTCGACATGCTAGTTGATCGGTTAGGTTCGCTTTAGCGGTATTTCTAGGAGAAAGGGAATTCTCGGGAATTCTCGTGTATATCCTACCCCATCTGTTCCAAGGTTTCGTTTGCTTAGGGACAAGAATACATTCAGGTGTATGGTGATCATCTCGTTTTGATACGTATTTCTTGCACGATTTGAGTGAGGTTTCTTATATATATGTGTTGGTTTACGTATACTTCTGTTTCCGTTTTACTTGTTTTCGTGTTTTCATGTTTTTACAGGTTTTTACGCGTATCTGGATCATTTTGGAGCTAAAAGGACATGCACGGAGCTAAGGAACAACTTCGAGGATCATCATGGGACAACGGGACGAGATTGAGCATGGAAAGCCTCCACCCGGTCGGGCACAACTCATGCACGATCGGGCAAAACCTACGGCCAATTTTGTGCACAATTCATGCACGACTCGGTTAAATTTTCTGTTAAATATTTTTAAAACAGCTTATTCCCCCTAAACTATATGATTTCCTAGCCTATTCCCCCCAACTAGGGGTGTAAAATGAGCTGTTGGCTCGCGAGCTATCTCTAGCTCGGACCATATTTAACCGAGCCAAGCTAGGTATTTTCTAGCTCGTTTAAAAAACGAGCTGACGAGCTGAGCCCAAAACGAGTCCGAGCTTAGATGAGCTGGCTCGCAAGCTGAAAAAAATCATGTACAAAAATAAAATAGATTCCTTTTTTGTATTTCATATATAATATTGCATTTAATTAAACATAATATATTGTTTAAACATAGTATACTATTATAAGGTATTTTTTTCTTTTTCTAATAATTGATATAACAAAATAAAGAAACAATTTAGTAAAGTTACGAGCGGTCGAATTTAGTACAATGATATTTTATACTTTTGTGAAACGGGCGAATCACAGAGCTTATGGGTTTAGTTCAAGGTGTCAGCCACGAAAGTAGGGGGCAACTTGTCTAGATCACGTGTCTATGCCTTGAGAGAGGGTAGATATCATGTTAGGATCGTCTGCCTTAGATAGCTTTAATTGGGATTGCATGATATATAGATTGATCGTCGGTTTCGGTAGCCTTGTGGTGAAACTGGATTCCTAAGATGTTTGTCTTATCGTTAGAACCAAAGTAGTTTATTTACTTTCAGTATTTCATTCTTCATCCATATTCTTTCGTTAGCAAGTTTGATTCCTAGTTCGAGTTTAGGTAGTGTTGCGTAGTATCTGTGGGATCGACACCTAAAATACTACACACGTGTCGTGCACTTGCGGGTAGTTTAGGTTATTTTATTTAACTCTGATACGCATCAAAGACGGAGTTGGCGAGCGGAAGAGATGACAACGTCGGGCGCTATGGCCGTGCGTACCGCAGAGTTGGCACTTTCCTTGGTATCCGCGGGATTGGTCACCACGCGAGGAGAAACAGGGATGAGTTGATCCTCGGGCGTCTGAATTTCCGTGGGAATCAGGGCGCCATGGTCCACGAGATTTGTGATGGACATTGTTTACGGTAATAGAAAGCACTGAGGGAACCGGTTCGGCTGCAAGGAGATCTGCTTCATGGTTGATGAGTTTCTCGTGTAATTCAATAAAGGAGATGGTCGTATCCTTCGCATTCACAACATATTTGATTGGCTTGTATCGTCACCAAGGCCCGCAAGATGAGATCAAGAAGATCCTCGGGATCCATGGGTTTCCCAAGAAGAGACAATTCATCTGCCTTGGTTTTGAAGAAGTTCATGCAATCATCAATCGTCTTTGCACCATTGGTAAGACGTCTCATTTGATCCTTGATTTGCTTGATGTGTCCGCGGCTGGAGCGTCCGTACGTGGAGGCGAGGATGGCCCATGCATCCCCGTAAGAGGCGGCCGAGGCAACAAGTGACTGACAAGATATCGAGGTGGAGCCAATGAGGGCTGCAAAAATCAGTCGGTCTTGACGAAACCATGGTCCATAAGCCGGATTAGGAACCATGGCATTGTTGACCACAAGGGTCGGAACGGGTGCAAGGGACGGGTCGAGAAAACTGTCGAGATTGTAACCTTGGAGGATTGCAGGGATTTGGATATTCCACGTGAGATAGTTCGTCGCCGTGAGTTTGGGGACGTTGGAAACATTGACATGGATCAAAGTAGAAATAGGGTTCGAGGAATTGTATGGTGTAACAATATCACTCGATGAAGATGAAGGAGCTCCGGCGGAGGTGGTGTCTGTCCGCGTCGGAAGCCATAATCGACGGTGGAATTCAGAAACTAGGGTTGATGTCTTTCGACTTAGTGCTCTGATACCATTTAGGCAAATAAAGTTTTTGAATATTTTCTCTTGATTAAACCAAGAACGTACATCAAAATATATAAGAGATTAAGATCCTACTATACATAAAGAAACTTAACAAATATAGATTTTATAAATAAAAAAAATTAACAAATATAAAAAAAATTGATATCTAGGAGAATATTTTCTCCTAATAATATGTACTTTTTGTTTATCTCAAAACCATTTTTTCACCTGTTAGTAGTACTAACTATAATATAGGGGTGTAAAATGAGCTGCCGGCTCGCGAGCCAGTTCTAGGTCAGATCATATTTGAGCGAGTCGAGCTGGATATTTTCCAGCTCATTTAAAAAACGAGTTGACGAGTTGAGTCGGAAACGAGTTAGAGCTTAGGCTAACAAAGCACATATTTTCCTATTTTTACATATTATACATATTCTTTGCATTTATTAAATATTATTTAAAGAAAAAATAATATATTATTTACTTACGAGCGGTCGAATTTAGTATAATGGTATTTTATACTTTTTATTCGAGAATGTTATTTTTTATTTAGTACAATAATAATTTATAACATTATGTTTGAATTAATGTTTTCATATTTTCAATATTTTATTTGGTTCATTTGATATATTTATCATATATGATATTACAACTAATTCAAAATAACTAAATAGTCTGGCTCGCGAGCCAGCTCGTTTTTTGGCGAGCTAGAGGCGAGCCGAGCTGAGTTAGGATTTTCCACCTCGTTTAAAAAACGAGCCGAGCTGAGCCAACTCGTTTTTTGGCGAGCTGAAGGCGAGCTGAGCCGAGCTGAGCCGAGTTAGCTCATTTTACACCCCTACTATAATATTTAAAACATCTTTTATCTAAAGTGGTTAGATTCATTACAAAAATATTTTATCCCACAGTATTAATTTTGAAACATTCAAAATATAATATTTATTAAAAATAAAATAAAATATTATTATCTATACATCGTCACTCAAAATAAGTGCAGATACTTGACTTGGTACTTAAAGAAACAAAATTTATTTGGTTTAATTATTTTTATCTAAACTCTAGAATAACTCAGGAAAATAGAACTTAGATTATTAGGTCCTTTTATTATTACGAGCCCCAAAAAAAATTGATTGTACTTTATAATCTTGGACCAGACACCCATGGTATGTATATAGAAAACAATATATTTCATGATAAAAAAAAATCAACTTATCAATTGAAAAAATATCATTTAACTCTATATTTAACTCATTACTTGAGAAAATATTCATATAATTCTAACGGTTACTAAAAAACGTAATATATTATAAATTCATAAATTTATTAGATATAAGTAAAAATCATAAAAAAAAGTATTACTGGCATTAAAAAGTGTAATTAATTTTTTTATATTTTTATGTAAAAGAATCCATTGGAAAAAATACTCTTTTTTTCTTATAGATTTTTTTTTCCGCTAAAAATTAAGTCTTCCCAATCTTCACGTTACCTCCATATATCTCACTAAGTCCGATTTCTTGGTGTACTATAAGTACTCGCACCCATCATCACCAAAACACCATCAGAAGAAGCAACACAGAGACCAAACCCCTCAAACAAAAAAAATTAATTTTTTTGTTGCTCCTCTTCTAAAAGATCAGTGTCTTCGTGTTCGACACCATGAGTCTTCTCTCAGATCTCATTAACCTAAACCTCTCAGACTGCACTGAGAAAATTATCGCTGAATACATATGGTTCGTCTTCTTCTCCTTCTGTCTGATATATATATATATATATATATATGTAAGTGTGTAATTCATGCGTATTTGTGCATGTACTTTAGCTTATCGACCTCTCGAACTGGTTTCTGTCAATGGGTATTATTCTGGTTTTTGGTTTCTGGTGTGGCCCTTTTTTTTTTCTGTCTGCGAATTTTCGTTGGCGTTACTCATTTTCTTGTTCGGTTGGCGAGAAAGTCCGAGAAAGTTGGGTCTTTGAATCGAAAGACGTGACATTTATTGTTTGTCGGGATGTGTTATTTGGTTTTTTCATTGGAGTTTTGTCTCATCTGTCCTGTCCCATGTGTTTAGATTCTAGTTTCTCTCCTCTTTGTCGACAAAATGCACAAAACTTCGACTAGAACAAGGATTCAAATTAGCAAACATCTGAAAGTTGCGACCTTTTATTTTCTTGCTCAGAAAGTTCTCTGCATTTTCTTTATTAATTCACTACTTTCTCTGATGATCCTCTAACAGTGTGTTTGTTCTTCCACGAGAGTTTTAATGGTTCGTATCCTGCAAATACAATCACAAGTTCCGATTTTATTTTATTTTGTTGGTTACAGAGCATGGAATTTGTTGTTTTGTTTGATTTGATTTCTCATTCGTGTTCTCCGTTTTATTCCAATAGGGTTGGTGGCTCTGGAATGGACATGAGGAGCAAAGCCAGGGTAATTGTCGTCCTCTTTTTGATCGATGGTTCATGTATTTCCCTGATAAATTTTTTAAGCAGGAGAAAATATTTTGATACTATATTCAGATGGACCTGTCCAAATCTTTAGTTCATGTTTGAATCTTAAGGTTTAAGGGTTGTCTTGTTGCAATTTCAGACTCTCTCTGGACCTGTGAGTGACCCTTCACAGCTTCCGAAATGGAACTATGATGGTTCAAGCACAGGGCAAGCTCCTGGTGAAGACAGTGAAGTGATCTTATAGTAAGCCCTCTCCCCTTGAAAATTTCTTCAGCACTTCAGTTACTTCGACAAAACCTGAATTTCTGCTTTTACTTGATTGTATATTTTAGCCCTCAAGCGATTTTCAGAGATCCTTTTCGACGAGACAACAACATTCTCGTGAGTAATTTGAGTTTATATGACAAGTTTGAGTTGCAGTCTTCAGTGTAGAATGGGCATAATGGTAATCCGTTGTTATCAGGTCATGTGTGATACTTACACTCCTGCCGGGGAGCCAATTCCTACAAACAAGAGACATGCCGCTGCCAAGATCTTCAGCCACCCTGATGTTGTGGCCCAAGAGCCCTGGTGAGGCCTAAATCCTCTGCCTTGTTCTAATTGTCTCTAGGCAATATTAGTTCGCTGTCTAAATGTTTTTTTTTATTTTTTAAAGTTTTTATTCTAAAAATTTAAAATTGAAAAAATATATTTTTTAAACTTTTACAACAAAAAAAATAAAAATTTATAAATCATAACCATAATAATAAAACTTATAACATGTAAAAATCTAGTTTTTAAACTCTATTTACGAGTTTGATTTATATGTACAATTCACAATTTATGTCGATGAATCATAAAAATCATCTTCTAATTCACTAAATCGATTTCTAAAAGCCAAAATGATCTCATATTGGTCAAATTTTGTTTTTTTAAAAAGCCTTCAAATTCATTAGTTGGTATTTATCGATCGGCCGTTGAGTGGCCTCGAGTCGCGAACACCTAGGCGGAGACTTTTACAATCCTAGTTTGCACCGCTCCACGAGTTCTTTGAGTCATTTCAACTTGTAGATATTGATGGTTTTATCCAAAACCAGGTATGGCATTGAGCAGGAGTACACCTTGTTGCAGAAGGATGTGAACTGGCCGCTTGGATGGCCCGTTGGTGGCTACCCCGGCCCTCAGGTCACCCATCTATTATCTCAAATCACGGGTTTCTTTGTTTTGCTGTCTCGTTTCATTGTCGCGGTGTCTGAGTTTCTAGAGTTCTTCTTGCAGGGACCATACTACTGTGCTGCCGGAGCAGACAAGTCTTTTGGAAGAGACATTGTGGATTCTCACTACAAGGCTTGCCTTTACGCTGGAATCAACATCAGTGGTATCAATGGTGAAGTCATGCCGGGTCAGGTAAATCGATAGAGTCTTGATCTTTGAGTATCTTTCTTTACTTATATCTCTTCCATGTTAAGTAACTATGAGCCACAATTCAATTCTTGAAAGTACTTAACGAATCTTTGTGGTGTGAAACAGTGGGAGTTTCAAGTTGGTCCTTCTGTGGGGATCTCAGCTGGTGATGAACTTTGGGTCGCTCGTTACATATTGGAGGTAATGAAACTACAAATTGTCGTCGAATCTGAAGTTACCTCAAAGATATGTCCTAAAAACATCCCCTGAAATACACTGAATTCGTTCTCGTTGTTCAACAACAGAGAATTACAGAGATTGCTGGTGTGGTGCTATCTTTCGACCCGAAGCCAATCCCTGGAGACTGGAATGGTGCTGGTGCTCACACCAATTACAGGTGAAACAATCTCTGTATTTGAGAATCTTGCAGTATCCTCTCTTCGATCTCGTGTTTCTGAAACTTCAATGGTGATGATGGCTGCAGTACCAAGTCAATGAGGGACGAAGGAGGGTTCGAGGTTATAAAGAATGCAATCAAGAAGCTTGAGTTGAGACACAAGGAGCACATTGCAGCCTACGGTGAAGGCAACGAGCGGCGTCTCACTGGACGCCACGAGACTGCAGACATTAATACTTTCCTCTGGGTGAGTAAATCAAACTTTCCATTGCCTTTAAACACCGGAAAGCCGACACATTGCGTAACGAAATGGAGAACTTGTGTTTGATCTTTTGAAAAAGGGTGTGGCGAACCGAGGAGCATCGATTCGTGTAGGACGGGACACGGAGAAGGCAGGCAAAGGATACTTCGAGGACAGGAGGCCAGCTTCGAACATGGATCCTTATGTTGTCACTTCCATGATTGCAGAGACCACAATCATTTGGAACCCATGATTTTGTCCTTCAGTCTGGACAAGAAGAATAAGCTGAAAGTGCTTGGATTGTGCTCCGTTGGTTGTCATGTCGTTGTGTTCTTACAGCTCCTCCAAGTACTTGTGCCAGTGTTTGGGATCTGCTCTTTTGTACTCTTCATTCTTGTTCCCATTTAAACCTGTCTTTGCACTAATAAATTACTTAAGAAACGGGTTCATTTTATTATTCTCGTTATTACACTTTTAACCGTAAAACCAATCCATTGTAACGAGAAAGCCATAATATGAATCTCTGATATATATATCACATATCTCTTATATATATAAATCTCTAATATATATAAAATACAATGTTAAGTGAACAGTATCACTGGTCATATGTCACTTTTTATGTCACTTTCTAGTTGACAGTTTATATATACATATATGATATAATAGTATCGTATGACACGTACACCCACTACCCACTAGTTTATTCATAATTTATCTATTATTTTAGAATAACTTATGAACAGAAAACAATTAGAAGAGAAAGAAGAACATAGTGAGATAGGGAATGAGAAAAACAGGATAAAAATACTGATATGTCATGTTTTGTATTTCATTTTTTTACTGAATTACACAGAGAAAAACATGATACTAGCCTGTCATGTTTGTATTTCATTTCTTATTGAATTACACACTGCATTTTACATCCTTTTATAGAAACAGAGGGAATATTTTTTGAAGGAATGACGTTAGCACCCTGCCAGCAATGCAAAACCGCTTGGACCTAGGATTCCTGACATTCCAGAATCTAGCAGTGTTGCACCTGGTTGTTGTAAGGGTCTTTTGTCATCTTGTGCTAGCGTGTCTTCTTTTGTTGAAGGAGAAGCTTCCTCTTAGGGCGTGATTGTTGTGCTGAGGGTTGTTGGTGCATCTGATGGTGTAATTGTATTTGAGTCCTCATTGGTGCTCAGTTTAGAAGAAGTTGCAGCACCTTGTATTCTGCTTCTGAAACCTTGATATCTCGTACTCGCCTCTCTTGACTTTGTAAGGTTGTTTTCATCAATAAAACTTGGATTTGCTAATGCTGCATTGAGCCTTATATTACCGCCTTTATGCAATGTATTCACAATCCCCCTCAAACTTGAAGTGGGTAGATACCCAAGACCAAGTTTGTTGCATAGAATGTGAAACCGTTGTTTAGGGAGAGGCTTCGTAAGAATATCAGCAAGTTTTAACTCTGATGATACATGCTTTGTGATAATTTATCCAAGTGCAACCTTTTCTCGTATGAAATGATAGTCAAACTCAATATGCTTACTACGACTATGAAAAACTGGAGTTATCGATAGATATACAGCTGACAAATTATCGCAATGAAGTACAAAAGGAGAAGGTTGATAGATACCAAGGTCACTTAGAACAAAGGAGATCCATGTAAGTTCAGCAGCAAGACTGGCCATAGCACTATACCTTGTTTTTGAAGATGATCGACATACAATTGGTTGTCTTTTGGCTGACCAAGAGATGAGATTGCAGCCAAAGAATGTACAAAATACAGTAGTCGAACGTCGAGTCTCTCTGCACCCTCCCCAATCACTATCACTGTATGAGTGGAGATGTGATCATCTCGTTTTCATACGTATTTTTTGCACAATTTAAGAGACGTTTTTGATATATATGCGTTGCTTTACGTATGATTCCGTATCCGTTTTACTTGTTTTCGTGTTTTCATGTTCTTACAGGTTTTTACGCATATTTGGATCATTTCGGAGCTAAAAGGACATGCACGGAGCTAAGGAGCAACTTCGAGGATCATCACGGGACAAATGGGACGAGATTCAGCATGAAGAGCCTCCACCCGATCGGGCACAATTCATGCACGATCGGGCAAAAGCTACGGCAAATTTTATACAAAATTCATGCACGACTCGGGCAAGGGAATGCCCGATCAATTGCCTTACATCCGAGCGGGTGATCATCTTGCCCGATCGGGCTCTCCACACGGATCGCGATCTACACGATCCACCCTAGCCGTACCCGAGCGGGTACAACGACCGCCCGAACGGGTCGCGACCCGTGTCTGCAAGTTAAGTTAAGTTAATTTGACTTAAAACAATGGGAAGTCGGCGGGGAGATTAAGGCAACATCTAGACCGACTTAAAGTGCATAAAAGGAGGCAGAGGACGACATTAGAAGAGACATTCATTCAGTTCGTGATTTAGGAGATTCTTGCGAGAAGACAAGCGAGGAGCATTGGAGATCAAGCCCCGACACTTCGGTTTTGTTTGGTTTTCATGTTCCTTAGACTTTCTACTTTGTTTATGTTTGTTCACAGACGCATGAGCGAGTAGTTTGTTTGTTCTAGGAGAAGGGAATAGCCCTTGGCTATCCCGGAACCTCTTTTAATCTATTTTGAATGCACCTTCCCGTTTTAGTTTATCTATTCTCTATCTGAGTGGTTGAATTTACTTGTGTTTGCGATGGCCACGTAGATGCATGTGTTAGGGGTTAGGAGAAGGACCGAAAGGAGAATTCTAGTCCTAGAAGATCAGGTTTAGAACAACCGAGGTTAGGCCAAGAAAGTAGGGTAGCAACGGTTGAGGGTGAACGGGCGAATCACAGAGTCTATGGGTTAAGTTCAAGGTGTCAGCCACGAAAGTAGGGGGAAACTTGTCTAGATCACGTGTCTATGCCTCGAGAGAGGGTAGATATCTCGTTCGTTATTGATTCATAGTTCGAGTTTAGATAGTGTTGCGTAGTCTCTGTGGGATCGACACCTAAAATACTACACACGTGTCGTGCACTTGCGGGTAGTTTAGGTTATTTTATTTAACTCTGATACGCATCAAGTTTTTGGCGCCGTTGCCGGGGACTATAGCCAACGCGTCTTAGATTCGAACCTAGAGTCCTTCTTGCTTTATTTTTATTTTTGATTTTGTTTACTTTCGATTCTTTCTACCTGATTCCTTTCGTTCGTTCTTTGTCGGTTTATGACCAGGTCGCAAGGCACTTCTAGTCTACTCCGAATCGACCCAGAGATTGAGCGAACTTCCAGACTACTGAGAAAGGGTAAGGAAGAAGATAACACGAAGTTTCAGATCAATAGAATATGGATAATCAGAATGGCCGTGAACATGCTCAGTTACCTCTCGGTAATTTGGGGCAAATGCAGCAACAGCCACTCGTGCCTCAACCACGAGAACCACAGGCTCCTCCACCACGTCGTCTAAGGGATTACGTGGTGCCGAACATGAACAACGTGCAAACAGCCATAAGGATGCCTGCTGTTGCAAGAGAACAATTCGAGATTAAGCCAGCGATGATCAACATGCTTTATCAGAAGCAATTCATGGGTGGAAACCATGAGGATCCCCATCAGCACCTCAGAGACTTCCTCGAACTTTCAGGTACGTTCAAAATTCACGGAGTCTCAGAGGATGCAATCTTGCTGCATCTTTTCCCCTTCTCTATTGGGGGACGAGCGAAAACTTGGTTGCAATCACTCCCCGCTGAATCTATCACCACTTGGGATCAGCTCTGCACACTGTTCCTATCACGTTTCTTTCCTCCGAGCAAGACGCTTCAGATGAGAGGGGAAATCACCACATTCAGATGCAGAGATGGAGAGACTTTGTTTGAGGCGTGGGGTAGATTCAAGGATCTTCTACAGTTGTGTCCACACCATGGACTTGAGCAGTGGTACGTTATCCAAACTTTCTATAACGGAATTTCAGATGAGCACCGAACAACGTTGGATAACGCTGCCAGAGGATCATTCATGGACCTAAGCGTCGAGGAGGCATTTGAGCTGATTGATAACCTCGCCATGAACCACACCATGTGGTCAACCCCAAGAGGTACGCCTACTAGCACTCGTCGTTTATATGAGCCTAACCAGAACAGAGCCATGGGTAATGGTCCACTCCAAGAGGTATGCCTAATAGCACTCGTCGTTTATATGAGCCTAACCAGAATAGAGCTATGGGTAATGCAGCGAATGCCATGTACTGTGCGAATTGCGGAGATACGGAGCATGTAGCGTATCAATGCATGGTATAAGAGGATCTCGAACAGATGAATTATGCCCAGCAGCAAGGCAACACGCAATTCGGGAACACCTACAACCCGAATTGGAGGAATCACCCGAACTTGTCGTACCGAACGACTCAACCGGTAAAGTATTCGGGGTTTCCACAAAGGCAGAATAATTTTCAGCAAAACAACCAGCAATTCCAGCAAGCTCCGCAAGCCCCTCAACCTCCTCAAGCCGCTTCATCAAACCTAGAGGGGATATTGCTCGAATTTATGAAGAAGCAAGAGCAGCAACAAGCCAAATTCGACGCGGATGTGGGGACAACGATTAGTGAACTTAAATCTCAGATGGAGTCTCTAAGTACACATATAAAGATGTTGGAAAACTCCATAGCACAACAGGCTGCCTCATCTTCTCGGAATCCCGGACAGCTTCCCGGTAAGCCCGATCTTAACCCGAAAGAATATGTGAATGCTATTTCGGTGTGCAGCGATGATGAGGTTGAGGATTCACCCTCAAAAGAGCGAGGGGATGCTGCTGGTACGTCCATGGATAGAGGAAGAGGTAAGGTTGCGATTATGGAAGGAGGCGAACCTTGATTCAGAATTGGAAAAACCGTATGTAGCTCCACCGGCGTACAAGCCTCCCATACCGTTTCCGCAGCGATTGGTGAGCAGCAAAACCGAGCTAAGGTATGGACGTTTCGTAGAAATACTTAAGAAACTTCAGATTAACATACCTTTTGTAGAAGCTCTCCAACAAATGCCCACATACGCCAAATTTCTCAAAGAAATTCTGTCCAACAAACGGCGTATCGAAGAGAGTGAGACGGTAGCACTCACCGAGGAATGCAGCGCCATTCTTCAAAACAAGCTGCCCCCGAAGTTGAAGGACCCCGGAAGCTTCTCCATTCCATGCACAATAGGTAACCTCGATATTGATAAAGCGTTGTGTGACTTAGGAGAAGCGTGAGTCTCATGCCACATTCGGTCTTCAAGCGGATGAACTTCGGTGATCTCAAACCTACCAAGATGTATCTCCAACTCGCTGATCGTTCGGTAAGATATCCGGTGGGGATTGTTGAGAACATTCCCACCAAGGTAGGTAATTTATGTATTCCCGCTGATTTTGTTGTACTTGACATTGAAGAGGATGCTAGGATACCTATTATACTTGGTAGGCCTTTCTTAGCTACTGCAGGTGCGATGAT
>CM071865.1:32699008-32756199 GCA_036759665.1 Gynandropsis gynandra | reverse complement strand
TTGTGCACATTTATGCACGACTCGGGCAAGAATACCCGATCATTTGCCTTGTGCCCGAGCGGGCACACATACCATGCCCGATCAGGCATGCACTCCAGCACACATTCCGCGCGTTTCACCCTAGCCGCACCCGAGCGGGCACAATCAACGCCCGAGCGGGTCGCGACCCGAGAAACCAGCCAAGTTAAGTAAAATTAACTTAAAACAAGGGGAAGACGGTGGGTAGATTAATGCAACATCTAGACCGACTTAAAGTGCATAAAAGGAGGCATAAGACGTCATTAGAGCAAGCTTACATTGGAGATTAATTCAGTAGAAGATTGAGGAGATTCTTGTGAGGAGACAAGCGAGGAGCATTGGAGATCAAGCCCCGACACTTCGGTTTTGTTTGGTTTTCATGTTCCTTAGACTTTCTACTTTGTTTATGTTTTTTTACAGATGCATGAGTGAGTAGTTTGTTTGTTCTAGGAGAAGGGATTAGCCCTTGGCTATCCCGGAACCACTTTTGATCTATTTTGAATGCATCTTCCCGTTTTAGTTTATCTATTCTCTATCTGAGTGCTTGAATTTACTTGTGTTTGCGATGGCCACGTAGATGCATGTGTTAGGGGTTAGGAGAAGGACCGAAAGGAGAATTCTAGTCCTAGAAGATTAGGTTTAGAACAACCGAGGTTATGCCACAAAAGTAGGGTAGAAACGGTTGAGGGTGAAACAGATGAATCATAGAGCTTATGGGTTTAGTTCAAGGTGTCAGCCACGAAAGTAGGGGGCAACCTGTCTAGATCACGTGTCAGATATCATATTAGGATCGTTTGCCTTAGATAGCTTTAACTGGGATTGCATGATAGATAGATTGATCGTTGGTTTCGGTAGTCTTGTGGTGAAACTGGATTCCTAGAACGTTTGTCTTATCGTTAGAACCCAAGTCTTTTATTTACTTTCAGTATTTCATTCTTCATCCATATTCGTTCGTTATCAAGTTTGATTCATAGTTCGAGTTTAGATAGTGTTGCGTAGTCTCTGTGGGATCGACACCTAAAATACTACACACGTGCCGTGCACTTGCGGGTAATTTAGGTTATTTTATTTAACTCTGATACGCATCAAGATGCAACAAGCTGTTGGAGTGAAGAAATAATCCACGGTGTAGGGATCCTTTAAGATACCTTAGAACCCGCTTTAAAAGCTTGAAATCTGCACTGGATGGATCATGCATTCTCTGACAGTGAGTTTACAACATAACTCAAATAAAAATAGTGAGGGTTAAGTATTGAATGGCTCCAAGAAGACTACGAAACTACGTGGGATCACGATACTTTCGAGTATTTGCAGCAAAGTGATGTTGGTGTAAAGGCAATGGAGTTGAAAAAGGTTTACAGTCCTGCATATCTGCCCTAATAAGAAGGTCTTGAGCATAGGGAGGCTGAGAAACAACCCATCATCATGAAAAACTGCTTGAACCCCCAAAAAAATAGTGAAGATCTCCAAGATTTTTCATTGAAAAGTTAGAGCTGCTGTAATAGATGAGGAGAGTTGCATGTCAATATAATGTCATCTACATACAGAAAAAGAACAAGAATATCATCACCATTTTTGTAAACAAATAATGATGGATCTGAGCTACTGCAAAATAAACCCAAACTTAAGTAGATAGGAGCTGAACTTATTGAACCCGGTATGAGGAGCTTATTTTAAACCATAAATGGCTTTCTTCAAGAAACACACATGATTACGATACTTCATGTCTACATATTCAGGAGGCTGTTGCATATATACAATTTCATGAAGTTCACCATGAAGGAATGCATTACTGACATCAAGCTGACAGATTTGACATTGATGAGTGATAGCAACCAAAGAACAATCCTAATGGTAGCTATCTTCACTACAGGACTATATGTTTTTGTCTAATCAACCCCTTCTGTTTGATGGAATTCTTTGACTACCAACCTGGCTTTGAGCCTTTCTAATGATCCATCAGCCTTTAATTTGGTTTTGTAAACCTACTTACAGCCTAGCACATTCATATCTTGTGAAAAAGGAACTAATGTCCAAGTCTTATTCCTTTGTAGAGCATTAATCTCTGCATCCATTGCGGAACACCATCCAGGGTATTTGAGAGCTGATATTACTGACTTTGGTTCTGGAGGAATGTTAAGAGCATAAGTAGTGAGAGCATACCTAGGATTAGACTTAACTATCCCAGCACGACCTCTTGTAATAATAGGATAAGTTGAAGTTGTTAAAGGTGTGGATGTTGTTACCTCAGAATCATATGAAATGATTGTTGATGTTGTTGTTATAGCTGACACATAATGTGAATTGGAGACATGTGGAACATTTATAATCAGAGGAGGTGACTAGAATGTTGTTGATCCTTGACTAGAGAAAGAAGGTCTTTAGGAGTGGTGCAAATAGGTCCTTGCTGCCAAGATTTCAGTAAATCTGTAGAATAATTAAGACATAGCCAAGAATGTATATTCCAAAATGGAAAACCCTGCTCATCAAAAGTAGCATATCTGGTAATGTAAACTTTCCCTATTGGTGGATATATTTGTATCCTTTATTCTTTGCATTATATCCAAGAAAACCACAATGCGAGGACCTTGGTTCCATTTTATGACTGGCATATGGTCTAAGATTGGGAACACAGGAACAACCAAACACACGAAATACTGAATAATCAGGCTCATATCCATTCAGAACTGAAAAGGGAGTAGCATTATCAGCAAGAGTAGATGTAGGGAGAAGATTAATAAGAAAGCTGGCTGTAAAGAAGGCTTCAACCCTGTATATCAGAGGCACTTTAGACTAAAACAACATGGTAAGGCCAAGCTCAACAAGATGTTTGTGTTTTCTTTCGGATAAACCATTCTGCTGAGGGGTATAAAGGCATGACATCTGAAGTTTAATATCATAGGTGGCTAATGTTCTAGAAAACTTTTGTTTGTGATTCACCTCCTCCATCACATTGGAAAATTGTAATTTTTTATTTTAACTGATTTTCTACCAGTCTTTGAAACATCAAGAATGTAGAATAAAAGTCTAACTTCTTTTGCATGGGATAAAACCAACTATATTTTGAGTATTGATCAACAAATATCACATAATACCGAAATGCTTGATTAGATGTAATTGGAGGAGGCCCCCAGAGATCAGAGTGTACACATTCCAAGGGTCTAACTACTCTTGAAACTATTCTAAAAAACGAAAGTTTAGAAGTTTTTCCAAGTTGGTAGGGAGAACACAACCTAGAACTCCTCTTAGTTATGCTGATAGCATTTCTTGAGCTAAGGTGTTGTACTACTTAAGATTGAGGATGATCCATACGCTGGTGCCATACATCCTCTGAAGCTGCTTTGTGTCAAACGGAATAGAAGCACTGACGATAGATTTCCTTAGGTGGTAGGTTGTCCAACATATAGATCTCCTTATGTTTCCTTCCTTGTGCTATGGTTTTCTGTGTGACCAAGTCCTTTATAGTAACATCAAGATTATCAAACACAAAGAAACAATGATAGTCTGATGTAAGCTGAAAAATGGATAGTAATTGTTTCTCAAGAGATCAAACCACCAAAACTTAATATAAAACCAATTTACCTGATATAGTATCAACTGAAACATATCCAACATTGGTAATTGGAGGAAATGCTCTGTCCCCTATCATTATTGAGTCATTTCCATTATATTGATGAAACATTCTGTAATTTGTTGATGGAGTTTGTCATGTGAAATGAAGCACCAGAATCAGGGAACCATTCTCTTCTAGAATTATCCATTACAGTGAGAGCTTGAGGCACTTCTGAAGCCTGAAATAAATTATCAAATCTATGCCAACACCTTAAAGCATTATGTCTTGTTTTTCCACAGATCTGATAAATAGGTCTGGGTGCATTTCTATCATTGGTTTGGTGGTTCCTTGGTGTAGACTTAGAATAAGTTTGTTGAGGAAATCCACGCCCTCTAGAGGTATATCCACCTCTTCCTATAATGTTACCATTAAATATGTTGTTTCCCCTAGAACCTTGATACATATTTTCCCTGGTTACACCAAATTGTGTTGTAAAGCCATATGTGGACTGACAATTGTTGGTTTTTGATATTTGGTGTTCAATGAGAGACTAGTGAGTTGAGAGACTACTTCATCAAATATAAGATAGGGTGGTTTGTGCATATTAGTATGAATAATAGTACTAAAAACTTCAAATTCCTTCCCCAACCCCTGAAGTAGCCTAAATATTTTCATCAACTCAGAAACTGGTTTTTCAATGGAGCTCAAATGGTCACAAATGGATTTAAATTGTATAAAATATTCTGCAACTGTTTTATTATCTTGAGTAAGATTTTGTAGAGATGCCATCAGGTCATACTCACGAGAAACAAAAACAATTGAATTTTTGAGCTAGAGCTACCCATACCTCACGAGATGCTTCTACACCAATGACCAGCCCAAAATCTTCTTCAGTTAGAGTACCACAGATCCATGATCTTATAAGTTGATCAGTCTTATACCAAGTATTATATCATGGGTTTGGAACCAAAGTTTGAACATCATGTTGTTGAAATAACACAATCTCATTTGGTTTGAGAACAGATCCATCAACAAAACCTATCAGCAACTGAATTTTCAAAAGTGATTCAATCTGAGATTTCCACTTCAAATAGTTTGTATCAGATAATTTGAGAGAAATAAAGTTTGAAATATTAACATGGATAAGAAATGGAAACTCTTCATCGTCCATTGATTAAAAATAAACCTCTGGATTAAAGCTCTGATACAATGAAAACAATAAGAAGAGAAAGAAGAACACAATGAGGCAGGGGAATGCAAAGAAAAACATGGTACTAGTATGTCATGTTTTTTATTTCATTTCTTACTGAATTACACACTGCATTTTACATCCATTTATAGGTACATAGAGAATATTTCTTGAAGGAATGACGTTAGCACCCTTCCAACAATGCAAAACGGTTTGTGCCTAGGATTCTTGACATTCCAGTATTTGGCAGTGCTGCACCAGGTTGTTGTAAGGGTCCTTTGACATCTTGTGCCAGCGTGTCTTCTTTAGTTGAAGGATAAGCTTCCTCTGAGGGCGTGACTGTTGTGTTGAGGGCTATTGGTGTATCTGATAGTTTAGCTGTATTTGAGTCCTCATTGGTGCTCATTGTAGAGGAGGTTACAACACCTTGAATTTTGCTTCTGAAACCTTGATATCTTGTACTCTTCCCTCTTGACTTTGTAATGATGTTTTCTTCAATAAAATTTAGATTTGCTAATGCTGCATTGAGCCTTGTATTATCGCCTTTATGCAATGTATTCACATGAACTACTGTTGTTAAAATATAGTCTGGTCTGTAGACTCTTCAAACAACAAGAGTTACAATGTAACGTTAACCCTTCTTTCTTTAATGCTCGTATCAATCATCTCAATCGAATTGAATCCTCCCCCGTTATAGTGGTTGTCCACTAAGGATCAAACCCTAACCTTGCTTGTATTTTCTTAAACATGGTTATCATTTGTATCATTGTTGGTCTTTTCCATAGTCGATCGTCCAAACACGACCGCTACTTTTGGATGTTGCAGAAGCTCAATCTCTAACTTTAGATCTTCATTCATCAATTTTGGATCAAACACATTGTTTATTCTCAATTTGGCGTCCAACACCTGAAACTCTGGTAATATTCTCAAGGAACATATCCTAGCAGGCCGTCTATGTGTTTACACTCAGGTGCGTGTCCATGGCACTCATTACCCGAGCCATACCAAAATTAGAAACCGTAGTCTCCAAATTATCTCATCTCTATAGAAGATGTGTGAATCGATAAAAATGACTCGAGTCATGAGTCTAGAATTTTAGACAAGTCCAAATTTGGATTGATCCGAACCTGTTATCCATGGATTTACCGCGGGTTCAAGTCAGATTATGACTTATCGAACCCATTTGACAATTTTGTATGGAGTAACATGTTAGGTCTTTAATCGTATATAATGGATACACATGATTTGTATTGGTAATCAATTTTAAATAATTTTGAAAAATATGTATTATTTTAGAAATAGTATATTAATAATGTATTAAAATAATTTACAAATTTATAATATGTTATTTTATTAATAATTTAATATAAGTCAGCAAGTTACTATGGATTTTGCCCAAAACTTGTACATTTAACGGCTACTAAAAAAATATATATGAGAAAAAAAAACACCACTTTTGTTTTACTGATTCAGTGAGAATAAGAGGGTTTAAGGGGATTTCGCCTCTGATACACCCCAAATTCGCAGTCCAGATGGACCGTCTTCGAATTCTCTCGAATCTTCTGAGAAGAACTCCTCGTGCTGCGAGTTTCTTCTCCGTTTCACGACGTCCGGTCACCAATGCTTTCGATGGTTCTCTCCCCGGTGCGTCTCTTCTGTTAGATTTCTTTCGTTGCTTCTTACCTCTGCATACTGTGTGGTGTCCTTACGACATGTCGTTAACCGGTTTTGTTTCGTTTCTGTTACCGAGTTTGATTCTGGTTTTCGTCTAGAATCTTCTGCCTTGTGAGCTGCGTCCTGATTTGGTCTTTCGTATCGATCTTTTTGTTTGTGTTAATCTGATTTATCAATGGATTTTTCCGCCAGTCTGACTTTTCTCGGGGGCAACGTGTTTACACGTGTTTTTAAGGTTTCTGCGATGTGATCAACGAGGGCTTTGTTAATTTTCCGGTTGAAGATTTTGGTCGCTAGATTTTGTTTTTTTTTTCTGATGATATTTTCCTTCGATCAATCTATTATATATATATATATATATTGTAAATTGGAACTTTTTCTTGGTAAAGGGCAAGTAAACTGAGATTTTTTTTTTTTTGCTATTTTTGACAATGACAACCATTGATTTCGTTATCTTATTGTTGGGATTTGGCGTATCGATTGAACTTAAATCCAAAATGTAAGTTACTGATGGTTTGTCTGATAAGCTTTTATGGAATTTCTCATTTTTTATGCTACATGATTGAGGAAATGTGAACCCACAGTTTATTGCCCTTCGATCTATCTCTTGATAACAGTTCACTCAGTTGATTTCTTTATATATTTTATAGGCTCCTATGGGATTTGTGTTGTGCGATTCATATTCTTTGAAATTGGATCTATGAGATGTCTTGAGAGTTCAGTGGATTAAATGCAGGGAAACCAAAGTTTACATGTCAGTATGATTGTCAAGGTTATACATGGAATCCACTTAACCCTCGGCTATGGATGATCTTTTCTGGACAAGCGGGTACGATCATTTATCATTATCTTGTTCGATGGCAGTGACATAATTTGTGGTGGTTTTCATGGCTTACAAGACCCAAAGTTATATCTCATGCTATCATAGTTAATTTGAGTATCCATGTTTATCTGTGGACATCAAAATTCAGTATCGTGTTATACCTATGTTCACACATATTCTTTGACGGGGCAATAAGTTGGTTAGTCCGTCGACCTGTATATAGGGAAAAGGGTGGATGCTGGGGGTTTCAGGGCGAGTTTTGACCTTTATCGGTCTGAAAGACCTTACAGGCAGAATTTACAGTAGAGGATGATGAGGTGTCTTATGGATACCCCTTTACTGGGCAGCGGGACTATGTTGGTTATAAACCATTAGTGATCCAGTATTTGAGAGCTGCATTAAGCATACACAAATATGGGTGATTCGTTATTCACTAAGAATCTCCTTTTTCTTTTCCAGCAATTCTTGGGTTATCTGCGAACCTTGTTTTGGCGGAAGGCTCTGAGTCAAATTCCAGAGGCGAGACAAATGATGCTAGCATAACTGGACTGGAAAAAGTTGAGGATGGATCTGTGGTGTCTAATATTCATACATCTAAATGGAGGGTGTTTACTGATAATGGAAGAGATCATTTTCTGCAGGTTAATACTCCAAGCTCAGTTGGAAAATATAACCTCTGAGCTCAATCTGTTTTTTTTTTTCCTATGAGGCAAGCAAAATTTTCTAGCTAGCTGATTTAACCTTTCTACAGGGCAAACTGGACCAGGCTGAGAAATTTTTCCTATCAGCAATACAGGAAGCTAGGGAAGGTTTTGGAGAGAGGGATCCACATGTTGCATCTGCATGCAACAATCTGGTTGGTATCTGATGGTATTTTGGAGCTATTGGTGTTCTTCCTGCTGTCTATAGTTTAAGCTTTTTAGATGTACGGTATACCATATTCAGTTTGTTTGGCACTGTCAATATGTATGAACATTATATTGGCCTTTGAATATGTTCTTTGATGGGATATCTGCTATTTCTTTTGAGTTTTTCCTATTTTCTAGGAAGAATGAGGCATCATACATGCTTAATTAGTAAAGAATTATTAGTTTATTACATATATTTTTGTGGAGATGTTAATCTAGTGTCAATCTTAAACTTGGAAAGTTATATAGAACCAATACGATTTTAGCATACAATATTTTCTGTTTCAGAGATAGAAATTTAAAAATAATTTCTCTTCGCATGCAATGCTCTGCTTTTTATATTGTTGATTCATGCCGCTTCTTGTTTTCTTAGACTACTTTGTCTCTTTTTATTTTTTCCCCTTTGTAAGGCAGAGTTATATAGAGTTAAGAAGGATTTTGATAAAGCAGAACCTTTGTATCTAGAAGCCCTAAGTATATTGGAGGAATCATATGGTCCTGAAGATGTACGGTAAGCAACCATTAACTTTCGAACTATAGCAGCGGACACCTGGTTATATCATCTGTGATGCTCTTGAGCTTCTGCACTTGTGGCTATATGGTGCTATCTGAATGTAGATTCCCTTCAAATTTTTGTTTGTAAGTTTTTCTCGTGTGTAAACTGAAAGCCTTCCACGGAAAATGGTAGAGAGGCCTGCCATTTGTTAGTCATGTGTTGGATCTCTGTCTAAACTCGGTTTTTATGCCTGCCTTGCATTACAATTTTGTAGAAGCTGTAAGGCGTGCATTATATTTTTGTTCATTTCGGAGTTAGCTTTCAAAAATTTGTATAATAGACTTAAACTGAAATTTGTGTATTTTGTTTGGTGCAATTATAAGCACCTTAGTGTCTATTATTAGTTCTTCTTTTCTTTTCACTTATTCCAATCATATGTTAACAATTCAGTGTTGGAGCTACTTTACACAACCTTGGGCAGTTTTATCTTGTCCAGCGAAAACTTGAGGAAGCTCATGCCTCTTACGAGGTGATGATTATTTATGCTGAGCTACCTATCTTTGCAAATTGCATAATTTCCAAAATTTCTACTGCTGCGAGGTCCTTCTCAATGTGTTTGCTTATTCAGATATGCAGTAACGTTAACTTTCTTTGGCAGAAATGCTGTGATATGCTCCCTGAAGTTGTATGTAGGAAATCTGTTGTTCTACTTTATGCAATTCCATAAAACTGGTGGTTCTCTTTTTCACATTTTCCTCCTTATATTACACGGATGTGTTGGAAATAGTCATAAATTTGGGCCGTGTGCATACAAAAATGACTTTGTTCATGACATGGCATATGTGTCAAACTAGGATTAGGGTTAGTTCAAAATGAGGATAACTAGATGAATTTTCAGTCTACAATTAATAGTTATTAAGTCGTTCCATGAGAGAATGTTTCTGGGTTACCAACGCCTTAAAGAAGAAACAGCACCAGTGTAGGTTTTGGTTTGGTTTTTGCTTCTAATCTTTTGCTCCTGTTTTTCTCTTACATTAGCCTTTTTCATAATGCCATTGAATAATGAAGTCTCACTTGCTAACTAACTGTTTGTTTCTTTATTTCTTATTGTTTGCTCCTTGTACAGCGTGCTTTAAAGGTATGAAATGTGATGATTTTTATCTTCCTAATTCGTGTTCGGAAACTCAGTTGTTTATTCCTTCCTAGTATTTGCTTGTAACCTTTACGTGTTCATTGGATGTGGTTAATAAGCCAGATCAAGAAGCGAGTACTGGGACAGAGCAATCCAGATTATGCAGATACAATGTATCATCTTGGAACGGTATTTTCTTACGCATCCCTTTTATTTTGCGGAGCTCTCTTGCGCTTTTGGATATATTATCCAATTGCGTGATAGATTATTTTCTCATGTTTGAATTCTCATATATTTATGCACATAATCTTGAAGATCTGTGAATGCCCAGACGATCACGATATCCTTTTCAGTTTTCAGTAGGAATTTAAGCATATGTTTTCTTATTCGAATTGTGTTATTACTTCCTATCTTTCATTCAAGTGTTTAATTGTATCTGATGTTACACATCCTAGCCACCAATTCGATATTCTGACCCTCTCTTTTAGTTTAATAAATTTTCTGATAATTCTTTTCGAATTTCTTATTACTCAGGTGTTGCATCTCCAAGGAAATGAAACTGATGCCGAGGCTCTTATTCTTGATTCTCTTAAAATACTAGAGGTATTTCGATATTTGATTTGATACCTGATACTTGTGCAGATGAAATTCAATTATTCGTCTACACATTTCATTTCGTCAATTGTTGCTTCTTTGTTTGTGATGCAGGAAGGTGGCCTAGAGGAGTCAATGACCTACATCAGGAGATCCCGATATCTTTCCCAGGTTTTGATGCTTTTTACCCTTTGCAGTTAGCTGGATGTGGGCCATTTCTTTTTCCGTAGAAGGACAATGATTCAAGACGATTGAAACTATATAAGATCACAAAACCTTGAATGTGCATGATTATTTCTGAATTTACCACATGAATGTTCAATCAACACTTTCTGGCATCTTAGGGAGTCCCGTCGAGGGTACCTTTCTTTTACCTCTGTTGTTTGATGATGTTATTTCTTTGTGTACAAGACTTTCTGATAAGGCACTTGCTTGAAGTATGATGGTTTTACATTTACAATCTTATTATTTGAAGAATCTTCATCTGCATTTGAATGTTAAGTACTCTCCAAATTTCTGTGCAAGATGAAGGATAGTAGTGCAAGCCGATTTATATTCTCATCTGTTTTTTTTTTCAGATATATTTGAGATCTAATCGACTCATTGAGGCTGAAAACATACAGAGGAAAATATTGCACACGATGGAATTATCTAAGGTATGGCTTCCTCTTGAGTACCTTACCTTTCACTACCATTCTACGAAAATTACCCATGATTCAAGATGTTACTTTGTAGTAGTTTTTTTTTGCTGTATCTTGTTCATGCAATGAGAGAGCTCTGTTGTTATGGATACCAGTACCCATTTCATCATGAAACTGGAATTCGGTAGACTATATTTAGGTTGATTTGAGTTCGATACATCTTTGAAGGAGTTTTCATGGAGATCATTTGGTCAAGTTATTAATCATTTACATGGAGCTAACAACAATCTTTCATGTTTTCAAAAAGCATGCGAGGCCTGAAGCTTAAAATTTTCTCACAAACTTCCGACTCATGTTTAATTGAGCTCCCTTGTTTTTGCATTACCAGTTAATATTTTACATTGTTCACTGCTATCATTTGTAGGGATGGAGTTCAATGGAGACGGTAAATGCAGCAGAAGCACTGGCTCTGACTCTTCGATCAACTGGACAGCTGAAAGAGGCGCTAGAACTTTTAGAAAGGTAAAGAAGTAAAAATGCTATTAGATATTGAACTCAAGTATGAGGATTAAATATTTATGAGACATTTCTTGATAGGTGTCTCGAAGCTCGGAAAGCTCTCCTTCCTGAAGGCCACATTCAAGTTCCTTCTCGCTATTTCTGTCTTCTCTAGACAACTACATGCTAGAAATGCAGTATTTCATCTCTGTTTCCTCTTTTTTGATTTATAGATTGGTGGGAACTTGCTTCAAATCGCGAGAACGTTGATGCTTCATGCCAGTCGGTTGAGAAAAACAGAGATCACCATAGTGCTGTCTGAATTAGATAAAGCAAAGAATTGCTTAGAGCAATCAGCAAGGTTGGTATCTTAGTAATCTTCTCATTTCAGATTCATGTTGTTGAGATGAACTTATTAGTGACGTCCGAACAGCCTATTCCTTTTGAGACTGATAAAGGACATATGATTATCATTCTGAGTTTAACAATAAATTAGTGTTTGTAACCGCATCCAGGATAGCAAAAGATTATATGTATAAGCTTAGAAATCAAAAGGGCAAAGAGCAAAAACACGAAAAATCAAGGGATGAACAAGCAGCACTAGTTATCCTGGTAGGTCTGGGCATAAGCAAATATAAGAGAATTTCAATATCGGTCTGCATTTCCCTTGAAAATGTGTTTATGGGTTTGTGATTTTTTGCAGCTTCAATCCTTTGGAAGTCTTGCAATTTTGGAGATGAACAGAAACGACATCCAGGAGCCAAAGGTTAGTGCTTTTGCGAAGCTTAACAAGTGCATAAGAGATAAAGACTTTTAGGTTGGAATAATTTGTGGAAGGAAAAAAAATAGGCTTAAATTTTGAGACCTACATACTTCACGAGCTTAACTTGTTGTGAAAAATGCTTCCCAGGAAGAGCATCCCGAAGCAGCTGAAGATGCTCTTTTCCAATGCATTTCAGCTTTCAAAGAGGTAAATAAGCATCAACTCTTATGGAAACGAGACAAATATGTTTTCGAAATGTTTCATGGCATTGTTATTTTAAAATGTCAGATGATGACACATTTCCTGTGTCGACAGCTCGATAACATAGAGTCAATCAGAAAAATAAGAGTACTATCGACTATTGTAGTTATCGGTAGAAACTAGTCATTGTTCTTTTATGCTCAATAGACTTGGTTTAGACAATCGAGTCGGGATTAGAGTGGAATGAGACAACTATGACTATTGATTATTGTTTCGTGCAGTTTGGGACTAATACTCATCTGAGAGACTCTCCGGAAGTAAAATCGGAATATCTTTCGTGTTTGAAGCATCTTCAAGCTTTGTTAGCTGACAAATCCTTCCAAGAGCCGAAACATTTAATAGCACGAGGCGACATTTCCTTACAAGAGCTAAGAGATGAGATTCGGCGCATGGAGAATGAACGTCGAGCACAACATAAAAGGTGAATGTTCCTCAAGGAATTAAAAACCTCAGAATCCATTGATCCAGTGATGGGTATTGTGTTCTTCCTTTATACTTTCTTCAAGTGGTGGAGGAAAGAGAAGATTTTCAAGTGTGGATATAAACGTATAAAAGCTTCTACATTTATTATTGATATGCTAAACATTGAGTAGTCAGCAATGTGCCATAACGTCAGTCTCCCAAACTCATACATGCCCTTAGTCATGAATAAGATGTTGAATTTTCTGGTCGATTAGGGAGGCATGGATCAATAATATGATGCTGACACTACCTACTGATGATTTTGCCGGTGGTGGCGGGTCGTAGAACAGTCTTTCCACGAACTCCTTCCATTCCGATTTTGATGTAGTGATAGAAGCATCCGCAATAAGAATGAATGGGAAACTCGAGCTATATGGGGGTTTACCTCAGTCTCCCGAATAATGAATTAGGGCTTTGGCTCTATCAGAAAACTGACAGTTTCTCGGGAATAGGTTGGAAGAGAGGAGTGGTGTCTTCTAGTGACTAATATAGTTGGTAATTGGTAAAAATGGATGATATTAATATAGTTTTTATTGGAGATCACAAATTCAAAATATCTATTTTACATTTATTGTTTATTGTTTATGACGAGTTTGTCTATACATTTACTATAATTTATGCTTTTCTATTATTAAAATAAATCTCCAAGTTCGCTTTGCTGACGCACTAAAAGTGAAAACTGACGCTTTTGCCCTAATGTAAAAACTTTATAAACAATTTCTAGAATCTGTTTTTGTTCAAATTCCCTTTTGATTTTGGTCATAATCCAATTCTACTCCTGAAATTTATTTCATTTAATCCAATTTTAATTTTATTTCCTTTAAAAAATCTGCTTTAATTTGTTTAACCTTTGACATTAACTTTGATCATCATCCTATTTACTCTTTATAATTTAATTTTAGTTATATTCTACTCAACTATTCAGATTTACCAAAATTCATTTGTTAACTAAATGTTAAAAAACCAGCCAAAAATACAATGAGAGACAAATCCAAAATTGACAACAAGTCCAAAATTTACAAAGATTGAAATTTATGTATTGAATTTATATTTATATTTATGTTTGAATTTTATATATTGAACTGAATTTTAAAATTTATGTATTGAATTTATATTTAAAATTTATATATTTAGAGTTGAAATAATAACTTTATTTATTTAACTTATCACAAAATTATCTCGAATAATATTCGATAATTTATAAATGATTGACATAATTTTAAGGTATAAAATATCATTTTTGTGGATTATTTTAAAATTTTAGTTTATGATTTTTGGTTAAAACCCATTATTTTCGGGTTTTATATTTGATTCTTGGGGGTCTGACAGGATTTAATAGTATTAATAAAATTTGGTTAACAAAGGGAGTTTTGGATAACTTTCGATAGTTTGGGAAATAATATTAGACCTAAATTTTAAGGAAAAAATTGATTAAGAACCAAAGTCAAGGATTGAGGACCAAAATCAAGGGGAATCGAATTAAAGTAGATTCTCGAAAGGGTAACATGATTAAGTCTAAATTTCACGAAGAGAATCAGATGAGCCAAAGTCAAAGGTGAAATCGGAGATGGTTGGTTTACCCGATTCTTAATAAACGACATTTTAAAAATTGTTTTTATTTAAAATTTTGTTTTAGGATTCATTAACAATTATCTAATTGATTTCATTTTTACCTTTAGTTATAGTAAAACAAATATAATTAAAGGTGTTTCTAAGTCCTTCACGAACCGATGATAGAAATTTGCTAACCTATGAAAGCTTCGTACGTATCCAATGGTGGTCGGTGTGGGCCAATCTTGTATGGCCTCAATTTTGTCCTCGTCTACATGTGGCCCATGCGAACTTACAAAAAACCTAAGAAAAAAATCTCATTAGTGCAAAAGAGAACTTCTTGAGGTTCGTGTAGATTTGTTCCTTTCGAAGCATTTATAGCACTTGCTCAAGATGTACAATATGTTCGCTACGACTTCTACTATAAACAAGAATATCATCGAAATAAACTATGATGAATTAATCTATGTGGGCTCTTAGACTAGTGTTCATGAGCTTCAAGAAGGTGCTAGGAGGATTGGAAAGCCAGAGAGGCATGAAGATCCATTCGTACAATACTTGCTTCATTTTTAAGGCCGTCTTCAATTTATTACCTTCTCTCATGCGAACTTGGTGATATCCGCTCTTGATATTTATCTTTGAAAGATCCAATCACCTCGTCTAGCATGTCGTCTAATCGTGGAATGGGGTATCGATACTTGATTGTGATTTTTTATTGCTTGAGAATCAACACACATCGCTCGCCCTTCTTTGGCATAAATAGTACGATAATAATGCATAGACTCAGACTCTCTCGGATGTAGCTTTTGTCCATTAGCTCTTGGATTTGCCATTGTTATTCTTTCATCTCCTTAGGGTTCATGCGATGAGTTGGTCGATTTGGTAATGGTGATCCCATGATGAGATCAATTTGATGTTCTATGCCTCATATTTATGGTAGTCCAGCCGGTATCTCCTCCGGAAACAAGACGCGGTACTTGTCCAATATATTGGTGATCTCCGGGGAATAGTGTGGCGTACCTTCACCTATCAAGATTCATTGTAGACCATTAGTAATATTGGGCTTAGATTACTCAAAATCTTATAAATTGCACTATCTTTAACATAAAAATTCAATTTCGGTTTGTCCACACAGTTTAACATCAATTGCATGTCATGTACTTCTAAATGACAAATAGGTGGTAGTGTTACCTTCCTTTTGTTCATGAAAAAAATATTAGAAATTTGTTATTTCATCATACATTACCTCGCAGTCAAAATGTCATGGTCGCCCTAATAGGATGCGTCCTACTTGCATTTGCACAATATCGCAAAGCACTTTATCATGAAACTTGCCTATGTTGAAGGGCACGACTACTTGCTTATTTAACTTGAGCTTTCCTTGATTGCTGAGCATTTGTAGCTTATATGGGTGAGAATGCTTCTTCGATTCCAAACCTAGCTTTTTCACCATATAGACGCTTGCAACGTTAGTACAACAACCGATGTTTGTGATAAGTCCACATACCTTATCCTTAATAAGACATTTCATATGGAAGATCGTATCGCGTTGGACCTTTTCTTGAGGGTTGAACATAGTGCTCAAAACGCATCGTGTTACGAGTAGTTATCCGCTTTCTAAGTACTCGATCTCATAACTTTCATCATCATCCAATACTTCTTCATTTGTGGACTCGTATTCCCCGTAATCGATGAGGATCATGACACGCATATTAAGCCAGTCTCATGCCATGTGCCATATAACCTTGTACTTCAAACATATAAGCTCACAAGTATGGAGAATTCGATAACCTCGATCACTCGAGTAGGATTCGTCAAGTCAATGAGGATCTCTTGACTAACCTAAGGGTGTTCTTCAAGAATTCGTCCATTGACGGTGGATAGTGGTGGTTGACGGTGGATGATCTCTTGACTAGCTTAGGAGCACTCTTCAAGATTTATCCGTTAGAAGATTCATCAGCTACCGCAGCTTTAAAAGGGAAATTGCTTTTATAAAGATCAGAGCTGTAATTGTACGTACTTGTAAACAACCAATTGGAAAGCACTGGTGGGTGATGGTGGTTGTTGGTGGTTAAAGAGGTGTTTAAGATGGAGCGAAAGAAACCATAAGAGGTGTGGAAGCCTCTTAATATAGTTGGTTGTGACTTCAATTGTTCTCAGAACAAGTTGAAGACACATTGTTCTTGACAACAATCAAGAAAAAAAGTTTATTTTATCTCAAATTTCAATGTATTATACAAATGAAATGAAGTCATTTATATATGAGACGCTCCATGTTAAAACAAGGAAAGTGCATGAATGAAGGATAACAGATTGATCTACTAGCCGTTGAGAAGATTTTCTAACCATTGGGAAGATATTCTTGTCGTTCGAAATCTTTGAAAGAGGTAATTAGATGATCTGGTGGGATAAGATTAGTTTGGACGATTTTCTAGCCGTTGGAGAGGATTTTCTGGCCGTTAGGGAGGATAAAGAAATATCTTTATTTTCCGCCTTTCTTTATCCGTATCACCCGAGACCGTCGGTTCTAGGTGGACGAGTTGATTCCTAGTTCAATACAAATGACCGACGTGACATTTTTCGAGTTAGGTCTGAATCCTCTTTCTAAGTAAGAGTCTATCATGCATTCTTCACAATCTTTGTTGCCTTGTTACACAAGCTCCTTTCTCGTCCACATGTGAGTAGATCGTGGAAAATTTCTATCTACTCGGCTCCTTGAGTTAGCTCCTCGTTTGTGTGACCCTCCTTGATAAGGACATCGGGTTCGAAGCGGAACCAAAGGAGGGTCACACGAATGAAGAGCTACCACAAGGAAACGAGCGCACCGAATCTTCCCACGACCTACTCACACGTGGACGAGCAAAGAGCTTGCATAAAAAGGTACGAAGATTGTGATGGAGGCATGAGAGATTCTTAATTAGAAGGGAGGTTCGAGCTCGACCCAAACAAACGTCACGTCGATCTTCTACATTGAAGCGAGCATCAATTCGCCCACCTAAGAAACGACCGGCTCGGGCGATACAGATAAGGAAAGGTAGAAGATAAAGATCTTTCTTTATCCTTTTCAACGGCTAGAAAATCCTCTCCAACAGCTAGGAAATCTTCCAAACCAATCTTATCCCACTGGATCATCTTCTTTGTCATTTCGAAGATTCCCAACGGCCATAAATTTTTCTCAACGGCTAGTAGATTAATCCGTTATCCAACATTTACACATTTTCCTTATTGTAACATGAAACCTCTCCTATCTAAAAAAATTCAATTCATTTGTAAGACACATTTAAAATTTTAAGAAATAAACTCTTTCCGTATTCTTGAACGGTGTCAAGAACACGACGACTTCAACATATTCCGGAAACAATTGAAGTCATTATCCGACTGTATCAAGAGACTTTCGCACCTCTTGTGGTGTCCATCACTCCACCCCAAACACCTCAACTTCAACCATCAATCCTCATCCTCCACCTTCGCCGGACAAATCTTGAAGAGATCCCCAGACTAGTCAAGAGATCTTCCACCATCATGCTCTATCAACATAAGACTTTTTGAAGAGTGAATGATGAATGTTGAATGATGAATCTTATCGCTAGGACAGTTGCACATATTTATGAGGTTATTATGCCATCACAAGATCGGCCCTTCGCTGTCCTCCATGACTGTCTTTCTGCCCAGATGTATGATGCGACGACAAAGGAGGCGATGACAAATGAGTTCGATGACAAAGCAACATTGGCCTAAAGCGTAGTTGGCATGCATGATCTCCTTGCAGAACGTATAGTGTTGGGACCAAGTAACGATGCTAGAGGACTCTGTCTTGGGAGGTCTATGATAAAGGAGATCGACGACAAGGTACAGAAATCGAGTAATAATGGACCGACGACAAAGGAGGAAGTGTAGAGAGAAACAAACATATTCATCTTGAAAGACAATTAGGGTAAAACAATAATGAGAAGTTATGAGAAATTTATCTTAATGGTATTTCTATAATTTTTATAAATTAAATATTTATATTTATAAATATATATATATATATATATATATATAGCAATGTCAAATTGGGTTGGGTTTAGTGGGTTAACGCAACCCAACCCATTTAAAATGAAAAAATGAAAATGGGTTATGAACAGATAGGTTTAAAATTATATGGGCTTAATGGGTTTTAAACCCATTTATATTCATTTTAATGGGTTATGCCCATTTAACCCATTATCACATTTATGAGTTAACCTACATTTCGAAATTTTGCACTCTCACGACTGCTTTTCTCACGGTGGCTGTTTTTCTGTCCGGTGGTTGGCTCGCTCGCTCTGGTCGCTCGCTCCGGTGGTTCGATCCGTCGTCTAGCTCCTGGTCGTCGAACCCTTCGGTCTCTTCTTTCACGATGAACCCTTCGGTCTCTTCGCTCCTGTTCGCTCGCTCCAGTGGTTTGCTCGCTCGCTCCGGTGGTTTGCTCCGTCGTCGAGCTCCCCTTTTCTCAATTTAGACTTGCGCCTCCTTCCCTATATTATGTTGCTACCGTTCGTCGTCACTGGTAAGTCCTCTTCTTCTTCCTCTGTCTCATGAATCATAGTATTTTTCCGGTGGACCATGTTGCACCGCCGCTAAATCGACAGTGAACATATATTGAATAAATTCATATCTTTCTATGGCGTTGCCCCAAGAATTTGGATGACGCACAAATCTGATCTTGATAGTTTCGTGCTCAATGATTCAGGAGATACGAAATCTGTATTTTTAATAAAGAACTCGGGTTCTTTTAGCATATAATTTAATCATTTTTCATAAAATTCTACAACAATGGGTTTCATTGAAATATACTTTTATAAATGTATTCATACCAAGCTCGCGCATGGAAGTCTTCTGGTAATAGATTAACTCAAAAAGTTAAAATTGTTGGTGGGTGGATTGCTTGCTTCATTCATCGGTTTTGCTCCTTATAATAGCTTTTTATGAAAGAAATGGTTATTGGATCAAAACAGATCATAGGCTTTTCACAGTAGTTAAGCTCTATTATTGTATCTGTAGTGGGTCCTTGATTTCTTCAGCCTTTGCAGTAACTGATAATCTGGAAATGTATCAAGAATAATACATGTTATTTTGCTTTACCAATGAGGAGCGGAGAAAGTATCAATGAGGCGTCATCATTACCGAGTGAGTCTGTGGAAACAAATGATCAAGTAAGTACACAAAAACGATGACGTTCTTCACGTGCATGGGATCATTTTTCAACTATTGGGAATATAATTACTTGCAATTATTGCAAAAAAGATTATCCCAATAATGTTACTAGAAATGGAACATCTAGGCTCCTTCGTCATTTGTTGGTATGCAAAGGAACGCCAGCCAAATTTTCTGAATTGACAGAGATGTTTAATCGTGAAGGAATGGTAATAGCTAAAAAGATTTACCAATTGATGATTCACAAGTTTTTAGCTATGGCTGTCATAGAGCATGATCTTCCATTTTCCTTTGTTGCCAAATTTTCTGAATTGACAGAGATGTTTGATCGTGAAGGAATGGTAATAGCTAAAAAGATTGACCAATTGATGATTCGCAAGTTTTTAGCTATGGCTGTCATAGAGCATTGTGGAGTATAAGAGAATTAGACAACTACTTAAGTATATGAATCCAGATTTCAAACCGATTTCTAAAAACACTCTCGTAGCTGATGTACTTAGATTACATCAAAGTACGAAAAAGAAGCTAAAAGCTGATAATAGCTAATGTTTCTAGTAGGAATTGTTTAATTGCTGATGTGTGGAGATCCATAGTTGCGGAAGGTTATATTTGCATGATTGCACATTATTTTGATGATTCTTTGGCATTAAACAGTAAGATACTATCGTTTAGTGCTTTGTCTCTTCCGCATTCTGGAATTGAGTTGGCCAATAAGGTTTTTGAGATTTTAAAATATTGGGGGATAGAGAAAAAAGTATTTTCTCTCACACTTGATAATGCATCGGTTAATAATAGTATGCAAAATATATTAAGGGATCGACTTTGTTTACAAAATGGTTTGTTATGTAATGGTGAGTTTTTCCACGTGAGATGTTGTGTACATATTCTGAATTTGATTGTGCAAGAAGGGCTTAAAGTCGTCGATTCTGCTTTATATAAGATTAGAGAAAGTATAAAATATATGAAATGGTCGGAAGGAAGGATAAAAATGTTTGAAGAATGTTGTCAGCAAGTTGATATTCAAAGTGGACTAGATCTGCGATTGGATGTCTCTACTTGACGAAATTCTACTTATTTGATGCTCAAAGTTGCTATTGAACATGAACATGCATTTAACAACATGTAGTTGCTTGATAGAAATTATAAACATTGTCCATCAATCTAAGAGTGGGAGAGAGGAAGAAAGATTTGTGAATTTTTGGAACCGTTCTATTAGATTACAAACTTAATTTCTGGTTCTAAATATCCGACTTCCAACTTGTATTTCTTTCAAGTTTGGAGAATAAAGTGTCTGTTGAAAGATTATAAGAAGAATAGTGGAGATGAGATGATAACAGTTATGGCCAACAATATGAAGGACAAATTTGATAAATATTGGGAAGAATACAGTATGACTCTTGCATTAGGAGCGGTTTTAGATCCAAGGATGAAGTTGGAATTGTTGGAATTTGCTTACAATGAACTTGATCCAACCATTTCTGGAGAAAAAAATCGATCTTGTGAAGAAAAAGTTGGTGTTTCTTTTCGATCAATATAAAAGTAAATCAATGGCTCCAAGTTCTTCACGAGGACCTACAAGTCCAAGTTGGTGTGTCACCAAAGGAAAATGAACAAACTTGACGGCTTTAAATGTAAGTTTTGTCTTTATTTTGAATTTTTTTTCTTTTTGTTGTAATTATATAATATGATTAAAATGTTTTAAATATAGGCTTTCAAAGCGTATGAGAAAAGTAAAGCTATACAAATATATTTGGAGGACAAACGGTTAGAAATGAACGTATTTGATGATATCGATGTTTTACAGTTTTGGGAAAGCCATAAAAATCGCTATGGAGACTAAGCTCGGATGGCTTGCGATATACTTAGCATTCCAATCACAACTGTGACGTCAGAATCATCATTTAGCATCGGTTCTCGTTTATTAAACAAGTATAGAAGCCACATTCGTTCTTCTAATGTCGAGGCATTGATTTGTACGCGAAATTGATTGATTGGATATGAACCTTCCGAAAACGGTAAGACCTATATTAGTATTTTTATTTTAATTAAAATATATTCTATTTTTAATATTTTTATAAATGATAGGTGATGATAGTTGTGCCGATGAAGTTGATGTTGTCGATGATGGTGATGTTGAAGTCGAGGACGACGAGGAAAATGACGAAGATTTGATGATTATATCAGACATCGATTTCACAAAACCCCTATCACTTAGTTTTCGAATTTTCGGAAATATATTAGCTGATGAATTAGTAGTTGTTGTTCTTGTTTCTTTAGTACCTTACATGTCGCAGGGCCCCACTCGGATGACTGGTTTTGAGGACAGGAACAAGATCCTTACGTACCATGAGCTGTCCCACAATAAAACCAGTTGTTGCTCGGTGGGAACAAAATACTTTTTCTAAGGATTCCGTTTAATAGAAATAAAGAACGGAGTAACTAGAAGTAACTAGAAAGATTGTTCGAGTTTTCCTTTTCTATCTTCTAGAAGGTGGCTCATTCTTCAACAGGCACGCGGTCAGAGCCCTGTTGGGCTCCTCCCACTGCTGGGGAGCTTACGGTTTCATGTTCTATTTCACTCCCCGATGGGGGTTCTTTTCACCCTTCCCTCACGGTACTACTTCGCTATCGGTCACCCAAGAGTATTTAGCCTTGCAAGGTGGTCCTTGCTGATTCACACGGGATTCCACGTGCCCCATGCTACTCGGGTCAGCGCGGAACGAATCAAATCAGATGATTCTATTTCTCAATCTTTCTAACTTGCTCCTACAGACGCGTAGTGATTCACGTAAAAATGCACGTAAAATACCAAAGGGATTTATTCATGTTCAAGCAAGTTTCCAAACTAGGTCACGTTTTCATGTTCCAATTGAACACTTTGATGTATTAGTTGCATCTCATTAGCCTTTTTTTCATTTCGTATTTTAGCATATCTATTTATGCAGCATATCCATTTATGCGTCCCACTTATCGCTTTATCTTTCTATAAAAAAACCACCCGAATAACATAAACTCTGTTATAGCCATTTCTGTACATTCAATGTACTCCATTTTTGTTCAATAAGATACCAAAGTGGATGATTGACTCATTCCACCGGAATCTTTAGCTTAACCATTTCTTTACTTGCGAAGACATTTGCTTCCTGCCGTTAGGACGTCTATCCCCCCGATCCGTTCCACGTTCGAACATAATATAAAACAGTTTATGAAAATCTAGATGGAAATCAAGAAAATTCTAATTTAGAATTTTTTTTTAAAAAAAGAGGATTAAAAAAATAAATACGTAGAACAAATAAAAGAAGAGATAAGAAGACATGCAATTTCCACATACATATTTTATAGCTTCTCCTAGAAAGAAACTTGTAATACCTACTGCATTTGTAATTATATCAATTATCCGTCTATCAAAAAAATGATCAAAATATTAGAATAATTTGAATTAGCCCAACTTAAAAATACATATTAAAAATACATTTTTTAGAATACAAAAATACATTTTTTAAAATACATATAATTAAAAATACATATAAAAATACTCAATAGAAAAAAGAAGATCTCCTTTTTTTTTTAATGTTTTCACTTTTGTCTATTAAATTCTAGACCTTTTTTTAGAATGAAAAAAAAAAGATAGATATACATAAAAAATAAGGTCTTATATCTTTTTTTTTTCATTTACCAAATGGAGATTCTTTTTTTCTCCATCACTAACTTGTTGCAAATAATAAAGATCCTAGATTTCCTTGAAAGAGGAAGAAATCTGTCTTTGACATCTGTGCCATCTCGGAATTCAGCATTTAAGCGTTTACGTATTGGCTTCAGGCATAGGAAGGAGTTGACTGATTCTCGATGGTTGCATCGTTGAATCGTGCTTATATTTTGATTAAAATTTGTTAAAAAAATTATTCAGGAATTATCGTTTTAGCTATTTATATATTCAGATGAAAAATTGACGATTATATAATATGTTTTTAATATATATAAAAATTTTAGTTTATAAATTTTATTTTCATTAATTATCATTTTACTTATTTATTATTATAAATTATTATTTTGAATATTAAAACATTAATAATAATTATTAATAATAATATCTAATGTGTATAAATATATATATATATATTTATAATATTAAATGATAAAAATATATATACAAAATATTATTTATATAAATAAACTCGTTAATTTATTTAACCCGTACAATCCGACCCATATAACTCGTTATTAAATGGATCGGATTAAACTCAACCTAATTATACTATAAAACCTATTTAATTCTAATGGGTTAGGCAAAATCCAACTGGTTAACATCCTATATATACTATATATACTTGTATATGTGTTAGTTATTATCTGATTTTATTTTCTGAATTTGTATTTGAATTCGAATCTAATGAATTTTAGATCGGGATAAATTTTTAGATATTTATCAAATGATGTGAATAAATTTTAATATTTTAAAGTTTATCAGATAGTATTGTTGATGTTGTGAAATAAATTTTAATATTTTAAACTTTTTATTGCAACAGTACAATAGGTCATGCTTTTAAGCTATCCCCACCTACCACGTGGATTGTCTGATTAAGTACATTCTTGAACATTTAACAATTAGATCACCAAACCTACTTGATAAATAAATTATACAACCCTTTTAGATTTATAATTTACCACTATCACTTTTATGTTTGTGCTTATTAACATCTAAACTAATTACTAATAAACGATGGTACTTCATTCATGTGTTACATTCTCCAAATTTTGAAAACACTATATGTATATTCACACACACATGTATATACATATAGTATAATGTAAGAATAATAATGATGGGACATGCTAGTGTTCGTAACATAAGTGTTAGGTGCTTAGTCTTTTTCAGAAATTTAGTGTTGTTTTCTTCAGCGTTGATTTTTTATTACAACTCCAAAACTTTATTATTCCCTTTTTTGTATCCTTTTGTTTATTATCATATTCTCGTATAACCACGAGGTTTTAGAAAAAAATATTCACGCTAAACAATTTTTTAAATAGTTTGAATTTATTTGTGTAAAATATGCAAATTTAATGTTTAATTTTACCATTATTCCATAATAACTCAAAATTGAAAGAACCAAGGATTTAAATACTTTTCTGTATAAGGATGTGGACTTCCAACTTGAATAAACAATAAATCTACACTTTTCCCACGGAATAATTTAGATTTCCGTATCCATGAATGGACCCAAAAAAAGTTCTATACTTACTTATATATATATATATATTATTTTCAGTTTCTATAACCATTATTTTCCCTTTTATTTTTGGCGCTGCCTTTGCCACATTTAATGTGTATGTTACCAATTTCACACATACCCTTAGTCTAAGACCAAACCCCATTATCACAACCGATCTCAATTAACACTCTCTATAAACCATGCTTCCATTCGCCAATTACAATATCTCCTCACCAATCATGAAGGACCATAACAAGAGGAAGAGGAAGAAGCGGCAGTCGGAAACAGATAACGGCAGCGGCGGAGGTGACAATTTGGCGGTGGTGAAGGCGGCGGCGTGGGCTTGGTACCAAAGAAACGAAGGGAAACCGAGAGAGTTGGACCTCACGAGAGTCGGCTCTAGAATCACTCCTCGTCCTTCGAGGTACAAACTCGAAGCTGCTAAGAACATTATTCTATCAAAAAATAGGGTTTTAGCAGAAAATAGGGTTTCAAAATCATCAATTTCGTACAATGATCATGATAGTAAAACCCTATATTCTCATCTTCTTGATACGTATGAGATAGAATGCATATCCAAGAGGATTGATGATCTCCTCCCGGACGATTATCATCATGATCATGAATATGGTAACGATGATCATGGTCTTGTGGAGAGGAAGATTCCGTATGGGCAAAGTAATAACGGGAATTGTAATGGTTTTGTGAAAAATGTGAACAAGAGAAAGCTGTGGGGAAGGTTGATGTTGTTGGGTTCGGCCACCATTTGTGGTCGGAATGATGACGTGGATTTACTGGCTTGCCGGAAAACGGGAAAGGTGGCCGCGGTTGCGGTGGCTCTCGCCAGGACAGCTCGTGGCAAGTGAGATACTTGACAACGTCTGTCACTATTAAATTTTAATTTGTTTGATATTAAAATTTTTAGGTGATCATGATAATAATTACTCATTTTGGTATAAAAATATTGATGTGTGAATAAATTATTCTGGAATAACGTCTATTTACTCATTCTGGAATAATTATTCACGCGAAAGTCTTGATTTCGATTTTCTGTTGAAATAATAATAATAATAATAATAATAATAATAATAATAATAATAATAACAATAATAATAATAATAATAATACGTACATGTAATTGTTTTGCTATATATTAATTAGGGGTGGACAAAATATTCGAAGTATTCGTATCCGATTCGTATTCGATTCGTATTCGAACCGAAAATTCAAATATCCGCCGATACAAATACAAATATTAGAAATCAGATATTCGACAAATATAAATACAAATACAAATAGTATATTCAATTATCCGGACTATTCGTATCGTAAGTATTAAATAAAAAATTTAGTTAATATAGATACATATATAACAAAATTGATTTTAATGATCAAATTGGAATAAAAAAACATTGTTAATCTTATTTAAACATTTATTATACAATTATATATAGGAAAATATATAATATATTTATAATGAAAGGACTAAAATATCAAATATTTTAAAATAACTAATATTGTTGAATATTTAATTTATATTCAAGATGGATTCTAATGCAAATGGGTTGGATAATGTTATAGATACATTACAATATATGAAAAAATACAGAACTCACTAAATATATAACTTTTTGCGAATTTTATTTTAGTGTGTAATCTAACAATTTGTTTTATTGTCTTAGTTGAATTGACGATGTTCGTAGAATCATCCACGAAACTAAATTTAAATGACCGGTGTAGAGATGAATGTGGAGATTTGGTGTTTTGTTTTATTTATATTAAGTATTATTGTGCGACTTGAAATTTTAGTTTTAGATTATATTTGATGATTATTGACTTTTTTATTAAAATGTTTTTATATATATTTTATACATTAAAAAGGTTCAGATACGAATATCAGTATATCCGACGGATATCCGTATATTCGACAAATATTCATATTTACAAATATCCGAATTTACAAACACAAATACAAATACTAGATTTGGATTATTCGCCGAATACAAATACAAATAATCCGATATTCGCAAATATCCGTTATTTGCGCAACCCTAATATTAATCTTTCCATCTTTTGAGAACATCCCAATTAATATATGCTCATGTGATTGCACATATTGACAATGACAAAAGAGGGAATCTGTATATAGTATACACCCAAAAGATAAGACCATTGCCATAGACCTACTTCGCTATAGCAATAATTTGAATGTCATTTTTTTTCTAAAGTTTATATATAATCGAGATTATGTATATAAAATATATTAGACGGCTTATCTAAAAAAAGGACTATAATATGGGGACTTACTTAAAAATCTTATACAAAATTTAGATTCATTTAGATTTAACGAAATGTTTTTAAAATATCTTAATTATCTTTTACTTATTTATTTATAAATTTATCTATTATTTTATAATAATATATAAATTAACATATTAATTTAAAAATAATATATAAATTTTGAAATTATTTTCAAATTGTTTAAAATAACATATTCATATACTATTTTACTTATTTGTTTTAAAAAAAATATAAAAATGGAGGAACGGTGGCACGTTGCCTTCTAATCTTTTAAAATATAAATATTTTTATTATAATAATTATAATAATAATAATAATATAATTTTATGTCTCTTATTAAATATATACACATATAACTTTTTATATTATTTTGATAATTTTTTTATTAATTAATCAAATAGTTATTAATTAGTTATTTTTTATTCAAATTTTGGATATAATGTATTAAATATACAAGAATTATATGTATTTTTTTTCAATTTCAATAAAAAAATATAATCATTCTACTTTTAATCTTTTTTTTCTAGTAATATGGTATCAGAGTAGAGGTAAAATCTATCATTTTCCTCGCCATTTTTGTAAAATGTCTTTCGATCTTAGCATGTTTCTTTCACTGGTTTCCATTTCGCATCTGTTTTTCTTCGGCGATTCTCATTATTGTTTCGATTCTTCTACAAATATTCTCTGTTTCCTTTTGTTTCGATTATGCAATATTTGTAATTCTCATTCTTCTTCTTTGTTTGTTTCTTTGTTTCATCTGCAACTTCTTCCTTGTTTCTTTCGTTTCTGCAAATATTTACAATTCTCACTTTTCTTCTCCGTCTGTTTCTTTTTTTCATCTGTATATATTCTACAACTGCTTCTTTGTCTCTTTCGTCTTTGTTTCGATTTTGCAAATATTTGCAATTCTCACTCTTCTTCTTCGTTTTTTCCTTTGTTTCATCTGCAAAATTCTGCAACTTCTTCTTCGCTCTTTTCTCTTTAATTCGATTCTCTATCGTCGACATCTTTTCAATTGATTTCGGTCTGATTCTTCTTTGGTTACTCTTCTTCGGCGATTATCTTTCGTAGGTTTGATTTCGGTCGTCGGCGTCCACTCGATTCTTCTTCGGCGACTCTTCTTCGGATATCCTTTCTTCAGCAATTCTTCTTTGGCGATTCTTCTTCGGCGATCATCTTTCATCGATCTGTTTCGGTGATTTTCTCGTTGATCATCTATTTCGGTGATTGTCCGTCAATTATTCTTCGACGATCATCTTTCATCGATCTGTTTCGGTCATCTAGATTTCTTGGTTTTCGGTAGTCTTTTAATCTCGGTCGGCATTTTGCTATTTAGTTGACAGATTCGGTGGAACATAAACATATTATGATTTGCATCTCTTGTCGATTGATTTGTTTTCCATGATTGTGGACATATTTTTCAGTGGACTGATTCACCGTGGCAACGAATCAAGAATGTACAGTAACATTTTCCGACATTTCTGATCCATACATAAATCCATTTTATCTTTACAACAATGCCAACAATTGCATACTTTTGGTGTCGAAAAAGTTTACTGGCGAACTAAACTATATTACCTAGAAACAATCAATGATGATGACTCTAAATGGATGAAATAAATTCGATTTCATCTCGGGTAAAATCTCCGAACCTTCTTCGGATAGTCCTGAGCACGATACATGGAATAGATGCAACGATATTGTTTATTCTTGGATTATCAACTCAATTTACAAAGATATTATGGAAAACATAGTTCATATGCGTACAACTTATGAAATCTGGACTAATCTAGGAGAAAGATTCAATGATAACAATATACCTAGAATATTTGGATTAGAACAAGAACTATAGAATTAGAGACAGGGTTCCCTTGATCTCAATGCGTATTATACAAGATTGATTATATTCTGACAAGAATTAAAGAGTTAGATGATTTATCTGCTTATATATATGCCAGAAGTGTAGCTGCAATTTGTCATCTCAGTTTAGTTCTAGGGAGGAACGAAGATATCTTATTAAATTCCTCATGGAACTCAACGACTCTTATGTTCTAGTTTGTAGCCAAATCTTGTTGATGAATCCTCTTCCCTCCGTGTCTAAGGCCTTCAATCTAGTCATCCAAGATAAGCAACAAAAAAGTGTCTTACCTCCACTTGATTCCCTTGTTTTCCAGACCATGTCAACCAAGCCTTCCACATATCCTAGTAGTAAGCCTCGTTACTATAATCCATCCCAAAAACTTCGACCTACTTGTTCTCATTGGACTCATGGGACACCTGGTTACCAAATGCTACCATCTTCATGGTTTTCCTCGATGGTACAAAAATCTAAATCCTAAACCTCGTCCTCCTTCGAGTCTTGGATATACACTTAGGATTAATGTCATTCCTCTATGTCCCACTCCCATAATTACTACTCCCACTCGTACTCCTATAATTCCAAACCAATTCGATGATCTTTTAACACCCGCACAATTTAATTAGGTAGTTTCTCATCTTCACCACTTAAAAGATGTTTCTTCATCTTCTTCTCACACTATTGAGCCCCTCTGCCAATACTTCCTCTGCTCCTTTGTCTTTACCACCATTCATTGGCAATTTCTCTTATTCTCTTTACTTATCTTCTTTGTTGCATAATAATGATATTTTGAATTCAAATTCTTGGGTTATTGATACAGGTGCTAGTAATCATGTATGTAATAACTTTTCATTATTTTCTAATGTTTCTCTAGTTCATAATAAATCTGTGACACTAGCTAACAATCTTTTGTTGCTTGTCTCGCATGCTGGGACAATTTCATTATCTTTTGTTCTCACTTTATATAATGTTTTTATATCTATGATTTCAAATTTAGCCTTATTAGTGTTAGTTCTCTTACTCTTAATTCATGTTTGAATCTAACGTTTACAGCTTCTTCTTGCCTCATACAAGACCTTATTCGGACCTTGATGATTGGGAAGGGTAGACTTTCTCATAATCTATTTATTGGACAACATTTTTCACCCATTATGTTTAGTAAATAACTCTCTTCCTTTATTGAACCAAAGGATTGTGTATCCTTCAAATGTAAAGATCAACGTTTTATCTGACTCCTTTTTTATCTAGGTTTCTCCTTCTTCTAAAGAATTTCACTGTGTTATCTGCCCAAAAGCGAAACAAAGACGTCTTGCATATATTTCAAATAATAATAAATCTACATCTCTCTTTGAACTTGTTCGTTTAGATATATGAGATCCTTTTAAACATGAAACCGTTGATGAATATAGATATTTTCTAACACTAGTCGAGGATTGTTCAAGAGCAACATGGGTTTACTTTCTTAAATCTAAGTCACAAGCTGAATCAATTTTTTATAATTTTCTGAAATTAGTAAAAACCCAATTTTATTACACAATCAAATCTATTCGGACAGATAACGCTCATGAATTATTATTCACTAATCAACTTTCATCTCATGGTATTATGTATTATTTTTCATGTTCATTGACTCCATAACAAAATTTTGTTTTTGAGAGAAAACACCAACATTTACTCAATGTTGTTAGGGCATTATATTTTAACTCTTATATCTTTTTTTGTGTATTGGAATAATTGTTTTTCCACAGTTGCATTCTTGATAATCAGAAAGCTAACTAACATTCTTAATAACAAATCCCCATATGAAATTATTACTGGTAAGCCCCCTGCCTATACTCATCTTAAGGTATTTGGTTGTTTATGTTGTCTCAACACATGATAAGGATAGACATAAATTTTCTGCAAGAGCAAATCCTATTGTTTTTCTAGGTTATCCCTTAGGTTATAAATGATACAAGATTCTAGACCTCACTAGTAATAGAATCTTAATATCTAAGAATATAGTATTTCATGAAAATATATTTCCTTCATCTGTAACAAATATTCTGAACCATGCAATGAGTTGTTTTCAAATTCTGTTTTACCAATTCCTATTAAAGATCTTATACTACAACCATATTTTATAATAATCCCCCACTTCTGTTAATTTACCTTCTAGTGTAACTTTACCTAATTCTAGTAGTTCTATTAATTCTAGCCCTAGTTGAGTAACGAAACCTTCTACTTATTTAGTTGATTATCACTGTTACAACATTAAATAAAAAAAGACTAGTCATACAACTTCTTATCCAATCTCCAATTTTCTTTCTTATGATAATCTTAGTACTGAACAAAAAAAAATCAATGGCAATGTTTTCTTTTAGAAAAGAAAAAACATATTTAGAAGCAAATAAAACAGTAGAATGGATGGTTGCAATGAATTTAGAAATTGATGCTTTACTTAAGAATGATACATGATCCATTTGTTCTGTGCCCTCTAAAAAATGTAATTGGTTGTATATGGATTTATAGAAAAAAATTTAATGCAGATGGTAGTTTAGATAAGTATAAATCTAGACTTGTAGCTAAATATTTTAAACAAAAGAAATGCATAGATTATGTAGATACGTTTAGTCCGGTTGCAAAAATGGTTACTGTTAGACTTTTATTGTGCTTAGTTGCTTCTCTTAATTGGACAATTGATCAACTTGATATTTTAAATGCATTTTTAGATGGGGATTTACATAAAGAGATTTTTATGCAATTACCACAAGGTTATATTCCAAAACAGGGGGAGAAATTGCCTCCAAATCCAGTTTGTCGTTTAAATAAATCTTCATATGGTTTAAAACAAGCATCTCGTCAATGGTATAAAATCTGGTTTTGTTCAATCATCTTATGACCATTCATTATTCTTATCATCATCTTTAGATCATTTTGTTGCATTATTAAGTTACCTAGATGATATCATGATATTTAGCAACACGCCATCTACTATGGATTCAATAAAATGTCTCTTGTCTACTGTTTTCACAATTAACGATCTAGGTAAGGTCAAATATTTTTTGGTCTTGAAATATCTCGCTCTAAACTCGATATTTTTGTATGTCAACGTAAATGTACTTTAGAACTACTTAGAATGTTAGGTTGTAAGCCATTAATAATCCCAATGGAAGTAAATTCAAAATTTTCGCAATCTAATGGTGAATTAAGTAATCCCTCTTACTATAGAAAATTAATTGGAAAGTTAATCTACTTAACTATTACACGGACGAACATTTCTTTTGTTGTTAATAAATTAAGTCAATATATGTTTGTACCTACTTCTTTATATTTATTCGTTGCATATAGAATTCTACGATATTTGAAAAATAATCCCAAATAAGGTCTATTTTATCCCATTGAAAATGATTTTAATCTTAAAGCTTTTTCTAATGTTGTTTGGACTTCTTGCGTTGATTCTCGTAGATCAGTAACATGATATTGTGTTTTCTTAGGAAAATCTCTAATATCATGGAAATCAAAGAATTAAGTTACAATTTCAATGAGTAGTGCCGAGGCAGAATATTTAGCCATGGCTAATGCAACTTGTGAGTTAGTTTGAATTTTACGTGAATTACATATTTCTATTCCTATGCATGCTCTTTTGTTTTGTGATAATACAACGTCTCTTCACATCGCAAGTAATCTCGTCTTCCATGAAAAGACAAAACATATTGACCTAGATTGCCACGTTGTTCGTGAAAAGCTACAATCTGATTCTCTCAAAACGCTTCATGTGAAAACAAACAATCAAATCGCGGATATTCTCACAAAACCGTGTTCTTCCACACAATTTCAAGATTTACTCTCCAAGATGGGAGTATCTCAATTATATTCCTCATCTTGAGGGGGAGTATTAAAATTATTTTCTTTTCTTCTTTTATTTGTTAATTAATTAAGTAGTTATTAATTAGTTAATTATTGATTCTAATCTTGGATGTAATGTATATTATAAATACACAAAAATCATATGTATTTTTTTCAACTTCAATAAAAATATAATCATTCTTCTTTAAATCTCTTTTGTCTCTCGTAATACTAGTCGATCGTCGAGCAACGACTATCATCTATCGAGTTTTAAACAACATCTAAACCATATATATATATATATTATATGTATATAATTTTGGATGTGATTACACACATTTTAAATAGTAAAGGCTCTTGATAATTCAGAGTTGATCATCTCGTTTTTGTACACGATTCTCGCATGGTTTTAGAAACGTTTATAATGATAATTGCGAAGTTTACGTGTGAATTTATATCTGTTTTACTTGTTTCCATGTTTTCGTGTTCTTATAGGTTTTAATGTGTATTCGATATATTTCGAAGCTAAGGAGCGTACACGGGACATAATTCGATATTGAAGGTCACAACGGATCGAACGGAACTTGAAATTGACAAGTCATGGCTGAACATGATGAAGTGCACGACTGAGCATGCATCAAAGGACGCAGCCCAGGCGAGCATGATCAAATGCACAACCGAATGCTCATCATCAACTTATGCACGACCGGGCATCCTAGCCAGCACAGCTGGTCATCCTCCCTGGTGAAGCAGCATGGTCGGGCTTTGTGGAGAGCACGGTCGGGCATCCTCCTTGGTAAAGCAAGAGCACGGTCGTTCTATCATTGGAGCACGGTCGGGCATTTGATGCAAATTCATCCGCGTAGCTTGTGCACGGGTCGGGCATTCCAAGAGCACGGTCGGGCATCCTCCCTTGAAGGCAGCACGGTCTGCATCAAGGATAGCACGGTCGGGCAATGAGAAAAACAACTCACCTATTCGCACGGGATGAAGCATGCCCGACCGGGCATGATATGGAGCACGGTCGGGCATGACTTTGTAAAACGGCCTTCCGACAAATTTGGTGGAAATGAGTCGGCCAAGAGCTTCCAATTCAAATTATAAAGCCTCAAGGGCAGAAGGAATTGAGAGGGAATATATCCACCATCTAGAACACACAATTCACAGCCACCATCCATCCATAGAGTCCCCTTGACGGGAGCACGCAAGGAGTCAGGGATTGATTCGGGATCATCGCTCTTTTGATATCTTTATGCTCTTTACTCTACTGATTTCTTTTATGTTTTTAGACTCATGAGAGAGTAGTAGATTTGTTCTAGGAGAAGGGGTTAGTCCATGGCTATCCCAGAACCATATTTGATTCGTTTATGAATGCATTTCCCCGTTTTGTTTATCTATTCTTTGTTTGAGCGCTTAATGACTTGTGTTTACGAATGGCCACGCATATGCATGTGTTAGGGATTAGGAGAAGGACTGAAAGGTGAATTCTATTCCTAGAATATCAGGCTTAGAACAACCAAGACTAGGTCACGAAAGTAGGATAGTAAAGTTGAGGGTTGAATCGGGAGAATCATGAATCATTATGGGGTTTAGTTGGGATGCCAGCCACGAAAGTAGAGGATGACTCAATCTAGCCACGTTCCTATGCCTTGAATTTTTACATACGGATCATCCGCCCTAGATATCTTGATAGGGAATGCACGATTATATAGATCGAAGATAGGTTTCGGAGGCTATGCAGTGAAACCGGATTCTAGAACGTTTGCCTCTTTGTTTAGAACTGGTTTATCCACTGCATATTCATCCACTTCATCTTTGCATCTCATAATCCTTATTCCTTCGCAGCAAGCATTGATTCTAGTTTTGATTCTTAGATCGTGTTACATTAGTCCTCGTGGGATCGACACCTTAATTACTACACACGTGACGTGCACTTGCGGGTAGTTTAGGTTAACTTGTTTAACTTGACACACATCAAGTTTTTGGTGCCATTTTCAGAGATTAATTGTCAACACGTTTAGGATTCAGATTTTGAATCATGCTTGTTTTTGTTTTTTTTTTCTTTTCATTTCTTTCTACTAATTCTCTTTACTTGTCTTTCGTAGGTGCATGACCCGATCTCGCGTTAATTCGAATTTGCATCAAATTGACCCCGAGATTGAGAGAACAATTAGACAATGAAAGAAGGGAAAGGAAGAAGAAAGAGTAGACACGACCAATCCACGAATAATGAATAATCAAAATGATATATTGGATGGTCATGGACAGTCGCAATTACCCGTTGGTAATGTTGCGCAATTACAGCAACCGCAGGCTCATCCACCACGTCGACTTCGTGATTACGTGGTGCCAAACATGAGCAACTTCCAAACTGCAATAAGGACGCCCACTATTGCAAGGGAGCAATTCAAGATCAAACCCGCGATGATCAATATGTTATACCAAAAAAAATTCATGGACGGAAATCACGAAGACCCTCATCAACATATACGAGACTTCCTGAGCTTTCAAGCACATTCAAAATTCATGGAGTCTCGGAAGATGTGATCTTGCTGCGTCTCTTCCCCTTGTCAATTGGGGGACAAGCAAAAAAGTGGCTACAATCTCTTCCCGTTGGTTCGATCACTACATGGGACCAGCTATGCACGACATTCCTATCACAGTTCTTCCCTCTGAGCAAGACGATCGAAATGCGAGGAGAAATCACAATGTTTAGAAGCCGAGAGGGAGAGACCTTATTTGAAGCATGTGGAAGATTTAAGGACCTTTTAGAAATGTGTCCTCATCACGGTCTAGAGCAGTGGTACGTGACCCAAACATTCTACAATGGGATCACGTATGAGCATAGAACGGCGTTAGACAACGCTGCTCGAGGATCATGGACTTAAGCATTAAAGAGGCATACAAGCTTATTGACAATCTTTCCATGAACCACACTATGTGGTCTACACCAATAAGTATGCCAAACAAGACACGATGTCTTTACGAAGTTGATCAAAGAAGCGCGATGGGCAATGCGGTGAATGCCATGTATTGAGCAAATTGTGGAGAAACGGATCATATGGCTTACCAATGCACAATGCAAGAAGGAATGTAACAAGTGAACTACGCCGAACAGCAAGGCAACATACAATTCAGGAATACATACAACCCGAATTGGAGGAACCACCCGAGTCTCTCATATCGCACGACACAACCGGTGAAATTTTTGGGTTTTCAGCAAAGGCAGCAGCCATACCAGCAACCGCAGCCACTCCAGCAAGCTCCTCAACCCCTTCAAGCTCCTTTGTCAAGTCTTGAGGTGGTGATGCTTGAACTCATCAAAGAACAAAAGAAGCAACAATCACTTCAAGCAAAATTCAACGAGGAAATGGGAGCAGCGATGAATGAACTCAAAACTCAAGTGGGGACTGCGATCAATGAGCTGAATACTCAAATGGACTCCTTGAGCACGTATGTAAAGATGCTAGAAAACTCCATTACGCAGCAGGCTGCATCATCCTCTCGAAATCCTGTAATGCTACCCAGAAAGCTTGATCTCAACCCGAGAGAGCACGTAAACGCCATCACTTTTTTCAGCGAGGATACAATCGAGAATCCACCCTCTAAAGCGCAAGAGAACGTTGCTGGATATTTGGTAGACTAAGGAGAGGGCCGAATTGCGATCATGGAAGGATATGAGCCTGATTTATAGAAGCTATATATTGCTCCGCCAGCCTACGAGCCTCCTGTACCATTTCCTGGACGCTTGGTGAGCAGTAAAAATCAATAGAGTGTGACAAAATTCTTCCCTTTCCTCAAGCAGCTCGACATCAACATGCTGTTCATGGATGCGCTCCAAAAGATTCCGAATCGAACAAATTATCTTAAGGAGTATCTTTCCAAGGAGAAGCGCATCAAAGAGAGCGAGACAGTAGCACTCACCAAGGAAAGCAACGCTATTCTCCAAAACAAGCTACCCTTGAAGTTGAAGGACTCCGGAAGCTTCTCCATCCCATGAACCATAGGAGACATTGACATTGATAAAGCTTTGTGCGATTTGGGAGCAAGCGTGAGCCTAATGCCAAACTCGGTTTATAAGCAGGTAAACTTCGGAGATCTCAAACCTACAAAGATGTGTCTATGGCTAGATGATCGTTCGGTAAGGTATCCGGTGAGAATTGTTGAAAACGTTGTCACAAGGTAGGTAGTATTTGTATTCCCACTGATTTTGTTGTACTTGATATGAATGAAGATGCTAACGTGCCTATAATTCTTGGGAAACCATTCTTAGCTGCTAAAGGTTCGAAGATAGATGTACAACAAGGGAAGCTCTCTCTACGTGTCGATGACGAGAAGATTGAATTCAATTTATCCAGCCCCAAGGAGTCATGCCATAGAGTTGATGTTCTGGAAAAGTCGGCGAATGACACGTTTGATCGAGTAAATATTTCCGATTCTTTTGAGAGAGGGCTAACGAAATTTTGCAATGCTGCAAGAGTTACCAATGAAGGAGCCAAGGTCTATACTAAATTCGTGAGTGCCATTGAGGCACTGCAAGACGCTCCATATGAGAAGATGCCACACGTAACGCTCACTGATTTTGCGATAAAGAAGGCGTCTAAGCTTCAGCTTGAACCTCTTCATTCTTCTTTTCGGCATGAGACGCGAAAGCCATCCATTCGTCTCAAGAAGTGTAGGAGAGTGAGTCCTTCAAGATGTATGCGCTGGATGCCTAAAGAGGACAGCCACGAACAATCCGTCAACGATCAAAAGAGGCTACACCAATGTTTGGAAGAGAAATGAGCATCGAAGGCACTCTATGAGAAAGGCAACCGAGCTGAAGGATGGCACGATACAAAGATCATACCTCGTGACTTTCGGCCAGGTGATTTTGTTCTACTCCTTGACTCTCGTTTTAATTATTTCTCGGACAGATTACATTCCCGTTGGACTGGTCCATTTCAGGTACGAGAAGTCTTCATACATGGAGAGGTAGAACTATAGAGCAATTCGAGCGGAACGTTCACAGCAAATAAGCAACACCTTAAGCTACATCAATCCATTCCATTGATCGAAAACGGAAACTCCATCTCCCTATTTAATCCACCCATCGCACACACATGAAGCATGGAGACGTCAAGCTTAACGACGTTAAACAAGCGCTTTCTGGGAGGTAACCCAACATTTGTTTTCTTGTGTTTCATATTTCGGACTTGGGATATTTGAAAATCATAAAAAAAAATTAAAAAATCATAAAAAGAAGACGAAGACCTACAACCGTGACCTCACCTTTCTTATCCTCCATCGGAGTTTCATGTCGAGGACGTCGTTCAATTCAAGTCTGGGGTAGTAGCTCACGTTTGTCAGGTGACTTCGTTTCATTTTCTTTTGTTTTTCTTAGATTAGTTTTAGTTTGTTTTTGAGTTAGAGTCGTCCAAGATACTTGTCCGATGTCACGTTTTGAGATGAACCTTGAACCTGGGATGCTTGAGAAGTTGGCATTTTCCGTGATATCTTGCATGTTAGAGCTTATTAGTTGGTTGAGGACCGAGTGGGTCGTAAGTTTTTGAGAATCCTAGTGTTATTTATGGGAAGTTTAGACGAGGTTGCTAAGTTAGTTTCTTGTTCATTCTCTCTATCCGAATGATTATACTTCATATTGACGATGTTTTATTTCTTTTTCACGAGGATGATTTGATCGCATGAATTGAGCTTGTTTTGCAGAGAATAAGAGCGCACACTAACACTCCGCTATCGATAGAAATAATGCCTAAAAGCATGATCCAAAATCGATATGAGTCCATCGACCTTGATACTTTTTCAATGGTTTGGGTCTAAGTGGTGGGTTGGCGATCATCTTTCTACGTCCTAAGAGCAAGGCGCATAAAAACACCATCTACACCGTTGCACTCTTGAACGAGATGCAAGAGTATACTATTATCGGTAGCTTGGGTCCAAATAGAAGTTGAATCCCTTCAAATCTGACGTCCTAGAAGCCTAGTGTATTCGTAAATCAGTAAAAGAAGAATAAAGAAAGAAAGAAAAAAATGGAATGAAAGAATAAAGAAGCTCGAGAATAAAACAAGTATCCTCTTTAATTTTGTGATTAGCATTTGTTTGAAGTCTTGTTTGGTAGATAGAGTTGTGTTTTCTCACTTAGCTCGTCTTTGATTTACATTCTTATAGGTAGCCATGGTGAACCTAAGATGAAGACTGAAAGTTATTAGACCAAAATTTGTTCTAATTTGTTTTTCTGATCGATTAGGTTTGCTTTAGCGGTATTTCTAGGGGAAAATGGAATTCTCGCATTTTATATCTCCCACGTGTTCCACGTTTATGTTTGCTTAGGGACAAGCAAACATTCAAATCTGGGAGATTTTGATCATCTCGTTTTCGTGCACGATTCTCGCATGGTTTTAGAGACATTTATAATGATAATTGCGAAGGTTGCGTGTGAATTTGTATTTGTTTTACTTGTTTCAGTGTTTTTTATATTCTTATAGGTTTTAATGCGTTCATTTCAAATCTAAGGAGCGTACACGGGACATAATTCGACATTGAAGGTCACAACGGATTGAACGGAACAAGAAATGGACAAGTCATGGCCGAGCATGATCAAGTGCACGACTAAGCATGCATCAAAGGACACAACCCGGTCGAGCATGATCAAATGCACAACCAAACGCTCATCCTCACCTAGTGCACGACCGGGCGTCCTAACCAGCACGGTCAGTCATCCTCCTTGGTGAAGCATCACGATCGGGCTTTGTGGAGAGCATGGTCAGGCATCCTCCTTGGTGAAGCAAGAGCACGCTCGGGCTATCATTGGAGCACGGTCGGGCATTTGATGCAGGTTCATCCCCGTAGCTTGTGCACGGGTCGGGCATTCCAAGAGCAGGGTCAGGCATCCTCCCTTGAAAGCAGCACGGCCGGGCATCAAGGATAGCACGGTCGGGAAATGAGCAAATCAACTCACCTATTCGCACGGGATGAAGCATGCCTGACCGGGCATGACATGGAGCACGGTCGGGCATGACTTTGTAAAACGGCTTACCAAAAAATTTGGTGAAAATGAGTTGACCAAGAGCTTCCAATTCAAATTATAAAGCCTCAAGGGCAGAAGGCATTGAGAGGGAATCCATCCACCATCCAGAACACACAATTCACAGCCACCATCCACCCATAGAGCCCCCTTGACGGGAGGCACACAAGTAGTCGGGGATTGATTCGGGATCATCGCTCGTTTGATATCTCTATGCTCTTTACTCTACTGATTTCGTTTATGTTATTTAGACTCATGAGTGAGTAGTAGAATTGTTTTAGGAGAAGAGATTAGCCTATGGCTATCCCGGAACCATATTTGATTCGTTTATGAATGCATTTTCCCCTTTTGTTTATCTATTCTTTGTTTGAGCGCTTAATGACTTGTGTTTACGAATGGCCACGTATATGCATGTGTTAGGGATTAGGAGGAGGACTGAAAGGTGAATTCTAGTCCTAGAAGATCATGCTTAGAACAATTGAGACTAGGTCAGAAAAGTAGGGTAGTAACGGTTGAGGGTTAAATCAGGCAAATCATGAATCGTAATGGGGTTTAGTTGGGGTGTCAGCCACGAAAGTAGGGGATGTCTCAATCTAGCCACGTTCCTATGCCTTGAGAGAGGGTAGGTTCTACATTAGGATCATCTGCCTTAGGTATCTTGATAGGAAATGCACGATTAGATATATCGGAGATAGGTTCCGGAGACTATGCGGTGAAACCGGATTCTAGAACGTTTGCCTATTTGTTTAGAACTCGTTTATGCACTGCATATTCATCCACTTCATCATTGAATCTCATCATCCTTATTCCTTCGCAGCAAGCATTGATTCTAGTTTTGATTCTTAGATCATGTTATATTAGTCCTCGTGGGATCGACACCTTGATTACTACACACGTGTCGTGCACTTGCGAGTAATTTAGGTTAACTTGTTTAACTTGACATGCATCAAGAGTTAGCAATTATTCCTCCGATTTCATGCTAACACATCCTATCGAAGTAAAAAATCTCTTGGATCAAATCAAAACAAGAATTGTTGATATAAATAGTTTCTATGTTATTCTTTTTTCGAACTTTTAATTCTTGTATGAAAGTGCCCTCAAAATAGAAGATATTAAAATACATTATCTCTTCCAACAAATATTGATTCACAATCGATCCTTAAACCATAGCTTTATTTTTTGCCTTTTTATTTGAATGGAAGAAAAATCTTTCGATGGATACATCCATCTAAAATGAATTTTCTCAGTGAGTATTCTCTCATTTGGAAAAAGGATTAACAATTGTTTCATCGTATCGAATAACGAATATGTGAAATACGTTTTCCAATTAGCAGAATACCGTAGTTGTATTTCTCTTAAATACCTCACAGTTTGTTTCTATTTAAAATTTTCGAGCAATTATTTCTGAAGTATAGATTGATTCCACATAAATTGTCATGCACAATACGAGGTGGAAGCTCTGAAAATAAAATTGGGAAGAGTTTGCGCATCAAAACACGAAAATCATGACTTTTCATGCTCTTGAGTTTTGAACTTGCAATATTAACACATTAGGAATTTTTCAACACATATCCATTGAATATTAATGTATTCCCCGAGCCATTTCAATAACATAGTCTTTTCAAGACTATATAATATAAATGTCGGTATAATCATCTTTCTATTGCATAACTCTAACTATGATCTTTGACATTTTACCGCCAACTCCTTCATTGATTATATATTATCTTTCACTTTTTCCATACCATTTAAAATCATGTTGATAATGTTATCGAATAAGGTTTTCTTAATATGTATAACATCCAAATTATGTCGAAATGTGATGAGAACCTAGTGGTGGCTCCACCATAGATCGTACATGGGCCGATCACTAGAACAACAACAAAGAAGTTGAGGGATTCACACACTCAAGTGGACGTGGAAGGAAAACCCATGGGTGGAGGAGGGCTAAAATCGCTCGACCTGATCACAAATTCGCTTGGCCCTAGTGAACCCACTAAGATAAGATACGACTGATGCGATTAGCCTTACCAGAGGAGTGCTCGACCTGAGCAAACCCACTGAACCAATGGAGCATGCAGAACGATTGACCGCTCGACCGGAGCTAAGGGACTCGATTGAATTTTGGAGAAGTCGACCAAGCATTATTGTTGCTCGGTCGAACATACTTTAGTTTTTGCAGAATTAGGATTAAGACTTCAACAACTCTTGATCGAGCCAGTACACCTCTCGTTTGAGCATTGGGGCCTATTTTAGATCATTTTTATTATTTTATTAAGTTTTCATTATTCTTTGGTCCACATAAATAGAGGACCCTCATATGACATTACTGCCTAAGTTTTAATCACTAAAATTTATTTCTTCCTTGCTAATTTTTGAGATTTAGCTATCGAACTCTTGGAGAGATTTCGGACTGTTCATTGATCTATCAACACTAGATCACAAGTGTTGTGGTACTTTTTCGCACGTTTGAGGTTCTTTAGCTGGATGGTAGTCGGGGTTTAGAACGTCCTTTCTTCATAAAGAAAAGTTCTAGGTTCTATCGGGTTGCTGGTGGATTTCATTTCAATTCCATCTACCTAACAATAGAACATCTATATAGTATCATATAAAGTGGTATCAGAGTTTCGTTCTCGCGTTAGCATATCATGCTTTGTTTCTATCATTTTGTTTTTATTCTAGATATATTTTTCATTCAGTTTGATTCAGTTTAGTTTTGTTTTGTTTTGTTTTTATCGTTTTTTTAGAAAAGGCATGAAAAAAAAGGAAAAATGCTAGAAAAAAGGGAAACAAAAAAAACAAAAAATGAAAAACACCAAAAGAAAAACAATTAAAAAAGGAAAAGATAAAAAATAAAAAACACAAAACGAGAAAGAAGAAAGAAAAGAAAAAGGCAAAAAAATTGGTAGAAAAGAGAAATAATCCTTAGGATAAATAGAAACTTAGTTAAAATTATATGTATCATAAATTTAAAAAGTTTTACTTAAGTATCTACTTTAGACACGTGTAGTGCCAAGATTTAGTTTGAGATAAATTGAACGAAATACTTTTCTAAAAGAATGTGAGGTTCATTTATCTTAGTTTTCTTTTATATTTTCTATTTAAACTTTCAAATATCTAGTTTTAGGAGTCAACACGATGAACCTGTTTACGGTGAGGGAGCCACCTCGATAAAAAAAAAAATTATGAACAAATTCTGGCGCATGAGGCATGACTTCAACCAACGAATGGGTCAGATGGAGGAAGTAACACACGCGAATCGCCTAGAGCAACCACATGGGTGGCCACGTGCAGCTCTTAATCCATATCCTCTAGACATGGATGAAAACTAGTATGTCGAGGTGCTTGACGAGGGTTATGACTATCCCAAAAGGAATTACCAATGCGTAGGAACTCAGTTCGATGATGATATCAACATCATCAAGATGTAAATTTCTACGTTCATCGGGAATAATGGTCCCGAAACCTTTTTGGAATGGGAATGGAAAACGGATATGGATTTCGAGAGCCATCATTATCCCGAGCTCGAGAAGGTGAAACTGAATGTAGCCAAGTTTAGTGCCTATGCACTGGTGTGGTGGGATCAACTCACGTATTTTCGAAGGCATTTTGGAAAGCGTGGAATCACCACTTGGGACGAGATGCATACCATCATGCGATATCATGTTTTACCTCCTCACTATCATCGAGAGACGAGTCAACATTTGAGACGATTGGTACAAGGTAGTAGAAGCGTGAAAGACTGCTACAAAGAGATGGACTTCTTCATGATATGAACCAATGTCATTCAGAGTTCTAAGTGGGTCATCAACCCGGGGGTTAACCCTAATCCAACCCGCAAAAGTGTGAGATATATTTTTTCAGCCCATATAAAAAATGGGCTCATGGGCTGGGCCAAAATTTTAGTCGACCCATATAGGTTAGCCCATATGGGTTATAGGTCAACTCGCAGACTAGATTAAAGTTATATATTAATTTTATATAATTTATATGTATAATATTAATAACATATAATTATAATATTTTTTATAGAACACAAAATATAAATATAAGTCATCCATGAAGATGAAAATTATGTTTGAAATTTCAACATTCAAAATAGTTAGTTAAATGTTGTTTTTTGAAATTTTAGACTTTTATTTGGTTATCTATGTTTTTCGGAATTATTTTAATGTTTTGATATTTCAAAGTATTTAGATATTTTTATTAAAATTTTTAGATATTTATTTAAATTATTTACAACTTTTTAGAAATTTTTATAATTTATTTACTATATAATTGCACAAAAAAGTTCAACCTTATAACTCGTGGGGTTTGGTGGGTTATGTTGGCTCAAAAATTTACAGTCCATTTAAAATATGAGTTGGGGTGGAATAATCTAAATATAACCCACTCTGTGGTGGGTTGGACTTGGCTGGACTGGGCTAACCCATTTAACATCTCTAAATGGCCTCGCCATGGATCGATTTATAGGTGGCCTTAATCCTGATATTCAAGATCGCGTGGAAACCATCATTATGTGAATATGAAAGATCTTTTACACTTAGCTATGAAGATCGAAAGGCAACTCTAACGCATAGAAAGGGAAATTCATGAGCACAAGAGGTCATATATTAGCAGCAAAATTGATCCAAAACACGAGACGCCAAAATGTAAGATACCCATGAAACCCCTACATGTAATCGAGATATTATATGCTTTAAATGCCAAAGACGTGGACATTACGCCAATTGTTTTCCGAACAAGAGGACTATGATCGTACGCGCGGATGGAGGATATGATACAACATCGGATGAGGATGTGGAACCTAAGGTTGCAGAGTCAGATGAAATTGGTGAGGAGTATGAATTTGAAAAGGGTGAATTGCTTGTAGTGCGTCAAGTCCTTAACCTACATGTTGTAGAAGATTCGATGGAGCTACGAGAAAAATCTTCTATATATAGTGACTTATAAAAAACAATGTGTGTAGCATCACCATAGATGGTGAGAGTTGCACGAATGTGACAAGAACTGCGCTTGTTGATAAGTTAGGGCTCGTCATAACAAAGCATCCAAAGCCATACAAGCTTCAGTGGATAAACGAAAATGGGGAGACTAAGGTACATCGTCAGGTAAAAGTTTCGTTAGTATTGGTATGAACAAAGATAATGTTCTATGTGACATTGTACCGATGCAAGCTGGGCACTTATTTGCTAGAAAGGCCGTGAAATTTTGATACACAAGCTCAACATGATGGCTTCACCAACAAATACACGTTTAAATTCAAGGAGAAGCAAGTCCGGTTAACACCCTTCACACCCAAGAAAGCCGACGAGGATCAATTAGAGCAAGTGACACGGTGACAACATTCTTGTTACGTCAACCGATGAATGTGCTCACACAAAAAGAGGCTACACATCCTAATAAAATCATTCCTTCATATAGTGATGATCTTCAATTGTTACAGGGTTCCAAAGAAAGAACCATCAGATAAAGAGCTAAATGCGGAAGCCGGAATGGTGTCTTGTGATTGGTGGATGAATAAAAGGCTCGGTGGATGAAAGGCTCAAATCATAACATAAATTCCCTTATAAAAACATTACAATCTCCATTCTTCATCATACTGATTGAACCGTTTTGTTGCAGCCGAAGGATTGGATTTGAGGAGAAATCATTCTAAAGGAGGGGGATGATGGGAACCTAGCCGTGGCTCCACTGTGGATCATACAAGGGTCGATAACTAGAATAAGTGCAAAGGAGCCAAGGGATGTGCACACTCAAATAGTCGTAGGATAACCTATCGGTGGACGAGGACATCAAGATGAGTTGAGTCAAGACTACAAGGTCCACCTACAAGGAGAAAAGGTCGAGAGGAGCGAGAAGCTAGAGGAACTAAAAAGGTGCTAGACCTGAACAGGAATCACTTGACCCGAGGGAACCAGTAGACAAGAGACGATCGATGAGCTCGACTCGAAAAGAGGAGCGATCTACCCAGGGGAACCCATTGGACCAAGGGAGTAAGCGAAATGATTGACCACTCAACCAAGCAATAAGGGACTTGATCGAGCATTAGAGAACTCGATTGAACATTGTTATTACTCGGCCATACGTACTTAGTTTTTTTCGGAATTAGGGTTAAACCTAAATGGTGCTCGACCGATCATTTGAGTCGGTTTTAGTTAAGTTGTCTTATTTTATTAAGTTTTCATTATCATTTTGTCTCTATAAATAATGACCTTTTGTATGACATTATTACGTAAGTTTTTATCAATAAATTTGTCTTTTTCCTTGCTAATCTTCGGTATTTTGCTATTGAACTCTTGTAGAGATTCTGGCTTGTTCACTGATTTATCAACACTAGATCACAAGTATTGTGGCGTCATTCGTTATATTTGAGGTTCTCTAGTCGAGTTATGGTTAGGATTTAGGAAGTCCTATCTTCAGAAGACAAGTTCTAAGTTCTACTATCGGATTGCTAGTGAGTTTCATTCTTATTCCATCCACCAAATAATAGAAAGTCGATCCAGAATCATATCACAATGTGAGTATTATTCAATAAAATACATCCTAATTTGCATAAACAATACCCCTTCCCTTTTTATCACATTTAAAAAAATAGAGATATACAATAGAAGTTAAAGAAAACAAATATATTCCATATAGAACATTGATTGTCTATACGGACTAAATCTTAGGGGTTTAAAATGAGCTAGCTCAGCTCAACTCGGCTCAGCTCGCCTTTATCTTACCAAAAACTGAGCTGGTTCAGCTCAGCTCATTTTTAAACTAGCTAAAAATTCCCAAGTCGGCTCAGCTTGCTTTAGCTCACCAAATAACGAGTTGGCTCGCGAGCCAGACTATTTAATTATTTTGAAAGAGTTGTAATATAACATATCATATGATAATGATCATCAAACGAACCACATAAAATATCGAAAATATGACCAACAACTATTGAACATTGAACAGGATCAGAAGTGTGGTGAGGAGAACGATGAGGAGAAGACAAAAGGGATGATGGAGCAATGAAGAAGAGATGACGAAACTGAGGAGACGATGACGTGCGTGAACAAGACGTGATGCGGGGAAGAATGAAACAACGTGAAGAAGAGATGAAGACGGTGAGGACACGACGGTCTGAAGAAGACGTTCTACAGAAAAGAAAGAAGTGTTGCACTGTTACGATGAAGATATAAACAGTGTGAAGAAAGATGACGACAGTGAAGAGATGACGGTGTGAAGAAGATATTCTATAGCGAAGAAAGAAGTTTTGCACTGTTACGATGAAGACATAAACGGCGTGAAGAAGAGATGACAAAGTGAGGAGATGATGGCATGAAGAAGAAGTGTTGCGATGAAGAAAGAACTGTTGCGATGAAGACAGAATAGAAACAACATGAAGAAGATTGTTGCGGAGAAGAAAGAATGTTGCAGTGAAGAATAGATGACGACAATGATGAAACGTCGTGCGGCCGCCGAACGGGAAAGAGAATGTCTTGAAGCAACACAACATGTGAAGAAATCGACGACGGTGTGGTGTAGGAATAGGAAAAGTCGTGCGTTGGGTTGAAAAAGAAGAAAGAAAAAAAACAAATTTTACTTTTTTCTTTATTTTGATATAAAAATATATTAATGGATAAGAAAAAAGAAAATAAAATACTATAATATATATTAAGAATACATTATTCTTTCTTAAATACAAAAATATATATATAATATGCAAAAAAGGACAATATGTGATTTTGTATATGATTTTTTTCTCAGTTCGCGAGCTAACTCGTCTAAGCTGATACTCGTTTTCGGCTCAACTCGTCAGCTCTTTGTTTAAATGAGTTGCAAAATATCCAGCTAGACTTGCTTAAATATGGTCCGAGCTAGAGCTGACTTGCGAGCCAACAACTAATTTTACATCCTACTGAATCTATCCATCTTAAATTGCACTACAACATATATTTTCCTTCATTTTAAAATATCATGCAACTTTTTTTGCAATGTAAATGTTCCTGATGATTTATATAACCCCTTTAAATATTTTTTCTTGTAGTATATTTCTAGACTTTAGTTATTTTTCAATAGGTAGTCACAGAAAATTTGAAAATAAATCCATAGAATTCTCTACCTCATTATAATTCACTTTTACATTAATATGTCCAAATTATAAAAATAAACATTACTAACATTAGCGACAACTTTTGTTTTTCCATATCCAAAAGGTTTAATAATCATCTCAAATCATTGTTATTTGAATTATTGGTAGAATATAATGTTAAAACATATTATATTTTAAGAAAATAAAATTTTTACATAAAAAATGTATTGATGTGTATAAATAAGTAGTTTTTTCTTATGACACATCGTGTGGTTGGAGTACACACATACGAATTTTTATCCATATCGTATGGAAGATATAGATACTGTTGTATTAAAACACAATATCATCGTCATTTTGTTCCATTAGATCATCCTTTGAGACACAACAAAATAAATTTTAAGAAGAATAAGGTGGATAAACATGCACCACATATTTTGACGTGAGATGAGATATTATTTGAGTGGTTAGATGTCATAGTGGGTTAAAAATATTGTTGATTACGGTGGCAATATACATGGTGAAATCACAGGAGTTAAAGATTATCATAATTGATATAAACACAATATTTTTTGGATTCCCTGTATTAATGAGACATCTCCTTCATCATACTCTTAATGTGATTTATATTGAGAAAATTTTATATGATTACATTATCAATATTATAACATATGTGTCTAGAAAGTTAAAATTTACCATAAAATAAAAGTTAGATATAAGCAAAATATGTGCACGAAATAATTTTGTACTAAGTAAAGATAACAAAATACATGTACCAAATATAGCTCGTTATATTGATTACAAAGGTGAAAAGTTAAGCATTCTACGCTAGATGAATGGGATATCGGATCCTTCACAAGTTGCACGAGGACAAACAACGAGAGGTAAGGCATAGGATCTTGAAGACATGTTTCGAGGAGCAATGCAAAGAAGTTTCGAGATAAGTTTGCACAATTGGGTATGAAAGAATGGCTAAAAACCACATGAGAACTCCCAAGAACACTTAGAAAATACTACAAGAAGTCTGTACAAGGAGATGCGGTCGAAAGGAGCAAGAAACATGAGCATTATACAACGTTTGGTTAGTGCAGATTTTTGTTCGACCAAGACACTCGGATAGAGCAAGAAACGCTCAACCCAAACATTTTATATAGTCCATTTTCTTTAATTTTTTGGGTTAATACTTATGCGGCACTCGGTCGAGCACCTCGTTTGAGCGATCTTACCGCTCGACCGAGCGATTTTACCGATTTTTGTTAAGTTAGCTTATTTTATTATGTATCCATTATTGTTTAGTCCCTATAACTAGAGGACCCATTATGTGAAATTTAAAAAATTTTATAACGATTAAAGATTTTCTTTTTTTTTTCTAATCATATAGATTTATCTACTGAACTCTTGGAGAGATTCTAAGGTTTTCACTGACTTATATCAACACAAGATCACAAGTGTTGTGGCACTGAGGTTCTCTAGTCAGGTTGTAGTAGGGTTTAGAACCTTTTTTTTAATTAAGTTCTAAGTTCTACTATCGGATTGTGATATCACCTATTTTATTATAGTATTTTAGTTCATTTTCATACTTAGTTTAATCATTCATTTAGGATTTACCGAGCATTAACCATCATTTAGTCCTTTTCTAGCGTTTTCTTATGTAATTGCAGGAAATGAAATATCGGGGTACAAATATGAGTAAATGAAGCAAAAATCACTTTCCTATCAACTATACACGGTTAGCATCTAAAGATCTTCAATCAAATAAGAAAAATGGAAGCAAGGACGGCTAGATTACAAAGAAGACACACTGCCACAAAAAGGAAATAGACGGCTCACAGAAATGGAAACTTAGGCCGCGACTCACAAGAATGGAAACTTTCGGTTGCTGGAAAAAAATAAGAAGAGCACGGTTGGAACATGAAAAGGAAACATGGTTTACATAAAATAGAAGCAAGTTGTTGGAACAAAATGTAAACTTCCAACCGCCTACACAAAAATGGAAAGATAGTCGCCTACACAAGAATTAGAAACTGCAACCGTTGGAGATAGAAAATAGAAATGGTTGCTGGAACAATAAATGGAAACGCATGGACAAGAGAAAGAAGACATCCAGCCAAAGAGGAAAGGATATAAAAGAAAAGGAAACCGTTGCTGCACAAGAGGAAAAGGAAACACAAGCTGTTGAAGAAATGGAAGCCGAGAAAATGGAAACTAGTAGAAAGAGGAAAGGAGGACGAAAAGGAAAGGGCTGGAGAGCTTAGATTCCACTAAAGAGGAAAGAAAGAGAAAATGACAAAAAGGAAAGAGGAAAGAGGATGAAAGGGTCAAGAAGAAAACTTGAATTTCGGACAGAAGATACACCATCCCACACACAACACACGAGAGAGAAGAAGAGAGAGAGAGCAGCATGCCGGAAGGTTGGAGACGGGGCAATGAACTCGCAACACGGAGGAGATATTGAAGACATCGGTATTAGAATAGGGAGTAATCTCGTTCTTTATCTATGTTGAATATATATTTCTTTTGCATTTTGTCTTCTAAGTCCATGTCCGACTAGTTTAGTAGCTACGGGGTTAGAGAGCATTGTCGATATGTAATGAAGTCTTGTTTTCAATGCTTGGTGATTTTTAATGCTTTTATTCTTGTACGCAATCTAAATTAATGATTATGGTATTTGATCGTTTTTTCAGAATGATTGGTTGTTCTTAATACTTTCGTTCTTGCACGCAACTTGAATGAATAATTGTAGAAGTCTAATGAATCTACTCCAGGGGATTAGACTTTAGAAATTAGCCATGATGTAGGATCTCAATTGATTTAGAATCTACGCAAGGCCGGTCAATTGGATCTAGGGATTAGGATAGCGGTCTTAATGCATCTAGTAGGTGAGATTACGCAGTTGGAAGACTGGTAGTATGCATGCTAGGTAGCGGACAAGTCTACGCCAGTCAGTTCCAATATTAGAGCTTCAATTCCCTGAACTCGTGATAATATCTAAGACCAATGATCATGTTAGAGCTTCATTGCATCATCGTGCATCTCTCAAAACATGTGGTATTTAGTTAATTGAATTTAATCCGTTAATTAGTTAATTTAGCTTTATTTTCATTCCAAACACTTATTAATTTTAATCGTCCTATACATTAGTTTACTAGCTTTAGAGTTGCATCGATTCCCTACTGTTCGACCATGATACTACACGATCCGTATTTTTTTGGAAGCGTTAGACTAGATAATTATCACTTGAGATCAACCACATCAGGTTGCTAGTGGGTTTCATTCAAATTCCATCATCCCGACAATAGAATGTCAATCTAGTATGATATCATGTGGTATCAACCTCATTTTTGTGTTAGCCTATTCAGGTTGTTTATATCTGTTTATTTTTATTGTATTTATATTTTTTCTCTATTTTTAGAGATTTAGCTTAGTTTTGTTTTGTTTTTATCTTTCAAAAAAAGGAAAAACACAAAAAATGAAAAACCAAAAAAGAAAAAGACAAAAGAAAACCACAAAAAATGAAGGAAAAAAAATAGGAAAAACAACCAAAAGAAAAACCATAAAAAGGAAGAAAGGAAAAAGGAAAAAGAACAAAAAAAATAAAGAAGAATAGAAAAGGAAAAAGCCCAAAAAAAACAAAAAAGAAGGGTAGATAAGAAATAGAAAGAGTCGTTAGGTAGAAATAGAAGTATAATAATTTGGGAAATTTAGCTTATTCACTTGGATGTCTAGATCTATTTGATATTATCGAAAATTAGCTTTGAATTTTTTATTGAGTTCCAAACTAAACCGAAGAAGAGAAGTAAAGAGAAAGACATGAGAGTGAGTGAGAAAAAAACTGAGTGAAACACTTTTCTGAAAGATTATGAGATTCGTTCATTTTCTTTTTCTTTCAATCATTTATGCTCCAACTTTCGAATGTCTAGCTCAAGAAGCAACACGATGAACCCACTTTCGAGGGAGACGCCTCGATACAGTTGTTGATGAACGAATTTAGACACGTGAGGTAAGATTTCAACAAACAACTGGGTCGGATTGAAGAAACAACACGTGGGATTCCCCTTGAACAACCAAGGAGGAGACCATACACAATTCAAAATCAATACCCTCTAGACATGGATGAGGAGGAGTATTATGGAATTCTAGACAAGGAGTTTGATCGTCCCATGAGACGCAATCAACATAGGAGGGATCGAATCGGTGATGATATCAAGTTCGAGATTCATATTTTCATTGGACGAAATAATAAAAAAGCATACTTAGAGTGAGAGAGGAAAATATAGATGGTTTTTAATCTCCATAGGTATTCTAAATTCACAAAAGTATAGTTAACTTCAGCTAAGTTCATTGAGTGTGTGCTTGCATAGTAGGTTGAGCACACTCGCTCACATCAGTGATATGGAAAGAAACTAATAGTGATGTGTGATTAAATGCGTGCAGTGATACGATGTCGATATGCACCCTTTTATTATCGTAGAGAGGCAAATCAACATCCACGATGATTAGCTCAACGGAATCAAAGCATAGATGACTCCTATAAAGATACATCCAGAGCAAGAGCACAAGGTACCAACAAAACTACTATACGTAACCGTGAAATTATGTCTCGAATGTCAGGATCGAGGTCACTATACCAAAGAATTTCCAAATCCACGGTTAGTGTTGGCACACACGGATGGTGAACATGTGATAGAATCAGATGATGTTGTGGTACAAGAGGATTACCATGTGAGGACCATGAGGCAGCAAAGGACGAATCACATTTAATGCAGCAAGTCTTGGAATTACACGACATGGAGGAGAAATTACTAAGGGACAAGAGGTGTGAGCATTTGAGTGACCATGAGATCTTAAGATAAATCTAAACAAAGGCATGTGAGAGCACATCCGTAGGAATAACGTTTCTTTCTTTGAGTGTGAGAGAGAAAGTGATCTTTATACCTTAATTGATGAATGTGCTTACACACAAAAAGGTGTCTAGTTTTGTTCCTAATTCATTACATGGTTATCGATGTGGTTTTTAGAAGAAGAATCACCACATAAAGCAAAGGGACTAGATTTAGTGTAGCCAAGAGATGAGGTTCGGGTGCATGCGCGCAAAAAAAAAGCTCATATAGAGGAAACAATCATAGCTTCTGATGCAAGTAGATGGACCCTTTAGAGTTCGCAAATGCACCAATTTCCAAATTAAATGACTGAATTTTAGGAAAAAACGTTTTAAAGAAAGGGAATGATGTGAACGAATTTTTGGATCCGACACAAGTTTCATGACGACAAACAACGAGGGACAAGGCAAAGAAGCTTCAAGATATGTTCGAGCGGGGACACACAATGAGGAGCAAGGCAAACAAGTTTCAAGATGAGTTCGCACAATTGAGCATGAAAGGATGGCTAAGAACCGTACGAGAACACCTAAAAACACTTAGAAAAAAAAAGAATTCCCTACAGGGCGAGAGGGCCAAAAGGAGAAAGAAACAGGAGCATCAAGCAACGTTCGGCTGGTGCAAATTTTTGCTCAGCCAAAATACTCGTCCAAAGCAAGAAACGCTCGACCCGAACATTTTATTTAGTCTATTTTCTTTCATTTTTCGATTTTTAGGGTTAAGACATATTCGGCTCCCATCCATTTTCTTTCTTTTTTTTCAGTTTTTAGGGTTAGCTTATTGTATTTTGTTTTTCATTATTGTTTGGTTCATATAAATAAAGAACACATTGTATGACATCTAAACAAAGTTATAATGAATTGAGAGTGTCTTTTCTTTGCTAATCCTAGAGATTTAGCTATCGAACTCTTGGAAAGATTCCGAATTATTCGCCGACTTATGAACACTAGATCGTAAGTGTTATGGTGTCATTCACTATGTCAAAGGTTCTCTAGTCGGACTGTAGTCAAGGCTTAGAACCTCTTTTTTTGGAATATAAGTTCTAGGTTCTACTATTTGGTTGCTGGTGGATTTTATTCCAATATCATCCTCCTAACAATAGAACATTGATCCAGGATCATATCACATTCTTTGTCTCCTTTTCTCGACATCATCGCCTTCTTTCTATCTCTCTTTTAGCGACATCATCGCCCTCTCTCTTTTCTCAGCATCATCCACTCTCTCACCATTTTGCTTTGATTTTTAAAAATTATTTGTGTTTTTTTGTTGAATTCAAGATGTTGGGAGGTATATTTTTATATTTCAATTATCTTCAATTTATTTTGGTTATCTTAATCAATTTTGCATTATTTTGTATGATGGAGGCTTTATAGAGGTTTTTTCAGTGATTTCTAGGTATCATTACTATTTAGATTTGAAATTTGGTAACTTTTTAAGATGATTAGGTTGGTTTGGATGTCAATTTGGTTTGGGTTGGTTTTGGGTCGTGAGAAAAATATCGAAAGATGAAAGAATTTTATGTGTATTTCCCATGAAATGTTTATAAGAATATATACAATTCAAAAATTACTACACAAAAAAGAAGGTATCAGAAAATATCAAGAGCGAATATATTCTTTCCGTAACAAAGGAAGAAAATCAGGAGCAAATATATTCTTTCCATCATGAAGGATGGAAATAAGGAGAGAATATATTCTTTCCGTAACACCCCTCACCCCCCTCAAGTTGGTGTGTGTAAGTAATGAACGGCCAACTTGTCGATGAAATTATCAAATTCTTTCTTGCCCAAGGCTTTGGTAAAGATGTCAGCCAGCTGAATGTGTATAGAAATATGACAACGGGTGATAGTATTTGCTAGTATGGAATCTCGGACCTAATGGCAGTCGACTTTGATGTGCTTCGTCCGCTCATAGAAAACAGGGTTGGCACTAATATGAAGAGCCGCTTGACTATCACAATATAACCACATGGGACGTGAATGTCGTATCACAAAATTAGCAAGAAGCATCTTTAGCCAAACGAGCTCACACGTGGTTTATGTCATAGTTCGATATTCAGCTTTGGCTGAAGAACAAGAGACAACATTATGTTTCTTTGTTTTCCAAGAAATCGGAGAGGTACCCTACTGTATGAACCATCCCGTGTGTAATCGTCGAGTCAATGGACATACTGCCAAATCAGAATCACACGAAGCAGTAATCTGCAAATCGATATCAGAAGGAAGTAAAATACGTTGACCAGGATTGCCTTTCAAGTATCGAACAATGCGAATCGCTGCGTCCCAAAGCTCCTATCGATGAACGGTCATAAACTAGGCCAAGGTGTGAACCGTGTAAGCTAAATTCGGATGTGTGACGCCTAAGTAGATCAAACGTCCAACAAGTCTCCTGTAGGCCGAGGGATCCTCGTAAAGATCGCCGGATGCTAGAGACAATCGGTGATTCTGATCCAACGGAAATCCTACCGGTTTGGCCCCGAGGATACCCGTTTCAGAGATGATATCCAATGCGTATTTCTGTTGACAGAGATAGATACCAGAGGAACTTCGTGCCACCTCAATTCCTAAGAAATATTTGTGAGTGCCAAGATCTTTCATATGGAAGCAAGACCCAAGGTACCATTTGAAAGCTTGAATCGCATAAGCATAATTGCCCGAGATGATCAGATCGCCGACATATACAAGGATGTGTAGCCGTACGTGGCCGACAGAAAAAATGAAGAGCGAATGATCAGAATAAGACTGTCGGAAACCATAATGCTTGAGAGACTCTCCCAACATCGCAAACCAACAACTAGGAGCTTCTTTCAAATTGTAAAGCAATTTTCAAAGTCTACAAACCTTCGAAGGATCTGACAGAGGAAAGCCGGGAGGAGGTTTTGTAAATGATACATGTATAGGGGTATATAAGTCTTTTTGTAATTAGATCTATTATTGTGTAATTAGGTCTAACTTTGTATATTTAGCCGTTTTGGCTCATTTGAATCTATTATTCAGATCTGATTTCATCATGGTATCAGAGCAAAAAGTCTAACGACGTAACAAACTCTCCTAAAAATCCGGCCGCCTCTCCTCCCCTCTCCAACCGCCGCCGCCGCCACTCTTTCTTGTGGCCGCCGATCACCTCTCCCTATCCTCCGGACGTTCATCCCTCTCCTCCCTCCCCAACCATTGTACCATCACGTACGACCCTTAACAAAACGGAAAACGCATCAAAACCCTAAAATTCCGGCCACCGTCCTCCACCCCCCTTACCGGACCGATTTCACCGCGTCCCGGGTCGCCGCGAGTATCTTGTCCCACGCCGCACTCCGTTGCTGCTCCATCACCGGTATCCTCTCCTACAAACCCTAGATCTACTATTCAAACCCTATATCTAAATCTCCAAACCCTAATTTGTGCCCCTCTTGCTCCACTTCCACCGCCTAGCCCGTTATTCTCGCGTCCCGGATCGCTCCTCCTCCTTCGTCCCGCATCGCGTCCGCCGGTTACCCCGTTGCGGCCACTGATCCTCTCTCAATCTACCCTAGATCTAATCTAAGATCTAACCCTAGATCCACAATACCAAACCCTAGATCTTGCATCTCTTGCTCACCGCCTCCAAAACCGTAACTCATGGCCGACCAAACAAGTCATTCTACCGCCCGTGTTTCCGATGCGGCCCCGACCTTCGATCCACAACATCCGCTCAGCACTCTTCTCACCATCAACATGGCCAACATCACCAAACGGACGCCGACCAACTTCCTCACGTGGGATTCGTGCCCTTCTTGAAAGCCATAATCTTCAATGTTTCATTGAGGACTCACGTGGAATGTTCATATTCGTGCCCTTCTTGAAGGCCACAATCTCCAATGTTTCATTGAGGACAACTCCGTTGTTCCTCCGGCCAAGATCCACCGTGATGGAGTGTCCGTCGACAACCCTAATTTTCAGCCATGGAAGCAACAAGACCGTCTCCTCTTTTCAGCCCTATTTGGAGCAATTTCGGCCTCTCTACAACCCCTAATAGCATGCGCCCCGTCCACCTACGAGGCGTGGAAGACGCTTGCCAACACTTACGGCAAAGCGTCTCGCGGCCACCTTCTACAACTCCGTGATAAGATCAAGCGCTCATCAAAAGGATCCCAATCCATTGATGAATACCTACGTGCCATCACCACTACTGCTGATGAGCTTGCCCTATTGGGAAAGCCGCTTGATCACGAAGATGTCCTCGATGCAATCCTAGACGGTCTTCCCGAAGAGTATAAGCCGATTGCGGACGTCATTCGTGCAAAGGATAC
>CM071865.1:32677982-32698416 GCA_036759665.1 Gynandropsis gynandra | reverse complement strand
GATTCTTCTTATGTGTTTTGCAATGCGTGTTGTCGGAATAAAAGTCACAAACTACCTTTTTCCACTTCCACTCTTACCACGTCTCGACCACTTGAAGTTATCTTTTCCGATGTTTGGACATCTCCGATTTATTCCGTTGATGGCTTCAAATACTATGTAATTTTTGTAGATCATTTTACACGTTATTCTTGGTTGTATCCACTCAAAACCAAATCCCAAGTTCGTGACACATTCATTCAATTCAAAACACTTGTTGAAAACAAATTTGACAAACGCATTGCAACACTCTATTCGGATAACGGAGGTGAATTCATTGCCTTACGTTCTTTTCTATCCTCTCATGGCATTTCTCATTTCACGTCTCCACTGCATACTCCCGAACACAATGGTATATCGGAAAGACGACATAGGCATGTTGTCTATCCCTTCTCATGCATTCCTCTATGCCCTTAACCTATTGGTCGTATGCATTTTGTACGGCGGCTTATCTTATTAACCGCCTCCCGACCCCGACCCTAGGTATGTCTTCCCCTTACGAGTGTCTCTTCAAACAACTACCAAACTACACTAAACTTCGTGTTTTTTGATGTCTATGTTACCCTTGGTTACGTCCCTATACAGCGAACAAATTAGAACCTAAATCCGATCCATGTGTCTTCCTTGGGTACTCATCCACTCAAAGTGCATACGTTTGTCTTGATCTGCATAGGTTGCGCATATTTATATCCCGTCATGTCCACTTCATTGAGTCTACCTATCCCTTTGCCGAGCCTACTAAACTTTTCCCACAAACCACCAAGTCACCCACGGTAGCCACCTCTTCAAATAGTGTCAACCCTACACCATCCTTCTCGCCACCACTCATTGCTCCGTTACCGGTTCAGCCCCTAAGCTCGGATTCTTCACCGCTGCAATCTTCTGATATTGGCTCTCCACCTTCGGATCCTCCTCATGTTGAGCCCTCAACGTTGTCACAGTCTTCTGACCTTGTTATCTTGGAGGTGCCACCGCAACGTCCTCGCACAAATTCGCATCCGGTGGTTACTCGCTCAAAGAGTAACCGATCTGCTCTTGTCGCTCAGGTGGAAAGCGAACCGGCTAATATTACTCAAGCCTTGAAAGATCCAAGATGACGTGATGCAATGGACTCTGAGTTACAGGCTTTACATCGCAACCAAACGTGGCAGCTTGTTCCCGCTGCACAAGCAAAGAATATTGTTGGTTGTAGATGGGTGTTTCGAATCAAACGCAAGCAAGACGGATCCGTGGAACGATTCAAAGCTCGACTTGTTGCAAAGGGGTTTCACCAAAGACCGGGCATTGATTATTATGATACTTTCAGCCCGGTTGTCAAACCAACAACCATCCGTGTTATCTTGAGCATTGCGGTCTCCCGTGGATGGTCTCTCCGACAGCTTGATGTTAATAACGCCTTTCTTCAAGGCAGTCTCATGGAGGAGGTATACATGTCTCAACCCCCCGGTTTCATTGATCCTAATCATCCTACTCATGTGTGTAGACTTTAGCGAGCAATCTATGGTCTCAAGCAAGCTCCTAGAGCTTGGTATTCGGAACTTCGCACATTTCTTCTTGCTCGCGGCTTTAGCAACTCTTTGGCGGACACCTCCTTGTTCGTTCTCAACACAACCGCGCTACAATTGTATGTGCTGGTTTATGTTGACGATATTGTTGTTACAGGCAATTGCACATCAAAAGTCCAGCAATTCATTGATGCCCTAGCCGCTCGCTTCTCCATCAAGGACTTGGGTGACTTATCATACTTTCTCGGGGTAGAAGCAACGCGGACGTCTCGTGGCCTACATTTGATTCAACGGAAGTATATTCAAGATCTTCTCAACCGTTGTCTCATGCATGAAGCAAAGCCGATTCCTACGCCCATGACGTCCTCATCTCGTATGACACTTGACATGGGGACTTCCCTCTCCAATCCCACGGAGTATCGGTCCATTATTGGCGGACTACAGTATCTATCTCTTACACAACCGGATGTTAGCTTCGCTGTCAACAAGTTGTCCCAATTCATGCATTCTCCCACGGATGTTCATTGGCAAGCCGTCAAGAGAGTCCTACGTTATCTTGCTGGCACGAAGGATCGAGGTATCTTCCGCCAAGAACACCCTCTCCTTACATGTCTTTACCGATGCAGATTGGGCTGGAGATTCCCTTGATCTCAAGTCCACCGGGGTGTATCTACTCTTCCTTTGTGCGCATCCTATTTCTTGGTCGTCTAAGAAGCAAACCGGACTCTCCCGTTCGTCTACCGAGGCTGAATACCGCTCTATTGCATCCACGGTCGCGGAAGTTCTATGGGTAGTTGCTTTACTATCGGAAGTTGGCATCAAGTCATCATCACCACCTACCATCTACTGCGACAATATTGGAGCGACATACCTCAGTGCGAAGCCCGTCTTTCACTCCCGCATGAAGCACTTGGCGCTAGACTATCTCTTTGTCCGCGGCCTGGTCGAGTCGAATACTCTTTGGATCACTCATTTTCGAGCCGCGGATCAACTCGCGGACATTCTCACGAAGCCTCTCCTGAGACTTCCATTTCAGCTCTTGTGTTCCAAGATTGGACTCACCGAGGGTGCTCCATCTTGAGGGGGCGTGTAAAGGATACATGTATAGGGGTATATAAGTCTTTTTGTAATTAGATCTATTATTGAGTAATTAGGTCTAACTTTGTATATTTAGCCGTTTTGGCTCATTTGAATCTATTATTCAGATCTGATTTCATCAGGTTTCACATAGACTTCTTCATGAACATCCATTTGATGCACCTTCCAATTTTTAGCCGAGGCGAGAGCAAGAAACAGACGAAATGTAACCATCTTCGCAACTTGAGCGAACGTCTCTACGTAATCAATACCTTCCACTTGGTTCTTTCTGAGAACCACCAACCATGCCTTATACCGTTCAATCGACCCATCAAAGCGGTACTTAATTTTAAACACCCATTTGCTGCCAATTGCCTTCTTTCCAGGAGGTAAAGAACCACGAGTCCGTATGAAATTATTTTCCAAAGCCTGTATTTCATTATTCATAGCAGCCCTCCAATTTGCATCTTGAAGAGCATCACGATATGAGTTTGGTTCACGACCCGCAGTCACCGCGATGAGAAACGACAATGTCGTGGAGATAATTTGTCACATGAAACATAACTCGAAATCGGATATTAAGAAGAAGAACATTCGGCGAGAGAGGTAACATGAACCGTGTTCGTGACAAATTCCCGCAAGCGTGTAGATGGAATCTTTGTGCGAAGACCTCATCCTAGTTCTATATTGGAAACCACCAAACTCCTTCGTTCTACGGCCGGTGCAACTGCAGGCTGTTCATTGGCGGGAAGAAGCAGATCGGGCATAGGAGCAGGGGAGCCGAGAATTGCAACAGAGGAGTGTCTAATGATGATGGATCCGAGGAGACGCAAACTGTCGAGTGGTACGAACCCCCTCTGTTTTTGACAATATGTGAACCAGTAGAAGACTGTGCAACAAGGGATGGTCCCAAAACCGAAGATGAGTGCAGATCATCTTCTTCGTTCCAAGACCATTCCGAAAGAATGAGATGCCAGTTTGGTGTTCCCGAGGAATCTTTGGTCGACCAGAAAGGAAATATCGTCTCGCGGAAGACAATGTTTCATGAAACAAAGAAGATCCTTTGATCCAAGTCTTACATACGCCAACCCTTTTGTCCGTGAGGGTATCCAACGAAAGCACAACAGTGACTTCAGAAGGAAAATTTGTCTCCGTTTGTGGACTGATTGTGAACATAGCAAAGCGAACCAAATACCCACAGTGAGTGTAATCGGGTTTCGTTCCATGTAGAAGTTCGAAGGGTGTTCGTCCATCAAGAACCAACGTCGGAGTACAAATAATCAAGTGTGCGGCAGTAAGTACGCAATCACCCCAAAATTCTATGGGCATATTCGCTTGAAACAAGAGTGAACGAGCCACGTTGAGAATGTGAAGATGCTTACGTTCAAACTTGCCGTTTTGTTGCGGATTTCATGCACACGATGTTTCATGTAGGATGTCGTGTTGAAGAAAATATTTACGTAGACACAAGAACTCAATTCCATTACCTGAGCGAATCGTTTTGACCATAGCATTAAACTGTTGAGAGACCATGGTGATAAAGTTTTGTAGATGTGTCGATGTTTCCAATTTTGTTGTCATGAGATATACCCAAATTCCACGAGAATATTCATCAATAATGGTAAGGAAATATTTCGAGTCGGAAAAAGGCGGTGTTCGGTATGAATCCCAGACATCACAATGAACTAGCTCGAAAAGTGATGAGGTTTTATTGAACTTATTGGAAAGAAATTCCATGTCTACTTTACGTGGAGACAAACCTCACACGCATTATTCAACATCCCATCATTACCGCGAAATTGCAAATCAGAAATCAAACTTAAAATCTTTGAAGTGAGGTATCCCATCTGTTGATACCAGAGAACTTGAGATCGAGTGTCATGAGACCGAACTGCAGCAACATTCTCCACACCCCAGAAAAAGGAAAGCCCCCCTTATTGCTCACTCAATCCAATCATCATCTTGGTGAGTCGGTCCTGAATGATGCAGAATTTGTTAGCGAACTGAACTAAGCAATCTGACTGACCAAGCAGTTGAGAAATGGAGATAAGATTGTAACTAAATCCTTCAACAAAGAACACATCTCGCCGACGAAACCCAGAACTGAGATCAACACAACTCTGACAAACAGCCAAGCTTTGTCGCCCGTCAGGAAGAATGATTGAGCATGGGTCCATGGCAGAAACATTATGAAGGCACACATAATTGCTTGTCATATGGTGAGAACATCCTGAATCCAAAATCCAAGGCAATTTCGAGTGCTTACCAGCAACTGTCTCAGTAGCTCTAATCTTTGACGCGTTCAACAAAGCAACCAGCGTCTTCCACTGTTCATCGATGATTTCGCTCACAGAATTGCGGTCCATCTCGGCGATTGTAGATGAAAAAGGCTGTATGGGGACCGTCTGTGCCACATTAACATGCGTCCCCTGTTCGAAGCAGGAGCAGAGGTGAAAGCACCCGAACCTCTAGTGCCTCGGTTTCTTGGGCGATCACCCCTCCAGTCCGGGTATCCGTGAAGATGGAAACACGTAATGGCGTAATGGCCCGTGCGACCACAATGAGCGTAAAAAATATTTTCTTTGTAATCGAAACCTGTTTTCACCGCGAAGGCCATAACAGGTGCTTCAACGGAGAATTTCGTTGTACGAGATGCTTCATCCTATAAAACAATATTATAAACGGTATCGAGGTCAGATAGCGGGTCATGAGACAACAGGTTTGAGCGTACGACCCCAACAGATTCATCGAGCCCCATCAAAAAGTCATGCACTCTATCTTCTTCCCTATCTCTCTCAAGTTGTTTTATGAGGTCGCAGGTACAGTGACAACAACGGTAGGTGCTGAGATGTTTTAAGTTCAGTAGATCACGCCAAATTCTACTCATCTTGCCATAGTATTCGTCGATGGTCATCCCATTTTTAGAGCACTGAGCCAACTCAGATCTAAGGCGTTGAATTCGAGGCCCATTTTTCATAGCAAATCGGTTCTTCAAGTGCTCCAAGAGATAGCGAGCGTCTTCTTGATGGACCAATTGCGAGCGCACCCTTGGTTTAGTGGTGTTTTTGATCCATGAAACCAAGAGGGTGTTGATTGTGTCCCAGTCATCCAAATCCAAAGAATTGATGTAGGCTTTGGTGATGGTACCATCGAGAAAAACAAACTTCTTTCAGGAGTTGAGGGTTGTACGCAAATTAGCAGCCATTCGTCATAGTTATCACCACATAACAAAGGTTGGGAGATAACAAGACCAGGATTGTCCCCTAAGGAGATATCGTATGGATTAATCATTCGCCTTGGTGGGTCGTTCAGATTCATGGTTCCAGTCGGGTTGGTCGAGTTGGAGGTGTTCGTGTTTATTGCAGCGTCGTTTCAATCGTCGGAATCACCTGGGTTTCGTGTGAATTTCGTCTGGGTGTTGTCTAGGTTAGTCGGTCGTCTATCGGGAAAGTATCAGAAAATATCAGGAGCGAATATATTTTTATGTAATAAAAGTAAAAAAATCAGGAGCGAATATATTCTTTCCACAATGAAAGATGAAAATTAAGAGCGAATATATTCTTTTCGTACCAAGTCAATTTATAGTTGTTTATTGTTGGTTAGTTAAAGTTGGTTTAAGGTTGGTTAGTTAGAGTTGGTTTAAGGTCAGTATAAACTTGATTTTGGATTAATTTAGGATTATGGATGTCAATTTCAAGTCCGGTCCGAAACCTGACCCGAACCCGGCCCGAAAAATTACGGGTTTGGGCCAAAAATTATAGGCCCGTTTTCAATCGAGCTGGACACGGGCTTGAAAAATTTTGGCCCGTAAAAATTCAGGTCGGGCCGGACTCGGCCCGTGGGCTGCCCGAGCGAAAATGGCACGCACCCATAATCCTAGTGCTCTCTCCTTCCTCTGTCTCAGAAGCTCTCTCCCTCCCCTATCTCCTCGTTGTGACGTTTCTCTCCCCCTCGTGCATAAGCTATTAATTTGTAATTAAATATTTTTTTATTTTTTATTAATAACTTTTTTTCTTTTTATATTTTGTGTATTCTTTATATTCAGAATAGTTTTTCTGAGATAGAAATCTCTAAATATTATGTGCTATGATATAACTTATAATATATATTAACTTCATTTGAGTTATTTTCCATTAAAATTAAGAAAATTTAAAAGGATATGAATACAAATAAATTTTTACTTTACACATATATCATATATGTGACACAAAAAAAGTGAAAAAGGAAAATATCACAAATGTATGCGTGATCCTAATATATGCATGCAAGATCATACCGATATGGATGTGTTGCAGTTCTAGAAGTCTAACACTAAGACATATAGTATTGAGTTAGCGTTTATGGCTTCTGATATCCTAAGTATTCCGATCACCACAATTGCTTCAAAGTCTTCTTTCAGCGCCGACTCGCGTGTGCTCAACAAATACAAAAACCGTCTCTTACCCTCAAACGTTCAAGCCTTAATTTTTGTCTATTCTTGGTTACGATGAAGAAGGTTAATTTTATCCATTTCAATTCAAATATCGAGATTATACGATTGTTTATGTTGTTGATTTGGTTTCTTTGATTGACTAATGTGTAAATTCTATATTTAGCGGCCCTGATGGATTTCTCGCTGCGATCCAATAAGCATATTGATGGTGAAACCGAAAGAGCAAGAGATTCAAGTCAAATTTGTTTGTATTTTTGTTTCTTCATTTAAGGACTTGTATGGAATAGTTTTTAATCTTTGTTGATATGTGTTTTTTACTATTAGACTAATGATTTGTTTAACATTTCGGAATTTGTTAACGTGAATTTTGGATTCGTATGGATTAATTTAGGCATTTTAGACTTGTTTAAATTTTAAATTTTTTATCTCTTTAGGTCCGAGACCCGGCCCGAACCCACCCAAAACCCGTTGGACCGGGTTTTGGGTTGTAAATTCTAGACCCGATCGTATCCGGGTCAGCTGGCCCGACCCGCATCGCACCCCTGTTTAGGATTGGTCTAATTGTTTTTTTTTTTAATGTTTCGAGATGTCTTGTACTCCGATCACATCGTATGGATGCGGTTCGAACAATCAGTTTTTATTACGACCAAATCTTATAGAAAGCCCGGTCACTACGACCACTCACATGCACATCCAACAATTAAGAAACAATTTTTATTTATAAATAGATTTGCATGTAACATTAATTCACAAACATTATCACATGCATTATAATTTATTTATATATTTACACACTACATTATATGTCCCTCTTGTATAACATAACATAGGCATATATGTATATACACTTTTATGTGTACTATATTTTCAATCACTTTAAAATTTTCATTGGTTTGCAAAATTTATAGAAGCTTGCTAATTTGAAAGTTGCAATTTATTTCGGCGTACGAGTGGGAGTGTATTAGTCTAGCACTAAATTAGAGCTGCCTATGCTCAGAGTTTTTACCGGCGCCGGTAAAGAAGACGATCGGAGATGCTCAGAATTCACACCCTAAGAAAAACTCCGATTCTCTATAATCATCGTGCATCGTCTCTCTTCTCGACATGGTACTCCCCAGAATCGATCTCACACCAACAACACGGCGAAGACGAGGACCCTCTTCTCGTCAAGCTCTCAATCGCCATTAGAGACTCCGACCAAAATCCGCCATTGAAGCCCTCTTCGTCTTCCTACTCCTACGTCAAGAAGCTCCTGCCTTTGCTCGACGTCCGTCACGTCATCGATCTCGTCGACCGTAACCCTCTCTCTCTCCCGCCTCGTTCGGTCTTCTCTTTCTTCAACTTTGTGTCTTCTCAGCCTTGTTTTCGGCTCACCATTGAGTCCTACTTCTCTATGGCTCGATTTCTTGCTGTTCACGAAATGTTTGCTGAAGCGCAGTCGCTTATTGAGTTCGTCGTCTCGCGTAAAGGGAAAAGCTCCGCTTCGTCGATTTTCATTTCGTTGGCCGAAATGAGACGTACTCATATGCTTGATTTCCTTGTTGATGCTTTGATGATGGCGTATGTGAATCTAGGGTTCTTACCGGATGCTATTCAGTGTTTTAGGTTAGCTCGAAAGCACAAAATTGCGGTTCCAAATCGTGGGTGTGGTAATTTGCTTGACCGCATGATGAAATCGAATCCAGCTCGAAATGTTTGGGGATATTATATGGAGATTTTGGATTCCGGGTATTCGCCTAATGTGTACGTTTTCAACATTTTGATGAACAAGTTCTGTAAAGAAGGCAAAACCTGTGATGCCCAGATAGTGTTCGATGAAATTCCTAAGAGGAAACTGCGGCCTTCTGTAGTCAGTTTTAATACATTGATCAATGGGTATTGTAAGAGCGGTAACTTAGAAGAAGGATTTCGGCTCAAAAGTGTTATGGAAGAGAGCAAGATACGGCCTGATGTTTTCACCTATAGTGTTTTGATCAATGGATTGTGCAAAGAGAACAGAATGGATGATGCACATCGAATATTTGATGAGATGTGTGAGAGAGGATTAATTCCAAACGATATTACTTTCACTACTTTGATTCATGGGCAGAGTAGAAACGGACGGATTGATTTGATGACAGAGATTTATGGGAAGATGTTAAGCAAGGGTCTACAGCCTGATCTTGTTCTGTATAATACCCTCATAAATGGCTTTTGCAAGAACGGAGATGTGATGACAGCAAGGAAGATTGTTGATGAGATGATTCAGAGAGGTTTGAGGCCAGATAAAGTTACGTACACAACACTTATAGATGGATATTGCAAAGGAGGAGATCTCGAAAGCGCTCTGGAGGTAAGAAAGGAAATGGATCAGAATGGAATTGAACTTGATAGTACAGCTTTTGCAGCTCTTATTTCAGGGATGTGCAAAGAAGGCAGGGCTATAGATGCAGAAAGAACACTGCGAGAGATGTTGAGAGCTGGTATGAAACCTGATGGTGTCACTTATACCATGGTTATGGATGTGTTCTGTAAGAGAGGTGATGTTAAGATGGGTTATAAGTTGCTTAAGGAGATGCAGTGTGATGGGCATGTTCCTAATGTGGTAACCTATAACGTACTGCTCAATGGGCTTTGCAAAGCGGGACAGATGAAAAACGCCGATACGTTGCTAGACACTATGCTTAATTTAGGGGTTGTTCCGGATGACATCACTTACAACATTTTATTAGAAGGCCACTATAGATGTGTGAATGCAGCAAACCTCGCTGATCTTAAAAGCGAGAGAGGGGTCGTGGCCGATTTTGCATCCTACAAGTCGATTGTCAGTGAGCTGTATAGAACTTCCAGAGATCGACGAAACAGATAAAAAGAGGTCATCTGTGGAAGTTTTCTCTCAAGGACAAAATTATCTTGGCCAGTTTCATCAGGCATAGAAAACATTCCGCCCATTGTTAGCTAAAGAAAAACATGCGACCTCCCGTTTAAGGCCATAGTTTTACATGAGTCATGAACTACGCTGACAGCGTTTACATGTTAATACAATGCGACACAGAGCGTGACTCGAGCTATACATTTGTTTGTCTCCGAGTTCTTATTTCAGGGTATTAAGATCGTTTGAAGAGCCTCGCGGTGACGTCAAGCTTCATCTTCCTGATGAAGAGAAAACTACTTGTGAATTCCTCTTCTTAGATCAATTGGAACAAGTAGACTATCTTAGAATCTCGACCTTGAGGTTACTCACTCTCACTCTTTGATTTGGCTTATTACCTTCTTTGGTCATTATAAGGCATCACCACATTGTTATTCTCGTTGTACTCATTGATACTAGACTTAAGCTTCGTCGGACTGAATGCTCATGTATTTTAGCGCAATACAAAATATTTAATATTGAAAATAATATCATATAGTTTTTTTTTTCTATTTCTAAGCATCACAATGTTCAATTGATTTAGAGCATTTGTAACCATTAATTACATTTCTTAATTGTCTTTGGTAGGATGTAAACCTCTTTTAATATGATATTGGTCTATCATGAATTCAAAATTATTTATTTTGGTTTAAATTCGTTTAGTTCAGTTGGTGTGGTCTAGTTCGTTTAGTTCATGGACCAAATCGTTATCTCATGAATTGTGTTTTTCAACTAAAACTAATTATATCTTTCAAATTTTTTTGCATTATAAAATTGTTTTATAATAAATAAAAAGTATTTGAAATTTAAATCGATACGAGAATTTTTGTTACAATTTTCCTAATTTTGTTTGAAGTTTAATTTTCTTGGTCTACTGGTTGGTTTGTGAGCTTACGGGCTGACCCAATTTGGATCATGTTTTGTTTTGAAACGATTCATGATTTTTTATAGGATTCAAAATATAAATAAAAAAACTTTTGAGTTAAACTAGAATGATAGCCGGACTCACGAATAATTTAACATGTCTTATGTTTAGGTAATATTATTTGAGCATATATATAATATATTGAAGTTAAATCCATGTGTAGTGAATGTTCTAAATTGAGTTCACTAACATTCATCACATATGCAAATACTAATCAATTTGGTTTCTAAATGTGAATTTGTATCATGCAAATGTTTATTAGTAACATTTATATCGTACAAAAGTAAAAAATAATTGAATCGTAGAATACCCTTTCCCCAAATAATTAGTGATCTTGTTATTAAATTATCCGCTTTTAATAAAAAAAAGTTATCCTATTAAACATAGTATTTGTAGGTTACAACTTACAACAAATTCGACGCAATCTCAAAGACAACTAATTTACCCTTATACCTTTTATATATAAAAAAAAGTTTCGTGAATATACATATTTAAATGCACACAACATCTTTGCTATGTATGCACATAAATTCAATCAGTGCAAAAATGGAAAATCTTAAATATACATTTAATTTGCTTGTACCAAATAATCAATATACATATTTTGGTGATGGGCCCTGTAATTTGATGAATAGTGGGTTGGTAGGTTTGAACTTTGAATTAAAGTTAAAATAGAGAGGCAGGCCTACATTTATACCTCTATAAAAAAATGTAGATATGTGTGTATATGTATATATAAACATAAAGTTAAATCTACAATATATAAATATATATATAAAAATATATATATAATCTTCTGTTGAGTTCCCTCTAGGTTTCTTATGGTCCCACGCGTTAATGGAGATTCTAAGTCAATAATGTCAATCGTCTTATTTTCCAATCCCTCCACTCCTAATGGCTTCAAAAAATCATTTTCATTTAATAGCCATTTTTTTTCTTAAATTTTCGGCTTATTACATTTTTAAGGTAATATGAAATCTTCCTGTCCTACTAATAGCAATTATTTTTTTACCAATTGAACTACTTAGATAATAATGGATTTATAAATTGTTTATTATAAATTTGTTATAATCAGTGTTAAAGACAACATTAGAAATTACTAGAAATTAGTCAAATGGAATATAACCCTTAGCGAGCGTATAGAGTGTCTAGACATAATCTAATATGATTGCGGACGACCGTTTGCTTTCTGTCCGTAATTGTGGATGTCCCGTTTTCTTTACGTTCGCAATTGCGGATGATCATGTTCCTTTAATCCATAATTGTCGATGGTTTACGAACGGTTTTTCTCGACTGTCCGGAAAAAAGCTATAAATTCCATCTCATACCTCATTGTTAATTTCGTCCCACATCTCTTTCCCCTACTCCTTTTCCTTGCATGTTCAGGCGACCGTCTGAGTTCCGTCGTCCGTCCAGCATCTCGTCGCCATCTATCCCTCTCCTCCACGTTATCCCTATGTCGTCTGTCCTGTGCTCGGTCCATTGCGATGCCATCTCCACGCCGTCTCGACGCCATCTCCACGGAAATACCTTTGAAGACTTTGTAATATATTTATTTTCAAAATTGCGGACGGATCAAGGTGTCCCGAATTGCGGACGGATCCAGGCGTCTGCAATTGTAGACGGATCAAACGTCCATAATTTTGAACAAAAATTAAAATCTCGACTCGTATATTAATAAGTGATTTTTCCCATCAGTTTGCACACGGTGGTGTAGTCTGAAATTACAGACGATTAGGGACTAAAATTTTCGTTCGTATTTGCGGATGGTATTCATTTGGCGACGCTCGTTTGCGGACTACTTTTCTCCGTCCCTAATCAGTCCCTAAATGTGTTTGAGGACTGACTAGGGACGGATTCTTTAGTCCCTAAATCCTCATTTTCTAGTAGTGAGGTAACATACCTGAACAATTTGATCTGTTCAGATTAATGGATCATACTTTTCGCAATGTCGTAATAGGTTGATGTCAATTTCTCCCCCACTAATTTTTTTGGGTACCATTACATATGGTTCGGTCGAAGCATTGATATTTAAAAGCATTATATTTAATCCAACAAAACCAAATAATTAGACCCGTAGGAAGTAATGAAAAATATCGTTGAAATTTTCATTCTCTATTTCACTATTCACATAAGCATTGTAATTGTATGTGCTTTATGTTTTTCGTGCTCGTACAGGGAAATATGTATCCCCGAATAAACATAATTGGCCAGCACAATACAGTTCCTGCAGGACCAATAGTCAAATCTCTCAAACATGTAGGATATCTCTCGTCGTAACCCTCAACCTACAATATAACAATGAAATATTGATCATAAAATATTATGTAAATAAATACGAGTTAAATTTATATAACTATACATAGATGTATATTTACACAATATCTCAACTATGAGGCATAATGTTAGACTTTCATTTTGTTGAGTTCATCAGCACTTAAACGAGGATATGTGTCGATTACCTTTTCATCAAATATTCACGCACTGTTTTGAAAAATGAATCCATATAATTTTCCACCACATTGTAATATGTTTTTATACTCATCAATATTGATGATAAAGATAAATCAGAGTGACATTCATGATAACTTTCATATATAGATTGTTTCGGCCCATCCAATAGGTTAAAAAAACTCAATGTGCCTCATTATTTCACATGTCTTCATGTGTTTGCTCAATAAATCTGTGAAACGCATCTAACATCATTTCGACATATGGATTGGTAATAGTTTTTTCTATACAACCCTTCTCATTTCTTTTTATTGCTTGTGATTCTTGCAAAGTCACACCTCTAACACCACTATCTTCACTGTGCAAGAAAAAAACTTGATAATTCTCCATAAAATCGACTTTATATAGGTTTTTGCAAAAAAATTCATGACTTCAATATCTAATGTTTTTGCATCTTTTGGAGGGACATGATATTGTATCGCGTTCTTGACACAAAGGTTGTGTCGATGTAAACCTCATGAATGTTTCAATCTGTGTAAGAATTCATGTGTAACCTCATCTGTAACTAGATCTTTTCTTCTATACATCCATCCTCTTGATCTATATATATATATATATATATATATATATATATATTTGAAAAATATGACATTCTTTGAAACTATTTTTATATTTAAACTATTGATGATAAAGAACTCGCGATCTGTGTATTAATACTAGCATTTAAAAGTTCCAACAGATGAGCGTTGATCGTTAACGGTTGAATGTTTTCAACATTTGCATCAAAACTTTGAATATATCAACGAGCATCTGATGGTAATGCACTACAAAAACAGTCATTCCAACTAGCAGATCCGTTTGAAATGGCTAATTATCCGTTGGAAATTGCCTTTTCCAATAGATTTCAAATGATTCACGATCTTTGGGAATTGATCGTTGAAAAATCACATCTGTAGCGATTTGCAACAACATTTAACGGACAATATCCGTTGAAATTAATAAAGAGATTGTAACAGATATCTACGTTGGAAACTGGAATGGAAGCATATTGTAAACTTCAATGATACCCGTTGGAACTTTGCAATGGGCTTCCGTTCAACACGTGCAACGGGCATCCGTTTAATTTGTTGGCAGGACTTAACAACAGATACCCGTTGGAATCAAAATGATAAGAATTTAAAATATTCTAACGAATGTCCGTTGAAAATTTTTTTCTTTATCAACGTACATCTGTTGATAATTTAACGAATTTAATTAAAAAATAAATAAACTAAAAAAGAGTTTCTAATATATACAAAATTTAAAACCAGATTCGTATATTTCATCTAAACCGGCACTGTCGTTTTCATCTTCGTACTCGCCAATGCCTCATGAAGGAGTTGCATTAGAGTCGATGATCGGTTCTTATCTCCGTGTTGTTGGCCCTATCGGTGATGGTGGCTAATACGTTCCATCGCTCATCAACTTGATTTTACTCTCCATATGATGCATCTGGACTCGCATTTTTTGAAGCGTAGATTGTGTTTCTTGAAGAGTATCTTGAGTTGCTCAAAGATTATTTTGCGTTGTTCGAAGAGTAGTCTCGAGCTGCTCGATGCGTTTTTCTTGCGTAAAAGTATCTTGCATTGTGGGGGCTTCCATCGTGGCGTCCTCGACAATATCTATTTTTAGAAAATCTAGATCGCATAAACGCCCTTTATATGGCCTAACAAACTGCAATATAAAATAAATTAAAGTTAGTATATCGATTTAAAATATTCCATAAAATTAAAGCATTATTAACAATAATATTATTGTATACCTTTAAATGAGTTTTGTCCTTTTATAAAGGAATAAGATCGTCGAGACATGAACAGATCGCTTGTGATTGTTGTGTGATCTTTTTGTCTCAGCTTTCATCGTTCATTATTCCCCGGGGTCAAAAATCTCAAGTTCGACGACATCTTCCCTAATGGTGGATGTCTTCTTGGCGGGAGTCTCAACGACCAACTAAAAAAGAATTGGTTCGCTTTCCATCTTCTTCTTCTGTAACATTATAATAATGTTGTTAGTTAACAAATTTACATAAAAATAAGTTCAAATTATAAATTATAAATTAAATTTCTTACCAATTCGGAAACGACTGTGATCCTGAGGTATGGCGATGCAGACCATCCTTGAAAACTTTCTCACAATACCGATATTTTTCGGCCTTTTCGTTTTTAACCTTGAAGTCTTTCAACTCCTAATGTTGGATGAGTTGATTAAATATCTCATCCTTTGTCTATTTTTCTTTGGCGTTCTTGTTATAATAGTTTTGGTTGTGTTGTTCATCATCAATCACAACGAGCTTGCATATCGTGTATCCAAGGGGTATAGATATGTAATGTGTCCTTCGTCTGCCATCTATATGCGCACTACAAAATTAAATTTAAATTAATTAATTTATTAATTAAATTCGATAATAATATAAAATTAAATCTTATAAAAACACTTATAATAAATGTACACCACCATCCGTGGAAAATAACCTCTGGCATCACCTACCAGGAATAATATGGTTGATCTTGTAAAGATACTTGGATGATGTTCTTGTTTTTATGTTTAAAAACATCATCCACATGAAACCTACACGTGTAACAGAATCATTAGAAAATATTTATAATTAATTGAAATATATTTGTGTGTAAATGACTATTATCTCACCATAACGCTCGTCGAAAGTATCGATCAAAGCGTTAAATATAGATGGTGCTGATATAGGTGAAGGATGTCGATATGGTGGTGGAGGTGGTGGTGGCGGTTGGAAATTGTGTTTCTGAGGCAACCGATAGCGTAAATATTTGTATGTCTGATTTCCAACGGACATCCGTTGGAAAACATCGTCTCGATGCAACGAGGGTACTAGGTGAAGCATAATCATCATGACCATTTCCAACGTATGCCTATTGCAAAATGTAAACGTAAAATTTTTCTAAGTGTCGAACATAATGAAATGATTCAACGGGCATCCGTTGTATTTGCCAACAAATGTCCATCGAAATTAGAAAACATGGTGTAAAAAATCAAATTAAAAAATTTTGATATTACAATTACACAATTTACATATCTTCTTTAGTTGATTCTTCAATTGACGAGTCTTCCTTCAATGGTGAATGGAATTCATCGCCATGTTTATTTTCTGCATCTTCTGATTTAACGTCTTCATAATCGCTGATGTATTTGCCATCTATGTTAGTTCTTGCGATAATATCTTCCTGATTGTTTGTATCAATTAACTGTATGGGCTTAGGGCGATTGGTTTGTAATGGATCTTATTTTTCTTGTGTGTTTATAATGCCTCGCAGTTTAATCTTAACTACGACCCATAATTATGCTCCTTGACATTTCAATGTTGTTGGATAGTGCACGTAACATATATGATTTGTTTGATCTGATGTGATGAATGGATCCTACTTTCTATAATATCATGTCGGGTTGATATTCATTCCTCACCATCGATTTTTTCGTGCACCACGTCCTACGGTTGGATCGAACCACTGAAATTTAAAAAACATTACCTTCAATTATTTATTTTTATTGCTTATATTTCTTGCACACTATCTCTAATGCCACAATATTCGCCTTGAAATAACCAAATTTTATAATTCTCTACGAAACTAACCTTGTAAAGGTGTTTGCAAACAATTTCTTGACTGTGATACTTCATGTTTTTTTATCTTTTGTAGAGACATAACATTGTCTTGCATTCTTGATATAAATGTCGCATCAACACAAAACTCATGAACTGTTCCAATCCATGTAAGAATTCTTGGATAACTTCCTTAGTTACGGGATCTTTTCTTTTATACATCCATTCTCTCGATCTATATATCTTTATTTAATGAAGACGAAATTGTTTGATAATATATTTTATGTTGATGGCTTGGTGGTAAATAGTTCGAGTTTGTTATATAAATAGTGAACATTCTAACGGATACTCATTGAAAATACCAACGGATTCACGTTGAAATACAACGTTTGATTATTCCAATGACAACATCGAAATTCTAACTTTACTAATGGGCATCCGTTGGAAATACCAACAGGAGATTGTTGCAATGAGCAATGGGCATCCATTGGATTAAATTGTCGGTTTTCAACGGCCTTCCAATGGACATGCATCAGCAAATTTGCAACGGATGTTATCCGTTGATTGTCCGTTTAAAATGCAAATGGATTGCAACGGACTTCTGGCCATTGATAATTTCCCAATTTCCATTACAATCCATTGCACAAAATATCAAAGAACGGATCCGTTGATCCGTCCGTTGATATTTGTCTATTTTTTGTAATGATGTCTAACGGATTCCCATTGAAAATTTTTAATGGGCATCATTTGATTCAGCATGCAGGATTTTCAACTATTTAACAATAGATAGTTCGATGGAAATTCAATGGCCACGATCCGTTGAACTCTGTTATAATGTTTCAAAGGGAAAGATGTATTGTCAATCCATTGAAAAAAATGTCATATTAACACATATCAAGGGATGCCTCAATTGTGCTTATTTGTTGATAGTCCATTGACAATACCAACGGATTTTAATGAAATTTTGACCGTTAGAATCTGTTGGAATATATTTCAATTTACAGATTTGTTGATTCATCTATTGATATTAACGTATTTTTAGTGATATCTCGTAAATGCCCGAATCTGTGAGTAATTCTCATAAATATATCCGAGAGGGCAAGTCAATGGATGAGGTTAAAGAATAAATTTTGGAGATAGAGATTGTATACATGGAAATTGGAGAACTTTTTTTCACTAGACAAGTTCTAAATACATTCGTGGAACCGGAAGAATGGGGTGATATTGTACCCATGCAAACATGTCACATCATACTGTGGATACCATGGAAATATGAACACAATGTGGTGCATGATGGTAACATGAATCATTAATCACTCATCCAGAACAAGGTTAAGATATTTCTTGCCTCTATTAGTTCATTAGAGAATAAAACAACAATACATTCAGGTTTTTATCTTGATACTAGTAACATGTTTGCATTTTTTAAGATAGTTTAGAGCTACTAATGAATTTTAAGGTGTTGATGTTTATGAGGAAATATACAGAAGATCCACCAGACCACTTGTATGTGACCAGCACTACCTAATACTTGATTACGAGGGTTTCACTGCTCGATGGAACACTGGGGGAGTTCGCCTACAATAACAATTACCACGCTAGTATTAGAATTCCACCATATACAATATTATAGAGTAAATTGTGTCGTACACCCTATGTAGGACCAAGGTGGGGGAGTAAACTAAAGTTGGGGCATAAATGGTAGAAGGAATTACGAAGAAATAGAAAATAGTAGAGACAAAAATGAAAGTTGCATAGAATCGTCCGAAAACTACATTTACTTAAAAAAAAGGATATTGAGTTTAGAGAGTCTGCGAGATAAGATGGAAGTTGTGTGAATAAAATGTCACCATGATTTAACCAACGAATTGAGATGGTGGTCTATCGGTCGAAATCATCGAAGACACTAGGAGGGATCCATGATGTGTTCCGTGTATCCTTATTTCGAAAATGTCTATTGGTTTTTAAAAAATATCTAAATCACTCATGGAATTATAGAGAGACTTAATGTACAAGGAAAAAATACACAAATTAAATAGAAATAAATAAGACAACTAAGAAGGAAACAAATCCCAATGGTGGAGGTTGCTTGAGAATGATGCGGTGTGGAAAAACCGATGTGGGAAAAAATTGAACAACTGATATAAACTTATTCGAAATTGTGTGAAGAAGCATGAGACGGTGTTGTAACAACATTTAAGATTCTCAATCCCACGAATTTGGGGACGAATGTTCACTGGTTATGGAGTTGTAATATCCGTTTAAAAACATAATATGGTAATACGAATACTTGTAAGTGGGCAAGACGACATTAAGAATGGAGGAATACCCATGGATCTCTTGATAAAATAAGTCTAATTTTGAAGGAAAAAACATTAAAATGGAACAAAAAAAAAGAAATTTAAGATGGAAAGGAAGAGCAATTGGATAAAATAAAAGAGAAAAAAATGGTGAAGTTGTTGTGTATTCAATTTTCTTCCCAGAAATTTCAAGATCTCAACAAACACGGTGGAAGTTAGGTGGGATTCGAGATTACAATTGATCATATAGGTGGAGTTAGAGGTCGTGATGCTCGTGCGAGGATGAAAGCTCCGTGAGAAATATGATACAATGCAAGTTAAGTATATTGTGTGAGGAATATTTGGTCAAAGATAAGAATATTGTGATGCCTTGGAATCGAGACGGAAGGGGCAACCTGTGCTAGGATCTTGTGAGTAATAGGACCATGAGGCAATGATCGATGGACCTTGTGAACGTTACAATTGTGGTAGAGTCCAATAGAGCTGTGCGAGCATATGTTATGATGGAATCTTTCGGCCACTGTGTTGGGAGATTAGATCATGTGGACCTTGCGAGTTGTGAGTGTTGATCATGATTGGTTTACTAATATTTTACTCTAGGTATTTGTTTAGGAACAGGTTGGGTGTACGAGTATAAATTTTTATATATTTATTACATTAAATGTGTACCGAGTAGGTTTTGGATGGGGAGAATATCAAGAATGCCCTCTTAGGGCTAAAACACTTCAAAACTACCCTCCTAAATCTGATGAAAAAAAAATTGGCGAAAAGACATATGTGCCCTTAATGAAAAACACATACAAAGGAGGGAAAGCCAAATATGAGAAGAGGGAAAACGAAAATTGAGAGGAGGGAAACAAAGTAGAGAGCTATTTCCTTTCATTTTCGAGTGTTTCCCTTCTATTTTCGAACGATTTCCTTCAATTTTTGAGTGATTTCTTTCCATTCTCGAGTGATTTCCTTCTATTTTGAGCGGTTTGCAGCAATTTTCGAGCGATTTCCAACAATGTTTCAGTCATTTTCAGTGATTTCCAGCGTTTTTAGCGATTTTCCGGTGATTTTTGGCGATTTCCGGCGATTTGTAGGTGAGTTTCAGCGATTTCGACCGTTTTCCGGCGATTTCTGACCATTTCCGGTGATTTCTGGCAGTTTCCGGCGATTTCTGGCAGGTCCGGCGGTCGCACTGGGTCACAGGGTCGAACAGGGTC
>CM071865.1:32652493-32669086 GCA_036759665.1 Gynandropsis gynandra | reverse complement strand
CGGGCATGATGTCCGCCCGCTCGGGTGTAAGGCATCTGGTCGGGCATTTCCTTGCCCGAGTCGTGCGTGAATGCGCACCAAAATTCTCCGTAGCCTTTGCCCGATCGTGTATGAATTGTGCCCGACCGGGTGGAGGCTCTTCATGCTAAATCTCGTCCCGTTTGTCCCGTAATGATCCCCCAAGTTGCTCCTTAGCTCGGTGCATGTCCTTTAGCTCCGAAATGATCCAAATACGCGTAAAATCCTGTAAGAACATGAAAACACGAAAACAAGTAAAACGGAAACAACTGAATGAATGTCTTAAATCGTGCAAGAAATACGTATGAAAATGAGATGATCAAGGACAATGAAGATGTTTGAAGGTCTCTATCTTTGTAGAATCAACCGCAGCAGCAGCCGCCGCCTTTGTAAAGACATGATGATGGATATGTTCATCCTTAGGATCAACATGCACACATTTGCGTCCGCTCAGCTTGTTTGTCTCGAACCTTACACGCCCTTCCTTCAAGGCAAAAAGTGTATGGTCCTTACCTATCCCTACATAATCCCCTGGATGAAACCTCGTTTCCTTTTTTCGTACTATGATATTACCCGGTATTACATTCTACATAAACATAATCCACACATCACCAATACGGTATTTGCCACTTTTTTCCATCTCATGACAACCCTTTTTACCTCGCCTCCAAATTTATTCATGCCAAGATTCTTGGGTTTAGAGTCTTGTCCATTGTTTGTGGATCCAACGGTCTTTTTTGTCGCCCAACGCTCTAAGACCAAGCTCAACCCATTGGAAAATCCATCTAGCAAGGTGTACAAAGACGAGGATATTGAACAAATGAGTCTTTAAAGTTACATCAGAAAGATGAAATAGATCCAAATGCCAAATTAGATCAATACCAAAAATGTTGCTATTGTATACAAGAACTTCGCTGATAAGTTCCCTCAAATTAACCCTCCCGCATATCGATGCGGCTGATTTGAATATATTAATTTTCAGGATCAAACAATTATGACCACCTGAAATATGGGCGTTCCGAAGATCAATTCATAGGAAAACTCAATAATAAAATAAACCATGTTCCTTCAAAAAGTGTTCTTCCCAAACTAAGAACACAAGTTCGCATTCATGAGGTTATGGAACTTGTAATCAAATATATGACAACCTTTGACTAACTGTCCATCTAAATTCGTTTTATCAATAATCAATTGATCAAACATACCACAAATCAGAATGCAAGTTATTCGGTCGAATAATCAATTGATCAAACAAACCACAAATCAGAATGTGAGTTATTCGATCGAATAATCAATTGATTAAACATATCACAACTCAAAATGTGAGATATTTGATCGAATAATCAATGATAACTACAAAGATATTGGTTTCAAACAATTTCCTAAATCACTAATCGATACGGTTCCCACTAAGTTCCATCATTTCCAAAACTATGAAACGACTGTGTCGGGTTAGCTCGACTCGTTCCTGACCCGGTGACGACATGGGAGAATTTCACGATCAAAACACCTAATTTTCCCCCACGAACTTGTGGGCCAAATCTATCATTTTAGCGATGTAATATCCATCGAAGTGATGAAATAGGGAAGGAATATACTGGAAAATATGGAACTCCGGAAGAACTACCTAGCCCTACCCACATAAAATATCATTGTGTCTGCTTCTCAGTCGTGGAGGCTATTGTAACAGTGCTTTGGTGAAGATTGACAGGTTGAAGACGATGATGTTTTATGTGTGCAAGATGGTGAAACGATCTTTGATGGTAGAGTTCTTCGCATTAGGGTTCTCGTTCTTTTATTCAATTGGTTACCTTCCTTCGGATTGCTTCACAGTCGAATCCGAGGTTACTCATATTTTTGGCAGAGCACTACAAGAAAAATCGGTTTTAGGAACCGAAAAATCGGTTCCCAATCCGTTCCTAAACCAGTTTAGGAACGGATTAGAGACGACCAGAGGTAGTATCCAATCGCGCGTCTCTAATTTTTTCCAGTCTCCAATCCGTGCCTAACTAAGAGAGTAATTTTCCAAAAAATCGTCCCTAAATCGTCCCTAAATCTGTTGTTGAAGTCCTAAATTTAGGGACGGTTTCAAATCCGTCTCCAAAATTGGAAACGGATGGCATGTCCGTTTCCAAATTGGAAACGGATGGCATGTCCGTCTCCAAAATTGGAAACGAATCCGTTTCTAAATTTAGAAACGGAATTGTCGGTTCCTAAATTCCGTCCCTAATTTCCAATTTTCTAGTTGTGGAGGCATGGAGGGCAGAGGCATGGATTTTGGTATTTTTTAGGACGGGGAGCAACGATCTTCCCATATTTCTCGTGGTGGTTTTATCTTCACCGTCGGAGATCACAGCGAGAGAGAGAGTGAATTAAAATCCTTCACCGACAGAGATCAAACAGAGAGAGAAAAAACCATGAGCAGAGAGAAGGAAAACAGGCTTGGTTACGAAAGAGATTACAAGAACACGAAGAGGTTGAAGTTGAATGAGACAGAAGGAGAGAACACATTGGATTTGGATAGGAGATGAAGAGCTCTTTTAATTTGGATTGTTAATATTTTATTTTTACGTATATTAAAGGGGAGAAAAGAGGGATTTTTTATCTCTCTCCTGACTTGACAGCATGAGAAGAGAGGGAAAAACCTCTCTTTTATATATACGATTTGATCATTACAATCAATTTGTTTTATATGTATCTATATATTAACTAAATTTTCTTTTTAGTATTTACGGATACGAATAGTTCGGATAATTGAGTCTACTATTTGTATTTGTCGAATACTTGATTTCTAATATTTTTATTTGTATTTGTACCGGCAAATATCCAAAATTACAAATAGAAAATGAATACTATCCAAATTTGTACCGGCAGATATTCGAATATTTTAAGCGGCCCTAGTCATTCTTATCCCAATTTTTGCTCCGGAATATTATCCAAATTTCAAAAATAATTGTCTTTTATTATGTTTGTAGAAAATGCACATATATTATATTTTTATTAAAATTTCGGTTTTTAAAAAAAATCAAAAGATTATATTTTATTTGTTTTGTATGTGAATTTAGATGTTAAAAGTAATCTACGAAGAATTAAAAATTAAATTATATTTAAGTGATTGCGAACATGGCATTGGTATATCCCAAAATTTTCACCATGAAATTTTTGTTGATTTGGTTATATTGGTTTAAAAAAACCAAGGTTTATTCCTCTCATTATTATTGCGTTTTAGTTTTATTCCTCTCAATTTTTAATTTATTTTATTTTTTTAACTATCACTAATAATTATATTTTCCTTGAACTATCAATACTCATTATATTTCTCATCCGTTAAAAATCTATTAAATTTTCTTTCAAATCTTTTTAAAACAGCTTATTCTCCACTAACTATATGACTTTTTACATATTCTCCTAAATATTATATATTTAATTATTTTATCTTTAAGTTTATTAAGTCATCTTATATCTCTCTAAAGTTTAGAAAATTATTATATAATTCTCTCAAATTTATTAAGTCATCTTATATCCCATAAAGTTTAAAAATATTATACATTCAGTCTATTTGCGTTTAAGTTTACTAAGTCATCTTATATCATCTAAAATGTGAAATTTTATTATATCATTTCTTCAAATTTATTAAATCATCTTATATCTCTTAAAGTTTGGAAATAAATTTTATCTCCCCCTAAAATGTGTAAATGCAATATAAACACAACATATTAGATTTAAATTTTTTTATTATTTTCTTTAAAATTTATAAAATTTATAAATGCAACATATTACATTTAAACTTATAAACGCAACATATTATATTTAAAAATTTATATATGTAATATATTACCTTTAATAGTGACGTATTTTTAAATTTTGGTTATGTCCACAAATGATATGGACACAAAATTCTAATGATTACAAAGCAATAAAAACTATGACATGATGTTCAACTACAATATAGATTCATGATTACAAAACGATAAAAAAATATGACATGATATCCACAAATAATCTTCAAAATGATTTTCCCAACACAATTATATGTCAAAATAAAATAACATAAACATATTAGAGGATATTATAATCTAATACAAGTTGCAAAATATATTTTTCCTAAACGTCGTAAGAAGTAGAGAATGGTATAATTTGAGATTCTAGAGGCCGAGATGATATTGTGATATCGTCATTTTGCTGAAAAATAACAAACCAATAAAAATGATATAAATCTAAAACAAAGTATAAAAAAATACATGGGCTTTTCGTGTTTATTTACACGATCTAACATTATATATTGATACACCATATCGTCCACAATAAATTTTGGTTCCGTGTTTGCTTAACTTAGATATTTTTTTGTATGTAGATTTGTTTGGACCCTTTCCAACATTATGTCTGGATTACACGAATAATTCAAAGTTTTTCTCTTTTAATATTTTTTATCAATCATCAAAATATAGATATAATAACCAAAATTTAGAAATATGTTAGATAATATATTACGTTTATAAAATTTTAAAAATAATATGTTGTGTTTATAAGTTTTAAATATAATATGTTGCGTTTAATTTTTTCTAAAAGTTTAAACAAAGACAATAAACAATTTGAAATGAAATATGTTGCATTTATATTGGCTTTATACATTTTAGGGGGAGATAACATTAGTTTTCAAACTTTAGGGGATATAAGACGACTTCATAAATTTGAGCGAGTTAAATAATAAATTTTCAAACTTTAGAAGATAAAAGATAACTTAATAAATGAGAAAGATAGGTTGAAAGTACAATATTTTATGGGAATAGGCTAAGAGTCATATAGTTTAGAGGAATAGATTCTTTTAAAAAGACTTGACAAAAAAATTAATAGATTTTAACGGGAGAAAAAATAGGATGAATATTGATAGTTTGAGGAATAGAATTATGAGTGGTAGTTTGTAGGGAACAGGATGAGTGAATAAATAGGGGAATAAGATTAAAACCTAATCATTTAGAGGGAATATGATTTGACTAAAAAATTGAGTTTTAGAATTACAATAAAATGATAATACATAATCTATTGATTAATTATATATTGATTTACAAGAAAATTATAGTTTTACAATAGTTTCTTAAATATTTACTTTCATATTTTTCTGCAACTATTATTATTATTATTATTATTATTATTATTATTATTATTATTATTATTATTATTATTATATTAATTATTATTATTATTATGTAACGTTTGATGAATTTCTCTAAACCATTAGGAATACCAAATTAAAAAAAAAGGCCACACAACATTTATTTCCCCTAATTTACTTTTAAATTAGTGTAGTTGGAAAGAAATTTAAAAAGAATAATAAATCAATAATTAATGCATAATCGAACAAGGTGGAGATTGATTCATGGGAAAGTAAAGAAGAAGCCGAAAGATGACCACTTTAGAGTTCTTTCAATTTTTGTATTTTTATTTTTATTTTTGGTATTGGCTACACTTAATTTGTATTTTTATTTCTTAAGTGATTAATGTGATTTTTTTGAGTTTTTAAATAAAAGAGAGACAGAGAAAAAAGGACATATGCCGTGTCCGAATGGTAATTGATTAATCATAATTGTGTCAAATGTCTTCATTTACTTCATGTGTGTTTTCATGCATTGCTTTCTTTCTCACGGATTCTTCTATTTCTCTTGATCTATTTTTCTTGATTCTTATATATTTAATTCATGATTGTGGCATCTTTTAATTTATTTTTAAAACGATTAAAAACGAAGCCATCATTTTTTGTAGCATTTGAAATACTTCTAAAACCTTCACGATAAAAATAAATGTAGAATGAATTATAAACTAATTCATCGTATAAATAATAAATAAATTTAAAACGAAAGTTTGAATTTATAACTTTTAATATGAATGACGTTAATTTTTACAAAATATGTTAACCAAAAGATAAATCGATAATTAACGAAAGTCAAATTTGAATATTATAAAATCTAATATATATATATATAGTAACGTAATCGGAAACTAGTTGGTATTAAAATCTAAAAGTTACATGTTGGAGGATAGTTAGACTAAATTAATGTTCTTCATCATCCATTGGATTGTCCTCACAAACACATACGTGTCTGAAACAAAATTATATTTCAAAAGAATTTACTTTAAGAAATAGGATATATTAATTCATAGCTCAATTTTTAGAAAAATTTAAGGTTATCATTTTGGTTGGTTAATGGTTATATGGATGGAAAGTTAGGGTTGAAGACTGTATAGATTTCTTATTTACCTTTTCTATATTCATGGTATGTTTAAAGACCTCCATTTCATTAACAATTTCATTTTTTTTTTCTTAAAAATTTTATTTATTTCAAATTCTAAAAATGGTAAAACCTAGCCTATTTTCATGGATTTTCATCCAATTTTGATGAATATTTAGTTTTATTATTTAATTCAATAAAGTATGAGTATTTCAAAACTTTAGATATCCATAAAAAATTGAGATAGTTGTAGATATCCAAAACAGATCTAAGTATACCATAAAAATAAAAATAAAATGTTAAAAAAGCAAATCAATTAGAATATCTCTCAATGTAATAATATTTATATTTTTTATTATCGAAATATATAGTAAGTGGTGTCCATTTCGAATTTCTGTCCAAATTCATCGGTTTTCAGATCGATCTGGATTTTTTGAAAACAATACACGAATTGAATCCAGATATTTTTTTGTTCAGGTTTCACAGGTAATGGTTTAGATACGAATATTGAATTATTGAAACCGAAATAACCTGAATGAAGATGGGAATATACCAGACGACGACCGCTTGAGAGTAGAGGAGGTGACGACGACGGCGATGCGAGACTAGAGAAGGCAGTGGTGATGGGAGACGAAAGAAGGTGACAAAGACACGAGATCAAACGATGCAGTCGCGACGATGCGAGACCAAGGGAGGTGAAAAAAACAATACGACATGGTGACTTTGAGATCAAAAGAGGAGAAAGCGATATGAGACCACGTGACACAATAACATGAGACAACACGACACGATGGTGATGAGACTAGGACGACAATATAGGGATAAGACCAAGATTATGACCAACACGAAAGGCTCGTGAGTGAGGATGGAGATGCAAACTAAGGTTATGCATAATTTTATTTGGGGTTAACATAGGTTTGGGTTTTAGGGTTAGATTATTTTAATTTGAATTAATTGGATTTTTTCGGATTTTTTCAAACACAAATCGAACCAATTCAAATTCGAATAGGTTTTGAATTTTCGAATTTGAATTTTGGATAAAAATGAGTTCTTTAGGTAACCCATATTCAATTAGGTGTAACTTAGGAATTTAATGGTTTTATTAATATGATAAGACCAGATTATGACCAGAATAGTTTCTTTCCCTTTAACACGAAAGGCTCGTGAGTGAGGATGGAGATGCAAACTAAGGTTATGCATAATTTTATTTGGGGTTAACATAGGTTTGGGTTTTAGGGTTAGATTATTTTAATTTGAATTAATTGGATTTTTTCGGATTTTTTCAAACACAAATCGAACCAATTCAAATTCGAATAGGTTTTGAATTTTCGAATTTGAATTTTGGATAAAAATGAGTTCTTTAGGTAACCCATATTCAATTAGGTGTAAATTAGGAATTTAATGGTTTTATTAATATCATATGATATATATATATATATATAGGAATAATGTTTAGGTTTTAATCTAATTTAAAAGTAAATTGTTTTTTATATCCTTCGTACTGATATGCCTTTGGAAGATGGATCATACTTGCTAACTCAATTCTTTGTACGTAAGTCATCAAACAAAGAGTATATGATAACAGTTTTGTCATGAGAGTTACTACTTGACCCGCATATCCAACGAATTTCCGTAGTAGTGGAAGCTATCGACCGATGATCTACTTCAACAAAAAAGCAGGCTGATGTTTTGATCTTTTTGGATTACCAAAAAGTTAGATAGAAAAGAACATATATCGTTACATAATTAGTGTGTAGAACAAAAAGGAAAGTATCAATCAAAGAATTGTAAAAGCCTTAGACATACAAGATGGCTTTGAAACTTTTAATAACAAGAATGTGGAGTTTGCTTGAGACCATAAATGGATTTGTGAAGACGAAAAATATTAGTGGATTTATCACGATCAACATATCCAAATGGTTGTAACTTATAAACCTTATCAGTGAGTTGAATAAATGCATTATTAACAAAAGTTGTTATATGTTCAAGCTCTTTGAAACTGCATGACAAGAGGAAGATAAAATTGATGGCACTTATTCACATTATGGGTGAGTTAGGCTAGTTAATAAGAATACATTATTAATTGGATGTCAAGAGTTAGGTGAAGACGGTTGCCACGTTTGCGGAGAAGTGGTACATGTGCGGTGACAAGACGAAATATTGGGCATTTCTTTGCACTATGGCCTTGAGTACACATGCTTGGAAATAACCGCGATACATTTTTAGTGTGTGACCTTTAGGGTGTGCCCATAAAGATCCATTAGTCGCATCACGATGAGATCTCAAGGAAATAGAATTTTGATGGTTCGTGTGAGACAATCATGCGTATAAAATGTTGTAGTTTTGTCAGGAAATATCCGGTGAATAGGACATTTGCAAGGTGAGTGCTTAGATATATGCTTCATGATTGAGTGGCTTCATGTGAAGCTCATCAATGGAGATCGATAGTTTCAAACATTGATGGAATCAATAATGGGTTTAAATTCATAGGATAAACCATCATGAGTATGATCTAATAGTTATTGATGATCACGAGTTTGCCAAGGAAAGCAAATTTATCTGAATTAGTTGTAATAAAGCATATGTTTTGATATGATGATGGAGTTATCTTGGAAGTACATTTAATTTTATCACAAATTTAATGGATGTGACTACAAAATGCCTTGTCATAAATATTGGCAAGAAGCTATCTAAAACTCGGTTGGAGCATCAGAAACTATGGATTCTTTGTCAAGAAAATAATGAAGTAGATGCCTTTCAAAAAGGGCAGAGATTTGGATACTAAAATATAAAGTAAATAAGAGCAGTAAGTTTGATAATTGGACATGTTGTGGCGGCATCGTTGCTAGAACATGAGCTCACAGTGTACATTTAAAAGCGATTGAGGCGCAATAGAGTCAAAATAGTGGTAAGGCAGTGGTGATAGCGTTAGAGGAGACAAGCGAATATGGGTCGCGATAATGATGGGTGTAGGTTGTGACGTCGACGGGCTGAGGATTACAACGACGAACACTAAAAAAAAGTATATCATTTTCAACGGTCATATCCATTGGAAATGACTAAATTTCCGTTGGAAATAACCTTTCCTAACGGATTCTTGGCCATTGAGAATCGATCGTTGAAAAAGCATATCCATTGCAACGTCAGAAATATTACTCTCTTTTCATATACATATATGAAGGAAAATTATACGAAGAAAAAATCATTAGCCATAGAGAATATTGACTTCCAGATTGTCCATATAGACTAAAACCGTTGGTGCATAGACAAAGATAACATTTCTCGTTTCATATATAAGCTTAGGAAATATTTCATTGAAATCCTTCCAAGCCTTACTATCCGATGGATGTTCGGTTATCTTTTCACTCGTCGAGTATTTTGCATGACATCTTATCATCGCAACAGGTTTTTTATTCATATAACCTTATCAGCCTATTTGCTACAGGCATAGAGAACATCATTCTGTACGGTATATATTTTCGTGAAGATGTTTTTCTGGACGAAATCTGCTTGCACCGTAAAATTTACGTTCTAACAAGTATTTATCTTCTCCAAAAAAAACATGTAACTATTTCTATAAACATCAATTTTTTCATGTGGCATTTTCAAATATTTTAAAACATTTTTTGTTTCATAATATATCGCAAGAGCTTGATTATTTCCCGTTAAATATTCACAAATGGTTTTACAAGATGGATCAATGCAATTTTTAACTACATTGTAGTAATGTTTTTTACTCATTAATCTTGATGACAATGATAAACGAGATTGACCTTCACGACAACCTTCATATATAGGTTGTTTCGCTGCATCCAATATGTTGAAAACTTGGTGTGTCTCATTGTTCGTCATCTCTTCATGTGTTTGGTCTACCACTCTAGGAAAAATATCTGACAATATTTCTACTTATGGATTAGTCGTCGACGTTTCACAATGAACCTCTTCATTTTATTTATTTCTTGTGCTTCTTGCATACTATCTCTAACGCCACAATTTTCACCATGAAAGAATCAAATTTCGTAATTCTCTATGAAACTCACCTTATAAGATGTTTGCAAACAATTTCTTGACTTCGATACTTCATATTTTTGTATCTTTTGCAGGGACATAACATTATCTCGCATTCTTGACACAAAGGTTGCATCAACGTAAAACTCATGAACTGTTCCAATCTGTGTAAGAATTCTTGGATAACTTATTCGGTTACGGGATCTTCTCTTCTATACATCTAGTCTCTCGATCTGTATATATCTCTATTTAAAAAAGATTGACATTGTTTGAAAATATATTTTGTGTTGATGGATTGATGGTAAACAGTTCGAGTTTGTTGTATAAATAGTGAACATTCAAACGAATGTTATTGTAAATACCAAAGGATGACTGTTGAAATACAACGTTCAATCTTCCAACGACAACATCATTTTAACTTTTCCAACGGGTATCCGTTGGATTAAATTATCGGTTTTCAATGCCCTTCTAGTGGATGCATCATCAAATTTGCAACGGATTTCTGATTGCTGATAATTCACCAATTTTTGTTACAATCTGTTGCAAATAATATCAACGTACGGATCCGTTGATATCGGTCTGTTTTTGAAGTGGAATGTATGCTTAAAGATGAAGGTAACATGCGATGTAGGTGAGCAAGGGAGACGAACGACATGTAAAGAGACAATCATTGAAGACTATATGTGAGACACAACAACTAGCGTATGTCACGATGATAACAAGCGTATGTTATGACGACGACATACAGAGAGACAATTGTTGAAGGTGATAGGTGAATGGTGACGATAGGAAAATTAAAGACGAGCCAGCATGAGCGACGGTAGTACAATGAAGGGTAAGGTAACGGCGACGACACGAGTGAAAACAACATGCAATGGGGCAACACGAGTGAGATGACATAAGATGGTAACATAGCTATGAACAATAACTATGCAGCATCAATGAAAAGTGATTAGATAATGACGAGAGAAAAAAAAAGAAAAAACTAGAGGATTAATGTTTTGATGTCATGATAAACTAAAAATTGAATGATTTTTTAATATCATAAAATATATATAAATAGAGATGTAAATAAAAGATTAATGTTTAGATTAATCTAACCGATACATAAATTATAATAAGAGATTTATTTCTTTTGAATCAGTTTGAATAGATTATTCGAATAATAATATTGTTTAAATCTATAAAAAACTAAAATATATAATTTGGAAAATATAAAATGGAAAGTTTGAACCATATCTTTAATGAAATGGCTATCATTATATTATTAAAATTGGAGCAATTCCTGTTACATATCTATACATATTTATTTTAAATATTATGGTAGATACAATTATTCATATTTTTAAAAACAACAAATATGTCTTATCCGGTTTAAATATAAGAGTAACGAAATTTTAAAATACAACTACACCAACTTTATTTAAAGTAAACGTGCGAGTAAAACGTACGAGGGGCATCGTCCATTTACCATCACACGAGTTAAATATTTATCCAAAATTGGAAAAGCAGATAATGGAGATTCCTTAGGATTTATTTAAAACATATTACTTTTAGTTGTAAAAAAGAAAAGAAATTATATTATTATTATTATTACTACTATTATTATTGGTAGATATTTTGTAACCAAGTTTTTACAATGACCACATAATTAATCTACAGATGGTGGTGCTACTACTAGTAAATATAAACGTGACCCTTCTTCATTTAAATTTACAATAATGCCCCTAATCCAGAACTATACCGATGTGCTTCCCATTTCAAAATTGATATATACCGTACACGTATTCACATAAAGCCCACTACAGTGATCTGCTGCAGTCGGCCTTACCGAAACCAACCCTCCTATTGGCCACGTCGAACTCAACCCATAGATTCTGCTGATGAACGTTCCCGATTATATTACTCGCTGCTCCCAGCATGCTCGACCGTCCGATGGCTACACAGTGGACCCCATCTCCAACGTGGACCAAAACCCTCTCTTTTTCGATAAGGATCTCAACGCCACGACCGAATTCGAAAACGAGATCGCCTATCGACCGTCCGATCTGAACTGCGTTCCCCACAAAACATATGTCAGCAGATCCACCGTACACGTAACCCTCCTTTAATCTCGGCCCCACAAGTCTCCTGATCTCATCCCTCACTTTGTCGTATGCTTCGTCAACTAAGTAAGTGAGTTCGGAACCCGAATCCACCATGGTTTGACCCGACCCGCCTGCGTCGGGTCGGAAAACCGAAGCGGATATGCTCAGTTTCTTTGCTCCGATTCTGATCCCTTGCATGGGAACAGTGTAAGCGAGTGGGTCGAGATTCGGCATACGTTGACTTTGAGGATAAGTCAAAAGCGTGACGTATTTGAACTCGCGAGAGTTCGGGTTATTGCCCAAGTAAAAGGATCCGGTTGACTCGGATCCGAGTCGGGCTCGGGTCGGGATACAGTACGAGAACTTTGGGATCTTTGCCTGAGAGATAAAGGAGAGACGTCCACGGTTCATCCCCAAAATACCCCTGTCGTCGCTGGACTCTGTGGCGCAACCGAGGATCAGAGGAGGAGTACTTTGGGTATTTGAGAAGGTGAATCTTTCTCTGACGAGATTGCCCTCGGCGAAGGTCCCGTCTGCGTAGAAGTAGGAGTAGTGGCAGAGACGATTGGAGTCGCAGGACGTGGGGAGGGTAAAATCGGGAATTCGAGGTTTGCAGAGTGGGTGAGAACAGGGCAAAACAGAGAAGGACGAAGACAGTGACGGATCAAAAGATGTTGTCGGAGGCGGAGCTGATTTTTGCTTGCGGTGACATTGGATCCATGAGAGTTGGCTTCCGGTGTCGAGAACCAGTTGTTGGGTCTGTGGAGGAGTTCCGATGGGAAGAGAGACGATGAGGGCCATCGAGTATTTGAAGTTTGACCTGAAACTGTACGTAGAATACGGCTGAGGGGAAGTTTTCCGGCGAGGGTTTTGGCCGGAGACGAGGGAGGTTTTAAAGGCAGAGGGGTTGGTGGTGGGTGAAAGGCGGAGAGAGGTAAGAGGGAGGTGGAGAGAGAGAGAGGAAGAGAGAGAAAGAGAGTTGGAGAGTAAGAAGACAAAGACGAATGCCATGAAGACGATGGGTTTGGGCATCAGAGACATTTTCGCAGTGAGAGAGAGAGAGTTCAATAGGTGAGGAGGGTGTGTGTATTTATATACACACGCGCACACACACACACATATATATATTATGTATGTATGTGTATGTATATCTATGCGTGTTTGTGGAAGGGAGGAATACCCAGAAAATTTATTAAAAAGGATTTAACATTTTTTTTCTAAATGAAAAACAGCCTAAAAATATCTAAATTGGTTTTTTTACATTAGATCTCTATATTCGGTTCATTTCATTCTTAAAAAATATTAATTAATTTTTATTTTTTAAAATCACCAATTTCAATATTTTGTTATAAAATTTTCCAATCTTATATGTGAATTAAATTTCGTTTTTATACTAAAAAATTTAATTATATTATTTTTTGGGACGATTGAAGGGTTTAATTACAAAAGTGAGATAGTTTGAGTAATTTTAAATATTTTTATTTTAAAATGAAATTAATTTTTTTCTTAACTAAATGTCATTTTAACACTAACTAATAAGTGTTCAGCATATCAATTTAAATATAGATTACTTGTTTCCATCGTAATAACTGAGGTTTATAATTTACTAATTCTAACTTCCTAAATCCATATTATAGTGATAAAACAGTGGCAGATAAATTACGATAACGAAATTATTTAAAATTATCCAAATTCGTAATTTATATACCAATTATATATATTGTGATAATATGTTATATATTTAAGATCATTTTAAATAAAATTCCATATTCTTAAGATAAAAAATCTTATGTATTTAGAATAATACATGAAAATATGATTTATAAATTTGATAAAATAAAATTTAATACGAAAGTACTTATTTTTAGTTTCATTTTCTTATAAACACCATATAACAAAATTGTCGCAAAATTTGTACAATTTATGCTTTTAAAACACATATAATCACAATTATTTTTATAACTAATTTTTTTATGTTCCTCTCAAAATTGATCATATAAATTTAAAAATTCGCAAAACTTGTGAAGTTCTTTTAGTATATTTATGTAACTAATTTTTTGAGTTTTTTTAGTATATTTATGTGACTAATTATTTTGAACAAAAGTGTATGTAAAAGCCACGTAGCATTGGAGACGTCAAGAGGAAAGAGAAGCCCAAAGAGATACGAAGGAGACGCGGTTTCTCATTTTAGACTAATAAAAGAACAAATTTATGAAGTCCATAATTCATAGCTTCTTTTAGGAGTGAAAACGGAATTTATCAGTTCGTCAAAAAAATAATTGATTTAAGTCACTTATCTCTAAAAAAAAATTAACTATCTTATGAATTAGTTCACGATTTAAAATATTTAACTTTAAATAATTTTAAAAAATATTAATAATAAAACTAAATAAAATAAACTATACAAAATATAAATATATTAATTAATATAAAAATATTAAATTGAATACGAAATTACTAAATATAAATATAAAAAATATATAAATATTTTAAATTTGATCGTTTTTAATTCCACATGTAAATTTTTAAAATCTAATTTGTTTAAAATCTAATTCGTTTTTGAATTATTTCACCAATTTATTTTTAAAGGAGTTAAAAAAAATACTCGCTTGCTAAAAGATTATAAAAATTAGAGTTTTAGAGTTAGGTATCTTAGAGGATAACTCGTTTTATATTTGTTTTATGTATACTTATTAATTATTAGATTTATATAATATTAATGTATAGATTATATAGTTGAGGTAATATATAATAAAATAGATAAAGTGAATGGTTTAAATCTATTCTCATTCATCAATTACGTTATTATTAAATAATCGTGAAAATAATGAAAAATAAATACAATCAAGATGAATTAATTCAATTTGTAAATTTAAAATATCTTTAGTTCTAAATTTAAACTTTTATTTAGAGAATATATTATATTGATTTCGATTTATAAAATTAATTATAAGACTTATAACTTTTTTACAAAATGGTTTTTTAAAGAGACATCAATAATTATGTTTCATTGTCTTTATCATTTTTATTTTTTTGGTTATGCGTTAATACTTTAACCATTTTCGTATTTAGTTTTCCGAGGGTACGTGTCGCGTGTGGCCATAAGTTTCTCTTCTGTCTTATTTATGCGATCGATTTTCAGACATCTTTTTCAATTATGTTACAAAATAAGATGGAACTTATGAAACTGACGTGGCCATGGCCAATATACCACAACTAAATCTACAGTCTGTTTAGGAACAATAGTTTGTAATCCCTCTAATTCTTTTTTTTTTCATTCTGTCCGATTCAATCTTCAAAATTTGTTCATAATCTTTTTCTTTTTTAAATTAATTTATTTTAATTATATTTTCTCTCAAACTATCCAATTTTATATTAAAAATTTGTTTAAGTGTTGTAAACGTGATCTAGTATATTAAATTTGTTTTATTATATTAAATCCAATTTATCACAAATTCTTTTAATTAACACTCAAATCTTTTCTCTCGTTATGTTAATTGAAAATCTACTTCTAAAAAAATAGATTCTAACTAATATGTTTTAAGCCGAAATAATCAAACACTCATTAGATTTATATAATAAATCACATCATCATGTTTATATTATATCATTTAACTTATATATAACGAAATGGTGTTTTGCAAAAAAAAAATATATATAGAATTTCTTTTATAAATTTCATATTGGGAATAGTTTCGAACGAAAATGTTGTATGGTTGTCATTGTAGCTGACCAATGTTATACTTTTATGTGTAAGATACCCAATTTAAATAATATTGTTGTGTTCTATTGCAATTTTGTGTGAAATTTACAATATATATATATATATGAGTGTTTTTATTACAATAATTAAATAATTTATCTTTATATTAAAGAAAAGCATTGTGGTGGACCATAATTTTCGAGATTTCTTAAATGATTTTATAACATAAATAATTTAGATTAATCAATTCAAATATCATTATAAAGTTTATGTTTATATGCTGCCATTTAAAAACCCATTAAAAATAAATAATTATTTCAATTCCATTTATATAATATATTAGATTTATAATTCATTTTTTAGTGTGAATTTTCTAAGATAACAATGGATAACTATTTATAATTTAATAATATAAATATTATCAGAAGAATTTTAAAAAAAAATTGTGCACATATTTGTACGACTGTGATCTTTATAACATCATTTTTCAATTTAATAAATGTGTTATAAATTTGATTTTATTATAGTGTGATATAATATCATTGTCAAT
>CM071865.1:32640902-32652334 GCA_036759665.1 Gynandropsis gynandra | reverse complement strand
AGAGTGACAAGCTTGCAACACCCATTACAACTTGTAGATAATAGAGAGGACAAAAATACATTTGTAAGTGAAATTGACAACACAACGTCGACTTTGGGACTCCCATTTTCTTTTTGACCCTTACGACCATTGGGGCCAATCTATCATCAACCATTATTTTCTTTGTAGAATTTAATTTCCATTGATTTTATGAATATTACATTTAATTGTATTGAACAATATGTATATATATATACTCTCTCTATCATTCTTTTAAATATTGTTTTAGAAATTTTAGTTATTTAAAAAGTGTAATTTAACGTTTTTTCACAAGATTTAAAAATATATTTTAAATTACCCTTCATTTGAAATAATAAATTTTTTTAATAAAAACATGATCTAAGTTAAAATATACAAGCATTTTATTTATAAAAAATAAAATCTCATACAAAAAGTTAAGTTGTTCCAAAACATATATAAATTTTTAAATTTTTTACAAATAAATTATCAAAATTAATTACGAAAATTATTTTTAAATTAATTTATAGACGTATATATATCAATTGATTTGCATATTTACGTAATATATATCATACTTAATTTAAAAATGACTGTCATACTTTTCTAATATTATAAAAATTGATAATTCATTTATATACTGAAAAAACAAACTTCACCTATAATTTTTTATATTTTAAAATAAATTCATTTATATACTGAAAAAAACTTCACCTATAATTCTGATTTTTAAAATAAGTTTATATATTGTTTATAAAATTGTATCCATATAAAATAAGTATATTTCTCTATTTATTTAAAAATATAAGATCTAAAACTATATTTGCATTAGAAACATATTATATATATATGCATATAAATTGTTAATACGATCTTTGTAACACCTTGATCCCAAAACAATTTCGAGTAGTGTACACCATCACTTTTAAAGGATGGTTATACGTATCATCGCTCAAACATATTTATGGAATAAAACAAATATCATTATTTCAAATTAAAAACAGTTCGAACAATATAGCGGAAGAAACAAATAAAATCATAAGATAAATACGAAATATATAATAAAGTTTATGGAAACCTATTACACGCCTCTTCAATTAATGGGTTCCGTTGTTGCTTAACCTCATTGCTTCTGACTATCTCTATAACCTGTCCATCCACGATAGCCCACAAAGAGTGAGTACAAAGACGTACTCAGTGAGATCAATACGTGCACGCACTCTGTGCCACGTATTCTCCACTCTCGAATTTGTAATATAAAATAAACATTCATCACACTAAAAACCAAGACTCAAGAAAGCACTAGGCATTAGGCGGGCGACACCCAGCGCCTAGCGCCTAGAGTGTCTAGGCGAAGCCTAGGCGGTGTCTAGGCGGATATAATATATATATATATATATATTATTTAGTATAATTATAATCTAAATATTTATAAGTAAATAAAGACACACATATAAGTAAAGAGTTTTAGTATTTATTAAAAGTATTTATAAATATTGATTTTACAATATTAAACGTACGACGACAAACAACATCATAAAAAAATACAAAAAAACGAACGTCGAGTGAGGACGATGTTAAACCAAGGCAAGGCGAATGCGAGAGATGAAGCCGGTGGTGGAGATGAAACAAAGAAAAAGATGAGAAATAAAGGTAATGACAAGAGATGAAAGCGGTGACAACAGATGAGAGACAATGACGGATAAAAAAACGAGGATGAAGGCAAAGACGAGGATTAGAGACGAAGGCAAGGACGAGAGACTTAGGTGAAGTCAATAGACAAGAGACGATGCAATATAAGCAGATGAATGCAATGATGAAAACAAAGGTGGTAAAAGATAAACGCGTGGATGAGTATCATTGTTAGTTTTTTTTAAGTACCAAAACGACGTCGTTTTGACGTCACTTTTTTTTAAAAAGAAGACCGTCTAGTGATTAGTCGGACGGTCAGGGGCGCCCAGCACCTAGGCGGACGCGTAGAGCGCTTATTAGAAAATAACTCTACCCAATCTAATTGAGTATCCTAAGTTTAAGACTAGTATCATACCAGATCATAACTCAACGAGTCTATACGACTCTAACTCGTGCATATGCTCGCAAAGTCCAAAGGATCTCAACATAATGATGATCTCTCAAGGTCACAACATACTCCAACCATCATTACAAACAACACTTCGTCGCTCGAAAGATTACCAGAACCCCAACACAGTAGGATATTGACAGATCCATCGATCTGACTAAATACGGCAATCTGTCGCTCGAAAGATTGTCACAACCTCAACATACAACATCGACAGATCCATTGATTTGACTAAATACAACGCTCTGTCGCTCGTGAGGTTATATCACAAGTCCAGCCGGTCCCTGATCCAAGTATCGTAGTATAACATCGTCGACTCGATACTCTTCATGTGACAACTCTCACCGACACGCTCGCACACACCTTCTTTCGAAAGTTCGAGTGTGAAATCACTTGATCGAGCACACGAGACAAGTTGCTCACTCGGTTCTAGCACCAAACCTAAAATATTAACGTTCTTCGACTCTGTCACTTGGTCGAGCGTCAATTTTCCAAATCATCTCTGACCACTTTCGTTTCACCAAAACCAACTTATATATATTTTCACTCGACGATTCTAGGTTTTGGTACATTCTTCACTTATTACGTCTCAGTTTCCCATTATGAATTTTCTAAAATTTCTATCGTGATCATACCTCGTTTTAAACGTATGAACTCCTCCATAATTAACCACAAAACTAAATATTGATGGGGAAAGATTATCAACTTAATTTTCCACGATAACTTGACAATTTATGATGATATTACCAACAACAACACGAATCGATTTTTCTTATTATAGATTCATTCAATAATAAATATCCATAATATAAATCTTCAAACTAAAGAAATAATCGCAAAAAAAAATATCTAGAAATTTACCATAATCTAGATTGGAATTAATCCACAAAAAAACATAACAAAAAATTAATAAATCTTTCTTCTCTTTTTTCTTCTTCTATCCTTTTCTTTTTCTATTTTTTTCTTCTTCTTATACACCATTCTTTTCTCGACCGTAACCTTTTTTTTATCTTTTGTCTAATTTAACCTAATACACAATATATATATAATTATAATTATGGGCTTACAATCAATCTCTATCTTTATATATATATATATATTGTGGATGTGATTTATGTTCTGTTTTCCTAGAATGGGTAAAATATTCCCGGGAGAAGAAAAAAAGGTAAAAATAAATATAAAAAAAAAGAAAAGGGGGGAAAACAAAATAGAAAGTGGGATAATATCATGTCGGACAGACAGAGACTTGATATTAGATTATGTGATCTTTGAAGCTCCAGAGATACAAACACATACACACGTTTTCTGAGTTGTCTTTGTTTTCCCCCCAACAATTCCGTGCAACCATTTATTAAATATTTCTCTTTTTACTTTACAAAATAATTTTACAATCGTTTTTTCTTTTTGGTAAAAATGATCTCTTATAATGACATGTTCATGATATAAAATCATAAATTATTTCAAATTAGATGAAATGAACTCTTTTAGTATTACAAGCTCTTTATTATTTAAATTGATATATACAAACAATATTTGAATTTTATCTTCAAACTTTCATGTTAAAAGAAGATACAAACTTTTATTTCTCTTCAAATATTATGTTGTAACATTCATCATATCATATTTATTCCCGAATTTTGCAAATTCAATATATTTTTTCTCGAATTTAGACCTCCGTTAATTTTATTACTTTATCATCAAAATTCAATCAATTTTCTTTTGAAGTTTCTATATGTTTTCAAATTCAACAATTTTTTATGTTTTCAAATTCAATTTACCAAAAATGGTATTGTTTATTGAAACCAGAATAATCCAATATAATCAAACCAAAATCCAATCTGAAATCCAATTTTTTCCACCCTTAGATTTGACTACACATTATTCTTTCATCTTATTCTCATGAGATGCACATCCACCTTATTCTTTCATATTTTCCTTGTAAAGCTACTACTCGATGCTCTGATCATTATCCTCTTCTTTCTTTCTCTTCTTTGTAGAGTTTTCCCTAGTCATCCTCTAATGACTGTTCTATTCTTTTATTTTCTTTTTCTGTCATCCAAAAACAAAGGACCAATTTATCTGGTTTTCAATTGTAATTTTTCCAGGATCGAGCCTGGACGTGAGGGGGAGTGTTATGATAAATTATCCCACATCGGATAGGACATGAACTTTGGGACTTGTATATATGGTGTTGGGCAACCCTAAACTTTATTTCGTCCATCATAAAATACAAAGGACATTACCAAAAGTTTCTACCTTATAATTTTACACACTCGTTTTAAAGCGGAAGTCCGATAAAATCGAATCTAATTCTATTTAGTTTCAACTAACCGAATGACAATATTTATTCCATAATTGTTATGATAAGTTGTCCCACATCAGATGACATGAACTTTGGAACTTGTATATATGGTGTTGGGCAACCCTAAACTCTTGAGCTAGCTTTTGGGATTAGTTAGGTCCAGCCCATATTTGACAATAATTATTCTAATATTGGTCCACAAATAAAAAATATATCCAAAAATCTTCTAGATGTATCCTCAAATGGACGAGAGAAAGTTCAACGGGGAGAAAGAAGACGAAGATCGAGTTCATGACTCATGTGGACACCAAGATTAGCCAGCTACGAGGAATGTTTCGGAATGTTGATGTGAGCAGGACTAAGATATTATGTGTATTTGTGTAAATGTATGCATTTGTGTGATCTTATTGTGTATCATGTTAACTTACCTGAATTTCACACTAGAATGGTAAGAGGCGACAAAGATTGGGATAGAGAGTAATGGAAGAAGATGAGGGATTTAGGTATACATGATTGACTTTTGGGTTTCAAAAATAATTTTTGTTTGCAAATAATCTCGCACACCAATTCATGGTTCGGGCCACGAACCTAAAAATTTAGATTCATCATCTTCGGGCCGACCCGATCCTTTACCTTTTTTTTATAAGAGGCTCGGAACCATATTACAGAACAAAAATTTATTTGGACATTTACCCATTACTTAATATTAACAATTTACAAGATAATTTTACAAGATTTGGCAGTAAATGTTTGAAATAAAAGAAAAAAATTAAAACAAAGTTAATGCAACAATTTCGGTGTAATAAACAACAGTTAAAAACAAAGATAAAAGCATATTGCGAAAAAATCAGCATAATCCGTACCTTTTATTTTCGAATTGAAAATGGGTAAGAAAATAAAATTCAAAATGTTCTGAGACTCATTTCTTCAGAAGCAAGGCACTGCACTGAGCCATGATCTTGGACGCTCTTGTGATTGAGTTCGTCATGTAGAAGTTCTCGACCACTGGCTTGAACGGTGCAGTGCTCATTGCGTCCTTGCACTCAGGTTTCACCGATGGCCCGAACGCTGATGGCTCCCGCTCATCCGTCTGCACGAGGTTCGGTGCAACAGTCTTGATTCTTGATCTGATTCCTTGAAGTGAGTTATACGGAAGCTGCACTCCTGCAACCTCGGATAGGGCTCTGATGATCTTCCAGTCGTCCCTTGCATCACCGACTGTTGGAACAGCGGGAACAGTCTGTTGGACACAACCCTCGGTGTTCTCGTATGTTCCTTCTTTTTCAGTGAAGGCCGTTGCTGGGAGAATCACGTTTGCACGGTACACACCCTTGTCACCATGGTGACCTTGGTAGACCACGAATGCGTCTTTAGGGATCTTCTCAATGTCTACATCATCTGCACCCATCAAGTAAACGAATTTTGAAGACTCGAGGGCTTTGTCTGACTGTTGAATAATGCCCAGGTCGAGAGCAGCGGCTTGAGCCGCATACAGAAGTAGGAAGTTGAGGCCATTCCAATCTGGTCGGATGACGTTGTTGGACTGTGCGATGGTATCCACGGCTGAGAGGATGGCCTCTCTGTCAGTTCTGTTGAAGAGACCTGCACCAACGATGATAGCAGGGTTTTTGGCATTCTTGAGGGCTGAGCAGAAGGGATGACGGCCCTCAGCGATTTCTTTGAGGATCTCAGGACCAGTCCCTAGGTGTTTGCAATCGTAGTTGAAATCTGCAGGTGGGCCAATGTAAGCAACCTTGGCGTTCGATGCACGAACTGTCTTACGGATTCTGGCATTCACCATCGCAGCTTCAACTCTCGGCTGAGAAATACAAAAGGAAAGATATTAAATACTGCCAAAAAACCTATATAAAGTTCATGTCAGAAAATAACAGCAGGTTTTGCTTCCTGAGAAACCGATGCGATAAGATGTGAGGAAGTTCACCTGGGTACCAATGAGAAGAAAGAGATCAGCGTTTTCAAGACCATTGATGGTAGTGTTCATTAGATATCTGTATCTAAGATCGGCATCAAGACCAATGCCATTTCCTTCAGACCATACATTGTTTGACCCCATTCTGTTGACAAAGTCCTTCAAAACCATCATGGATTCTGCATCTGATAGTTGACCAGCTATGCCAACAATCTCATCTGGCTTGACCTGCTGAATGATGTCAGCCACAACGGCCAAGGCATCACGCCAGTTCACCGCCTTGAATCTTCCATCAGCATCCCGAATCATAGGGTCACTCAGCCTTTGCCTTTTTAGGCCATCATAACAGAACCGGGTTTTGTCAGATATCCATTCTTCGTTAATTTCCTGTGACAGGAGAAACACAGGTTGTACATGCAAAACATCCATGGATGATAGAATTTAGGGAACTTTCATGATCATAATCAGAATATACCTCATTGAGCCGTGGAACGATTCGCATGACCTCTGGTCCTCTACTGTCAACCCGGATGTTGGACCCAACAGCATCACTAACATCAATGGTCTCTGTGCCTTTCAACTCCCAGTTTCTAGCTTTGAAGGCAAAGGGCTTTGAGGTAAGGGCTCCAACAGGACAGATGTCAATAACATTTCCGGAAAGTTCACTGGTCATAATCTTTTCAACATAAGTTCCGATTTCTTCTCCACTTCCACGGCCTAACATTCCAAGATCCTGAACACCAGCAACTTCTGTAGCGAACCGTACACACCTGTGATATATACATTACAAAAACTTAGAAAAAGAAACTACGATTGATTGGGTAGCTGACGTAATTGATGATTTAGGCATGGTTTGGTCATAAAGAATGCAAATCAACAACTAATCCTCAAAAATAGAGCAAAAGAAAAGTATCACTCCTATCGCATTAATCATCTTGAAGCAAAAAAATGATTGATCCATTCATATGTAATACTAACTATTCAGCTTGTAACCTTGTACATTGAATACACCGGGTCATAACTGTCTTCACAAGAGGACCGAGATTTTTATCAACAACAGATCTTTTCATCTCAGTAAAACGGCCTCTATCCGATCCAAAAGCCATAGATTGATCCTGAAGATCACATTCTCCTCCCTGGTCACAAATTGGACAATCCAAGGGATGATTCATCAGCAGAAATTCCATCACTCCTTCCCTCGCCTTCTTTGCCACTGGCGTGTCCGTCTTAATCTTCATTCCTGTTGGACAAAGACTCCCATAAGTAGATCATTATATTTCATTACTGCTGAACTAACACAAAAGACAGCATAAAAGACAGAATTCGATATTATGAACCAAAGCTAAAGCGGAGAGAAGGCAACAATGGCATTCCTTAAAAATTCGTCCAAATTATACTTCCAAAACATAATGCAAAACACTACAATCCCACATTCTATCTTCTTCAGTACGCCTGCGAAGCATCCTCAAAATTATTGAAGAACTGAAGCTAATACTGCTAATCAACATACGCCAGAAATACCGAGAAAGCCTGTATAGCAATCTACTTGCAGATATTCAAGACAAAAGACTTCAGAAAAACCCTCAATAGTTCAGATAAGAACAATGTATCTGAAGCTGAATAAAGATCAATACAATGCCAAATAGCGAGAAGACAGGCTTCGGCGACTTCTCTACCTCAACAAGGCACATACGGCAATTCCCGGCGATCGACAACCGAGAATGGTAACAAAACCTCGGGATATCGACTCCGGCGACCTCACAAGCCTGAAGAACCGTGAAACCTTTAGGAATTTTGACCGGGAACCCATCAACGAACACCTCGATCGCATCTTCAGGATTAGGGAAATGGACGCGCGCACCACCGACAGGCTTCCTGGGCGGGATAACCGGCGTAGGTTCCGGCTGAGCTGCGGCAGCAGCGGAGGATTCGGGGGATTGGAGCTCCGGCTTGGAGACGATGGAGCGCAGGAGGAAACTAGGGTTCTGCGAATGATGATGATGAAGGAGACGATTAGCAGGTCGAAGTGTTCTCGAAGCTAACAACCCTAACCCCATAGTCGCGGATCGCTCGCCCTCTCTCTCTGAATCAACCTCTCTGTTCGGTGTCAGTCCGCGTCTGGAGCTTGTGGGAGAAACACAAAGATGGAGTTCGCTGGGCTCGGATCTTAACTTTTGGGCCTGTTAACCCCAACATTAGGTTCTTTGAGAAACTCTACTTCGTTCTTGTGCCGGCCGAAACGCTGCACCCGTTTCATACATCTAAACTTTCCTATTCTTCTTATATTATTGCTCATCATATTCCTCTTAACATTAATTTTCTATTAATTTTTCTATTAAATATTTTTAAAACAGCCTATTACCCCAAACTATATGATTTTCAACCTATTATCTCCAAATTCTATGAATTTCATCATATTCTCTCCCGAATTATATGAATTCCAGCTTATTCCCCTCCGAACTATATAAATTCTAGTCTATTTCCACAAACTATATAAACTATAACCTATTTCCCCTAAACTATATAACTTTTACTTTATTCCCCCATGAACTATATAAACTCTAGTCTATTCCCCCAAACTATATGATTTCTCTAAAAGTAACATTTTTCTTTGATTTTAATGTATTATTAAACTTATTATATATTAAAAATATTAAAATAAAAAATACTTTAAATTTAACAATTAAAAAAATTCTATACGATTTCTCTAATAATAACATAATTTTGATATAACCATATTTCACTCAAATTTAACACGTTTTCACCCAATTTTAACCCAATTTCACCGAAATTTAACCTGATTCACTCAATTTTAATTCGATTTAACCCAATTTTTACTCGGCTTCACCGAATTTCAACACGATTTCACTCAATTTTTATTCGATTTCACTCAAATTTAACCCGATTTCACCAATTTAATCTGATTTCACCCAATGTTAACCCAATTTCACCAAAATTTAACCCGATTTCACCCAATTTTAATCCGATTTCTCCCAATTTTTATTCGATTACACCCAAATTTAACCCGATTTCACTCGATTTAATCTTATTTAACCGATCTTAACCCAATTTCACTAAAATTTAACACGATTTTACCCAATTTTAATCCACTTAAAATTAGGTGAAATTAGGTTAAAATTGAGCGAATATATTTAAAATTTGGTTAAATCAGGTTGAAATTCAGTGAAATTGAGTAAAAATTAGGTGAAAGCGAGTTAAATTTTTGTGAAATTGGGTGAAATCGGATTAAATATGAGTGAAATAGGGTTAAAATTCGGTGAAATTGGGTGAAATTAGGTGAAATCGGGTTAAAATTGAGTTAAATATATTTAAAATTTGGTTAAATTGGGTTGAAATTTGGTGAAATAGAGTAAACATTAGATGAAATCGAGTTAAATTTTGGTGAAAGTAGGTGCAATCGGATTAAATATGAGTGAAATAGAGTTAAAATTCGGTTAAATGAGGTTGAAATTCGGTGAAATCGAGTAAAAATTAGGTGAAATCGAGTTAAATTTTGGTGAAATTGGGTGAAATCGGATTAAATATGATGAAATAGAGTTAAAATTCGGTTAAATCGGGTTGAATTCGGTGAAATCGAGTAAAATTTAGGTGAAATTTGGTCAAAATTGGGTGAAATCGTGTTAAACTCACTACAAGAAAATCAGGTTTTAGGGACTGAAAAATCCGTCCCTAAACAGGTTTAGGGACGGATTAGGGACGACCCGCGGTAGTCCCCAATCGCGCGACTCCAAATGCTATCCGTCCCCAATCCGTTCCTAATTAGGGACGGAAATTTCAGTCCCCAATCCGTCCCCAATTAGGGACGGAAAAAGTAGTCCCCAAACAGTCCCAGGATTGGGGACGAACCGGTTTTCGTCTCTAAATATTGGAGACGACAACAGAATATGTCCCTAAATTTAGGGACAGGCAACTGTCGTCGCTAAATTTAGCGACGGGCAACAGTCGTCTCTAAATTTAGCGACGAGCAACAGCCGTCTCTAAATTTAGGGACGACAAATGTTGCCCGTCCCTAATTTTATTTTTTAAAATAAAAAAAAATTAAAAAAGTTCGATTACATTAAAAGATAAAAATTAGTACATAAAAATAATTACAAACCATACATAATACCAACATTTTTAATCCTAAGCCGTTCCGATTAGTCGTGGTTGGAATCATTGCTTTGAACTGCATCCCAATCGATGTTAGGTATTTGCGCTTTCATCATGCGCAAAAGCTTATTCATACGCCTATCTGATTGTTCAGCATGCTTTCTTTATAGTTCAACCTCCTTTCTTGATAGTTGAGATCCTGCCGTGTGTACGCTTATCCCGTATCCTTCTCTATCAGAACGCTTCGTTGTACTTGCTCGCTCGCTCTTTGCCTTAAATTCTGGGGAATCCCAATATGTGTACATCCGATCCCAAATATCTTCCGCCATCCATTTGGGTTTTCCTTTTATCTCTCGGTTTGCGTGACATTTACCTACGATAGACTTGAGACGCTTTGCCGCATTTCTTTCAAATTCGGACTTTACTAGTCCGGTAAGGGCGAGATTTCAATAAAATTTTTGCTGAAATAATAATAAGCTTATTATATTTAAATTGTAATTTAAATTACTTGATAAAATTAAAAATTGTTTAAAACATACCACAAATGATTTCCACCATCGTTGCTTAATATCTGGATCGGTATGTGTCCAATTGTAACACGACCAATCATAATCAGCTGTTATCGTAGCTGTTATGTGATGATTAAGTTGATTATATCCAAACCTACAAATGAAAATGAAAGATAAATTAACATTTAGTTAACTATTTATAATTGAGATTTTAAATGGAGTATACGTACCATAGTCCGCCGCTTCCTCGATCAGGGTCTATAAGAGGAAGCTTGCATCGTTCTTCATCCATTGCTAAAATTTATTCCACTGTTGGTTCCTCGTATATATCCGGATCGTGATGCAGTACTTGATCTGGTGGTGGTTGCATTTGCGGATAATATGGCATATATTGCCCCGATTGTGTCGATCTAGTGTTTCGGAAGAAATTTGGATTCATATAATCTTCAAACCCTGAATTGGAATGTCGGGAATGAGATGAAAGGTTGCCACTTTCCTCGGACT
>CM071865.1:32615175-32631039 GCA_036759665.1 Gynandropsis gynandra | reverse complement strand
ATTTTAAATATTTATATTTGTATAATATATATAGATTTCTCCTATTTTTATGTAAAGATTTTATAGATATTAAAAGAGATATTTAAAAATTTTAAGTCATTTAATTACATTAATGATCAATATAATTATATTTAATTAAAAATTAGTTTAAAAAAAAGACTTGCTTAGGTGGCTTCACCACAAGCCTCCATTTGCAAGAACTTTTATATATATAATTAGCAATTTACAACGAAATTGTTTATGTTGTTTTCGACAATAAAGCTTAACATTCTTTGTTTATGATCATGGTTGTACTGAGAAACCTTTCATTTGGAAAACCCTATCTGCAACAATTAGATCACATGGACATATTGTCCTTAGCGTAGCATCAAATGGCATTACATTTGTTTTATTACAAAAAGTCAGAACAAGTCATTTGCACTTTGTCATCCCAGTCGATGTGACTAAAGAGTCCATATATGGTGTAAAGCTTGGGACAATATAAAACTTATCATATAGGATAAGGTACCCATGGTCCATAAACATTGTTTAGAAGCAGTTGACAGAACACTAAAGGATATCATATATTCTATAGATCCAAAAATCAAGGAAAATCCATTGGAGGTAAAACTGTTGTCTTCGAAAGTGATTTTCGACAGATATTACTGGTTGTGCCCAGAGGTGGTAGGGAAGATACTTTTAGAGCAACAATAAACTCTTCGTATATATGGAAATAATGTCATGTCTTAAAACTGACGACAAACAAGCACTTAACAGTAAACACGAATAGAGAAAACTACTATGCCATGATTAAGTTTTTCTATGGGTGTTGAAATTAGGAAACAATAATCTCTCGAAACCTAACGATGAACAGTGTTTAATAGATATTCCAACTACCTTATTATTAACAACAGGTTCAAACCTTATACATGCAATTACACAACATGTGTATTGCAATTTAGAATCAAAGGACAACGACCTAAATTTTTTCAAAGAACGAGCAATTGTGTGCCGTACAAATGACATAGTTGGTCAAATCAATACCTACTTACATGAAAAAAAATGTCTAATAGTTTCACATAATACTTAAGCTTTTATACAATCTAATCTTCCAAGGACAATGCAAATGATATGCATGAAGCATATAAATTTGAATTTTTAAGTGAAATTTACATTCCAAAGGTACCTTATCATTGCTTATGATTAAAACTGGGCACACTAATCATGCTGTTACGAAATATTGACCAATATTTAAGCCTTTGCAATGGTATATGACTCCAAATAACACAACTAGGAAACATATACTTGCGTTACCTGAAGAGCATCTTGCTCGAGTGTGGTTTGCAGATGTGTGATACGTCTTTCTTGCGTGTAACTCTCTTGAACCACGGGGGGTACCATCGTAGTGTCCTCGACGATATCCTTTTGGAGCAAACCGAGGCCGTATAAACTCTCTTTGTATGGTCTAATAGACTATAAAATAAAACACATTAAAGTTAGCATCGTTAAAAAATATTTTATTAAATTTAATACTTATAAATAATAATCTTATTGTTTACCTCCAAATAAATTTTGTCCTTTTGTAAGAGACTGAGATCGTCGGGAGTTGAACCGCAGGCTTGTGATTGCTGTTTGATCTTATCCATCACAAATTTCACGGTATGTTCTGTCCGATGGTCGACGAGTTCGGGTTCGTTGCTCTCTTCCCACCACGGCAGACTTCTTCTTGGCGTGAGTTTCTACAACCAGCTCAAGAAGAATCGGTTCTCGTCCCATTCTCTACATCTATAGTATTATAGTTATATAATTAGATAACAATTTTATATAACAATAAAATTTAAATAATGTATTAAAATAAATGTTACCAATTCTTTCTTTTATTTCGAGAATGATTTTGATCCTGAAGTATGCCGATGCGGACCATTTCCGGGACCCTTCTCGCCGTACCGATATTTCTTGGTCTTTTCGCTCTTGGCCTTGAAGTCTTCGGACTCCTAATGTTGGACAAGTTGGTTGAATACCTCATCCGTTGCCCATTTCGGTTTGTCATTCTTCTTGTAATAGTTGCGCTTGGCGTTATTCATCATCAAGCGCAATCAAGCTTGCATGTCGTGCATCTAAGCTGTGTAGATGCCAACGTATCCTTCTTTGTCATCTATATGTGCACTGCAAAATTAAATTGCAATATATTAGTTTATAGATAAAAATAAATATCAATTTAAAAGTTATATTTTATATTAAAATATTACTTGCGATGAATGTACACCACCATCGACGGCGCATGACTTATGGCGTCACTTGCCAGGAATAGTACAGTTGATCTTATAGAGATCTTTGGATGATGTTGTTGTTTGTATGTTTCATAACATCATCCACATCAAATCTGCACGTGAAAATCAAATTATTAGATAATATTTATAATTAAATACAATATAAATTATGTAATTAGTGTCTTACCATAACGTCTCGTCAGGACGTTCAAGATCAATAATCAGGATAAAAGGACGTTCGTCGAAACTTTAGATCAAAGCGTCTATGTCCACCATATAATCTTCTTCATCAAATATCGACGGTGTCGATATAAGTTAAGGAGGTCGATATGGTGGCGACGGAGATCGTGGCAGGGCTACTGCCGAACCCGCCAACATACCACCGTAACCAATGAATCATCGAGCTCTCATTGTGTATTGTTTATAAGTGTTTAAGTGTTAGAGAGAATTTGTGTTTGAAAGGATATTTTTTGCGATTGTTTTGAAGAATGAAGTGTTTAACGGATGATATAAAGATATTTCCAACGGGAATCCGTTGGAAATTATTTCAACTCAACGGACGCAATGAATTGACGCGACTGTTGGATTCTTAACCGGCATCCGTTGGAAATGCCAACGGATGACCATTGTGAACGCTTGTTCCCTAGGCAACGGACGCCGAAATGACGGTACGTATCCTTTTGCAACAGGCATTCGTTGCACGTTCTAACAGATGCCAATTAAAAACCATAACTGATGTTGCAAGCGTAGGCTATTCATGATGACATCCGCCAACGGACATCCGTTGCAAGTTGCAATGGATATCCGTTGAAAGCTCTTTAACAGGTATCCGTTGATGGTGACCAACAGTCATCCGTTAGTGGTCTGAACAGTCGCACGCGTATTTGTTGGCGACCTGAACTATCGCAACGGGCATCCTTTGCTAGTTTCCAACGGATGTCCGTTGAGATAGTATAACACTTGAAAATTTTCTTAGTGTTGATAAGAATTTAACGTTCCAACGGATTTCTGTTGCAATTGGCAACGGATGCCCGTTGAAAGGTGAATATATTAAGTTAAAAAAACTAACAAGTTAGAAAAATTAATGTATTACAACTACATAATTCATATTTCTTCTTTGATAGATTCTTTTATTGAAGAGTCTTCCTTCAATTGTTCATTGAATTAATTGTCGTTTTTATCATCTGCATCTTTCGGTTCAACGTCTTCATAATCGTGTATATATTGTCCATCTATGTTAATTCTTGCAAGAATCTCCTCACGATTATCTATATCAATTAATCGTATCGACTTCAGATAGGGGTGTAAAATGAGCTGGCTCGGCTCAGCTCGCCATGAACTAGCCAAAAAATGAGCTGGCTCAGCTCGGCTCGTTTTCAAATGAGCTAGAAAATCCCAGCTTAGCTCGCCTTTAGCTCGTCTAAAAACGAGCTGACTCGTGAGCAAGACTATTTAAGTTAAGAATTGTAATATAGTAATATTATATATATTTTTGACAAATCAAATAAAATATATAAAATATAAAAACAACAATTTGAATACAAGGTTATTAAATACAAAAAATACTAATTAGAAAATAAATCTATCTAAAATTAAATAAAATATCGAATATATAAACATATTTTTTATAATAGTTATTAATATATTTTATTTCTTTATTCGTTAATAAAATTATATTAATTTGGTATAAATAGAAAAATAATATTATTATTATTGTATATAAATAATATATTATTTTTTAAATACTATTTAATGAATGCAAAGAATATGTATAATATGTAACAATAGGAAAATATATGCTTTTGTACTCAGCTCTTGAGCCTGCTCGTCAGCTCGCCTAAACTCTAATTCATTTCTGGCTCAGCTCATCAGCTCGGTTTTTAAACGAGCTGGACAATATCCAGCTCGGCTCGCTCAAATATGATCCGAGTTAGAGCTGGCTTGCAAGCCAGCAACTCATTTTACACCCCTAGCTTCGGGTGATCTGTGTCCTCCAAACAATAAGGACATGTCAATCTTCCGTGCATACTCGATCCAAATAACATTCCATAGGCAAGAAAGTCGCTAATTATCCACAACAAGACTGCTTTTCAATGTGAAATTTTGCTTCGTACTCACGTCATAAGCAAGAATTTCATCATTCCACAAATATCATAATTCATGAATCAATGGCTGCAAAAAGACATCAAAACTTTTCTTTGGATGTTCTGGTCTTGGAATCAGCAACGTCAGAAACATTACTTCTCTTTTCAAACACATATTGGGAGGCAAAGTATAAGGAGACAAAATCACCGGCCACAGAGAATATTGACTTCCAAATTGTCCATATGGACTAAAACCATCGGTGCACAGGCAAAGATAAACATTTATCGTCTCATACATGAACTCGGGAAATATTTCATTGAAATCTTTCCATGCCTTACCATCCAATGGATGTTGCATTATTCCTTCGTCGGTCGAATGTTCTGTGTGTTATCTCATTTCCATAATGGTTTTTTTCCGATTCAAATAACCTTCTCAACCTGTTTGCTAAAGGTATATAGAACATTTTTTGTAAGGTACATATTACGTGAAGAGGGTTTCTTTGGAGGACATCTGCTTACACCGCAAAATTTGCATTCCAACATATCTTTATCATTTCTCCAAAAACATGCAACTGTTTCTACAAATATCAATTTTCTCATGTGGCATTTCCAAATATTTTAAAACATTCTTTGTTTCGTAGTATGTTTCGACGGTTTGATATTTTTCCGGTAAATATTCACGGGTTTTGTAAAATGAATCCATGCAATTTTCAGCAACATTATAGTATGTTTTTATAATCATCAATCTTGATGACAAAGATAAACGAGACTGACCTTCACGACAACCTTTATATATAGGTTGTTTCACCGAATCCAATAGGTCGAAAAATCGGCGTGCCTCGATGTTCGGCATCTTTACGTACGGTTGTTCATGAACAACTCCAAGAAAAGCATCTAACACCATTTCCATATATGGATTTGTCATCGATACTTCATAAACAACTTCTTTATTTCTTTCTATTTCGTGTGTTTCTTGCACAATATCTCTAACACCACAATTTTCATAGTGAAATAACCAAATTTCGTAGTTATTTACGAAACCCACCTTATAAAGATGTTTGCAAACAATTTCTTAACTTTGATACTTCATATTTTTTCATCTTTTGCAGGGACATAACATTGTCCTGCGTTCTTGACAAAAAAGTGGAATCGATGCAAAACTCATGAACTGCTCAAATTCGTATAAGAATTCTTGAGTAACTTCCTCGGTTGCGGGATCTTTTCTTCTATACATCCACTCTCTCGATCTATATATATCTCTATTTGAATAAGATTACATTTTTTTAAAATATATTTGTTTGTTGATAGCTTGGTGGTAGAAGTCGTGTTTTCGATCATTAAATAATATTTTTTTTCAACAGGCATCTGTTAGAAATCTCAACGGATGACCGTTGAAATGTGCAAAGGATGCCCGTTGAAAATTCACGTTAAAATATTCCAACGAAAACCTCGAAAGTTACAATTTTAACGGGCATCCGTTGCAATTGTGAACGAACATTCATTGCGTTGTTCAACGGACATCCGTTGGCCGGTTTTTGGGGTTTCCAATGGCCGTTCAACGAATAACTACAACGTTTGTTTTTGCACGTCTGCACGTTTGTTGCCAATTTCAATGGATAGTTGTCCGTTGATCATTCTAGGGCATCCGGTTACGTCCATTAGAAAGTGTAACGGATCCGTTGATTCGTTCGTTGAAAACCCCATGTTTTTTGTAGTGTTATGCCAAACAATACTCTTTACCATTTCGTTTTAAACGAAAACAATTTTCCATAACAACTTACTTTGCAATGTGAATCATTAAAAATCAAATACAAAGTCTTACTAATATTGGTCTATATTAAAAATAGATAATATTAAATTTATTTGTCTTACAAAATTTCATCGGACGTATTTATCATTGTAATATTTTTTAATTCATGGTGAAATTTTAAATTTCTTAAGAGAAATTTTATTATAAAATTTAGTTATTATTAAAATGACAAAACTTTATTAATATAATTTATTTATTATTATAACAGTTAAAACCAACATAACAGAACTATGTGCAGCCTTATTGTTTGCTCTGTCTGAAGTTGACAAATTTTGGTAAAAAATCTAAAAAAGGAAATTGTTAAAATAACTTCAATATTTTCAAACTATTTTTCAAAATATCAATACGCAAAACTACTTCTAAAACTTAACCCTAAGATTATGTTTCAAGTCAAACTTAAAGATAGAAACCGAACATTGATTTATAAAAACTAATTAGAAAAAGTGCTAATATAGTATAGTAATTTTTTAATATAAAAAATCAAATTTTAAAATCACTTTTTTTTTCTTCATGGCTGATAATAATATAATAGGAAGAAATCCGTTTTAATTTTTAAACCTAATGGGTCATTTGAAAATATATTACAAACTTACATTTTAATATATAAATNTTTAATTTATAGGAAATTATACAAATATATAGCTTGAAAACATGTATTATTTTATTAGTTTTAGTTAATTTTGGGGTTATCTCCACAAAATTTTTTATATATGAATTTTTTTAATTGTGAGAAAAACAAACAAGTTAAAAGAACCATCAATTACACTGGAACCTACCACAAATCTTAGTCCAAATCAAAACATTAGTAAAACAATATGTTTCATCAAGATCCTGAATCTACCTTTCTGGTCCTGTAACATAGCCTTGTGGCAACAATCTTCTTCTACTGAGGAAACTAAAAATCAAATACATGAACTTAAAATCTCAGTCCCGCTTCAAGGCTTTTGTAATGAACGTTTTCGCAACCACAATCGCCACATAAGATAGTGTCGTGACTGTAATACCGGCAATGAGAACGACTTTGTCATAACGTGATTGTTGGACTGTGAACACACGCACTCCTATGGTGTTCCAGTTGCTCTCGGTCCACACAGGGTCAGTCATTCCCATTGGATCCGAAGAATTCAGTGGCAAGATCGTCCACGATCCATCCTTGTATTTCAATCGGGTTGAATACGCGGGAATGTACCTACAACAATCATAATATATTCAGGGCGTAGATGTCTTGAGCTTGGGAGCTACAAAAGTGTCTGGCGAAGTGATAATGTATATTCGGATTCAGCTAGTAATCAACTACCATAACATTTTCACTCTGGATTTAACGGGTTGATTACTAGCTTTACCACAAACAAATCCATTTCAGTTCTGTCATAAATCTACTGAAGTTAAAAGAGAATGATAAGTGTCCAAGTAAGTAGTATTTACCTGGTTGTGGAGATAACGCACTTTCCCTCCTTCTCAGCTTCTGCTTTGATGCATACTTCGTCTTTGTTGCCACAAGCTCCTTTCGAACAAACCGCGGATGTGTTTCTGCTTTGAGTGGTTGTCTTATCAGCCAGAAAGTTCCACATGAACCTGGAAATATCGCTCACATATGAAAGCTGAGGTGTGGAGGAAGGTTCCCCGAGGATGACACCCGCATAGTTGCTAGGGCAAGTATTCATAGGCGAGATATAAGTCTTCACAAGGTCGCAAGATAAGCCCGGATCACAGGCTAAAAGACAGGTCATAAGCTCTTCAACCAGGGAAGCATTGACATTGATGGACCCCAAAGCTGAATTGCTTGCGTCTTTGCTGTCACTTGCTAGAAGGTAAAGAGTACGGGCAACAACTGATGCAGCAGCCACTACAGCCGAGGAGTTGATATTTGCTGCATTTAAATATATTTAGAACCGGAAAAGGGAGAAAAAGGACGCTGAGTACAGGATTGGGGACTGAAAAAGAATATGACAAGAGAATGGATCTTACATAAGTCATCGAGGTGACTGTGATAGAACTTATTCGCAAAGCTGGTATCAAAGTCTTCCAGTACAATAGCTGAAGTCTGAGGATTCTGCCAGTGAGGAAAATCCAAATCGATAAGACTAGACACTTCCAAAAAGCTAGTCAACGGTGACGAATATGTCTGAAGCAAATCGCTCTTTTTCGATCTCTATGTAAATTTAACTCGCCTTTCCATCTTTTTTCTCGGAAATCACAACATACCTTTCTCACAAATGCCATCAGGGAGGATGGGGGTATTCCTGGGTTTGAAGCATCAGCCGAAACAATGTTTATGTTCTCTGATGCAAGTGAATCTTGTGCTCGTTTCAAAGCATCCAGTGTCATGTTTGTGACAGATGAAACCTAATAAGAATCCAAAAAACTCTAGACTATCTTCCTTGCAACGCCTATGAGAGGATCTCACATATGTGAAGTCTTAGAAACTAAATAAGAAAGTAAGCCGATAACACAGCACAAATCAGTAAAGAATCAGTGGATCAAGGAATTCTCACCCTCGTTTTGTGAGCAAAGAAGGTCTTGACCCCTTGGCTCAGTCCCCTTCCGACTGATCCTACTTCAAGCACCTTTTAGACAAACAACCAAATAACCACGTCTTCAGGTTCTTAAAATTTTTAACTTCAAGCTTTACAGGGAACACTGAAGAAGTAACATACTATGCTCCGAGCTCCTCAAGAACAAATAAGCTCTTGCAACAATGAAAGCAAGGAAACGTGTTCACATATCGTGCATAAGACCATAAAAGCCAAACTGGTGGTATCTATCTCTTCAACTAGATCATGAGAACTGCACTTACCGTGTCTATTAGAGTGCTGTTAAGGCCAGCAACAGCATCTGAATGCAGATCGAGTTCGTGTAAAAACCTCCTGCTTCCGAGGTAGCCCCATGCCTCTCCAGTCAAAACTAAAAATACAAGCTGCATTCATTTAGGATCCACAAGCAAAGGTGTCAGCATCTAAACAAGTCAAATGCAGAATCTCTCCGATATTTGAAACTATAAGAATGAGATTTATTAATAGACCATCATACGGCATAATAATGTGGCAAAAAAGACCCAATTCAAGTGCCATTCTAATGCAACTCGCTGTACCTGTTTTTTAAAATTATTAAATCCATCAACTCGAGAAAGAGCATCTACAGCCGCCAAAAGTGATATCAATCCCTGACAGTTGGATATGCGATAGACATTCTCTTATTTAGAGGAGACTAAAAAACATATTACAAAATGATGAAAATGTAGCAAGTGTGCAATCTCACAGATATTGGTGAATCTGCACCGAAACTCTGGTCACGGAAAAAAGATGCAGAATCCATAGAGGCAACAGTAAGCACAATGGGTTTTCGATCACTTTCAGATGAGACGTTAATTGGTGGAAGAGAGGACCAAACACTGCCCTTAATAACAAAGAAATTTAACAAATCAAATCACTGTCATCTTAAAACTAGCATTCTCTATTAATTATCTGTCTTACTTAATGACAAGGTCAAAATCCATTTACATGCGGGTTTAAATCTCCAAGTTCTGTTCATATGGTGTGTTTCCATACTAAATCCACTTATATATTATGAAACAATAAAGACCAGCACAGTACATTGTGAATCAGTAATAATCCTCTCAAAAGCTTACCTATATCCTCCCAGTGGAAGACAAGTTCCTTCTTGCAAACAAGACTCTGAATTACGTGTCCCTGACTTTGTTGTCTAATCCGGAAAATAAATTGGAAAAAGGATAAGACAAGAAAAGGATCAAAATTACAGAAAGCTAGAATGCTAAAACCATATACCTCCATAATCATATTGAACTCAGCCACATCAGCAGTATTGGCCTTCTGTTTCTCCTCTTTCTTGGAAATGATCTGCACAATAACATAAGTATGGGTCAACAGTCAAAGGTCTTAAGATCATGAAATGGGTTTTCCTAATAGTCGCGCAACATGAAGCTTATGCCGAAACAGACATGTTCACAGGACATTCTACACCAAGAAGGAGAAATGTCCAACTCAGTCCAACTTTCTGAAATGAAAAAAGAAACTAAAAAAGAAAAGAGAAGAATTTGAGCTGATAAAACTTCATCTAATAAAACTACTGATATAATGCAAAACCAGCCATCCAACGCTTTACCTTTTCCAGTATTTCCAACACCCTAAACTATCAATGATTTTGTAATATTATCCAGCCGCATCCAAAAGCAAAAAAAAAAATGAAAGCCAGTTCCTTGTCTCCTGTGGAGTCTAAAGAAAGCAAGGGAAATGAAAGCCAGTTCCCTGCCTACTGGGAGTCTAAAGAAAGCAAGAAATTTACAATCTAAAGGCCCCTGTGACTATGTAACTGTTACCAAAATCCATGCACGTGTTTCAGAAGGTGCACTTTCAGAACCTATCTGGATAATACATTTATCCAGCATATTTAATGTCTTCCTATTTTTTAATCCAAAAATCCAATTTTAACAACCTCCTATATCACTCTAAAATAAGAGCGAGCAATGTTCATGGACATCTAGGAGACTGATTTAAACATATTTCAAATAAGTCTCCTGTAATTGATCTCAACAAATTCTGCCAAGCATGACCAGCAGACATAACAGGCAAAAATGCTTAGCTCTATACAAGGAAAAAACCATACGTTCAACATGCAAAAGGAAACATAAAGCAGAAGAGCATGACAAATCTATGCTTTTCAATGTCTTAAAGGAATCTCATTGAAGCTTTTCAGCTATAAAATTACTTTAGGCCAACTTCTTTTTCTGAGGTTTCTCACATGTCATCAGTTGGACAAAGATGTCCAAAAATACTCACAAATAGAAACACTAAATAAAAACATTTGAAGCAAATGTCTGAAAGATAGTAAAACTTTAAGTTAGAAGGATTACCCCCTGCACAGTTGATATGCCACTTTCAGACAATAGATACACGGGAAAATTGTAGGCTTTCCACATAATACCTGATGCCTGCAAATAAAAAGAAAATGGTTATTGCATATATATTGTGAGATTCACTTTTTTCATTCTTTAATAACAAGTAGAGCAGTGCATTTTGTTATTCTCGGAACAGAAAAAAGAAAGAGCTATCATTCACGGTAGACACGCTATCAATTAATGAACTTCTTTAGAAGTAATTATATGAATACATGCCACCATTTCATACTTCTTTACAAGTGTCATGATTCAACAGCTATAGCAGAAATAGAATAATCCATCAAGCTCAACTAATTGGCACCAAGAGATTTATCCTAGTCGCCAATATGGAACTGATTATCAGTTCAACATGTCCATATATTCAATCTTAACACTTGAAACTGCACAACAGAGCAAGTGGAACTGCGGACCAGGATAACTTCTAGCCAAGTCCTCCACATGAGGTTTCAAAAGTAAAAAGTAATACGAAGATTCAGATATCAAGTAGGATGGCATACACTTGGATTCCACCTATAATTATTTCCATATGGTGAAAACTCTGATTGTGGAAACTTTTTATCAGGAGAGAACCCTGCAAAAAATTAAAGTAACCACTATCACAATGAAAATGATTGAAGGTGATCAATTATTATGTTTAAACTGCAGGAATTGAGAGAATGAGGAGGGCATAAAGAATGAAGGAACCCTAAAATTTGCGGTAATATATTACCTTTTAACTTTTCTCGGTAGCTGGCTCTCGAATCAACTAGCACACCGCCAACATTACCACCAAAGCTCAAATCGGTTGATACTCTGGAAAAAAAGGGATCACAACACGTGAAACCAAAATAAAACTCCTACAAATACATAAGAGCCCCAGCTAGCAGTGAGCTATATTTCATGATTCTGATGTTTAAATGCTCTATCATACAAGCTCAAACACAGAGAAGCGAAAAGATTATCAAAACTAAGAAGAAAACCTATTATATTACTAGTTATATGCTGATAGACATAAGAAATAGCATTAGATCATGAAATAAGAAATAAAGCAATAAAAAACTAGTGGGGGAGAACAGCAGTGGCAACATGCCTGGCAAAGAATTCTTCCATTTCATCAATTGTTACCAAAAAAGTGTGTGGCTGAGCCAAATCTTTGGCATCCTTAAACTTTATGATTGGAGCAACCACCCTATCAGGTCCAGGATCTGAGAAAATGTAGTCATGAGGGAAAGGGGAAGCAATCCACTCATAAAGTAGTTACTGAGTTCCAAAAGGATCTTACTTGAACACCCAATCTCTCCAGAAAGATTAAGCAACCGTACACAGGGATAACCACCAACAGCCTTGTACATTAGCTTCTGAAGATCGGGAACTGATTCAATAGAGTCTGCTTCTTCTACATTAAGAACGAAAAAGAAAAGAAACAAAATATGCGCAACAAATCACGACTGGGTTGCAAAAGAGATAATAATCTAGAACAACAAACCTGGGAAAATGGCATTTGTAAACGCTATAATTTCGCCCGCATAAACCATCTAACAAATTTATATTGCTTCCTTTTAGACTAACTGAGACTTCAACCCAAGTACATCGACTGGAGCATAAACATCACACCAGTAGCATCACATAACAGTTCATTCATTAGGATTGGAGCTAGGTTCAACATTATAAACCAGATTTTGCAGTGGATGCAACCAACACTTTTTCCAACAGGGTAGATAAACCTTAATCAATCAAATGAGAAAAGGGAGACTTCGGAATATCCTATCATGAACAAAAACTAAAATACAGGGTCAAAATGATTATAGTCTTCATCCACGAAAAAATATCATCCACGATTCGGTCAACCAGCAAATCCGAAGCGACAGAGGAAGGAAAAAATGCGGAACAGTATCGACAAAGGGGCAAAACTTCCGGAAAAACTCACCGGCGAGAGAGTTGGACAATAAAAGAAGAACAGCAGAAACAACAATGATGGGGAGGTTCACTGCCATGGCTGCGGGCGTAGAGTTTCAGTCTACGGCAGAAACCTTGCGACTATGAGTACGAGAGACTACGGGAAGACCATGGGAGAATTGAGTGAAATGCTTTGATTTCCCGATCACTTTTGACAAAAGGAGATGCGGGGGTTTGCTTCGCTCTCTTCCGGCAAATGACCGAAAAGGAGAAGTCCCAAACCGGAGCATGGTACAAAATTGATACTATACCGGATTTTATCAAACCGAAACATTTCGGGAAAATCATATACCGATCCTGAACCGAAATCGAGCAAAACAGGAGGAGAAATCATCTCAATGATCCGACAAAGATATTCGGATATCTGGTAAAATCATTTTAGTTACGAATTTGGATTTTGATTTCCACTTCTATTCTTTTATTAATATCAAATACATATTATATAAACTACAAATAGTCATTAAATGTTTTATTGATTTGTTTTTTAAAATTATTTACGACTATCCAAATAATTTTAATCTTTTATTGATTTGTTTTTTAAATTACTTAAGACTATCTAAATAATTTTTCACATACTAAAAAATTTGGATATCTTTTTTGTTTAGATATGAATACCGAAGACTACACAGAATTTGCGGAATTACGATTCGTCTAATTCGAATCAAGAATGTCCTTCGTTTGTGACGTGAGAATCTATGAGGGTGACAAATTATGACAGCAAAGATACAAAGCACATGAATGCAATACACAACCAATTTAACGTGGAATCTCCTTAATATGAGAAGTAAAATCCATGAGATCATAGTCCATCCAAAAATCCATTATAATCAAAAGTTTTTAGGTTACAATGTCCACACACCTCTCTTATGTATATAAGAGATACAACATCAAGATTCTAGAACATAAACTTCAATATTACGAACTCAATACACAAGAGAGAAAACAACAATGAGCTCCAAATTTAGGCAGCAAACCAACACTCATATCTTGTGATCCCAACAACCAAATCACATTTTCATCGTACAAATCCAAGATATAAGAGTCGAAAATAAGTCTAACAGGTTTCAGCTCAATCAGAGAAGAATCAACCGTGCGATTTCACTAGGAACAAGATCTAATCACATAAATTGTCCTCTGCAATACTTGAACAAATAGCTCCACCAAAAATTTAGTTTCTCAAAACTTGACCGTTGATGTAACACCTCCATCCCGGAACTATCTCGGGACTAGGAGTGTGCACCATCACCTCCAAAAGGTGGCTACACGTGTCATCGCTCAAACGCATTTATAAAACAAAATCAATGATTTATTCCAATATAAAAGTGGTTCGGACCAAATAGCAAATCAAAACGTAAAGATCATAGTCATGGTAAATGAATAAAATAAATATGAAATGCAAAATAAAACTCATCGAGACCTCGTGGATGCATCTCCCATCAGACCGTTGTGAGCTTTCATGTTACTGTACAACCTCATTGCTCTTTTTCCTAGCCATATCATGTCCATCCACGACACTCACAAATAGGGTGAGTACGAAATACACACTCAGTGAGATCAATATGTGTATGTACTCTGTGCCAAGTATTCTCCCGGTCTAAACTGAATAACATGAATAACGATCTATCCAAAGTCTAAACTAACGACATACAGACAACTCTACCCAACCCGACTAAGTATCCAAAGTATAAGACTAGTACCACACCGGATCATAACACACAGAGTCCACACGACTCTAGCTCGGGCAAACGCTCGCAAAGTCCAAAGGACCCCAACACACTGAAGATCTCGCAAGGCCACAACGTACCCCACCCATCAGTACAATACAACGCTCCATCGTTCGAAAGGTTACCACAAGCCCAACACGGTACGACACTGACAAATCCACTGATCTGACTAACTCGACGCTCCGTCACTCGAAAGGTTACAACGCTGGCAGATTCACTGATCTGACTAATTCGAAGCTCCGTTGCTTGAAAGGTTATCATAACCCCAGCACGGTATGACGCCGGCCCAGATCCAAGTGTCGCAATACTAACATTTTCGACACGCTACTCCTCACGTGACAACTCTCACCGACACACTCGCACACGCCTTCTGCTGAAGGTTCGAGTATGAAATCACTCGATCGAACATACTAACAAGATGTTCACTCGGCTTTAACACCGAACCAAAATATCGACGTTCTTCGACCCCAACACTTGGTCAGACGTCAATTCTCTAGATCATCTCTAGTCACTTATACAACTCATATACTTGTCATCAATTCTCATACGATAAATCTAGGGTTTAATCCAATTATTTCAACGTCTCACTTTTCCCATTATGATCCTATAAATTCTATTGTGATCATGCCTCTTTTCAAAATTATAATCTCTTCCATAAATCAACCACAAACCTTAAATTAGGATGGAGAAAATCATCACCTTAACTTCCTCGACGATTTGACGATTCTTGATATTATCGCTAACAACAACACCAATCAATTTTTTCCCTATTATAGATTCATTCAATTAATAAATTTCCATAATATAAATCTTCGAATTAATGAAATAATCACAACAAATTATCTAGAGATTTACCACAAACTCGAATCGAATCCACCCATGAAGAACGTGTTGAAAATCTTCTCCAATTTCCTCTTCCTCCCTCTTTTCTCTTCTTCTCTCTTCTTCCCTCTTTTTTTTTCCTTTTTCTTCCTCTTCTCTTCTCGCCGCACTATTATGTTTCTCTCTCTCTAACCCTAATATTTTTAATGATAATATATATATATATATGCATATGTGTCGGTGTATCCACCGACTTACCCCTTTTTTAATGGGTCTCACAAGCGGGGAATCACCGAAACCAAAATGGCATTGTGGCGGGGGCGGG